>VZTA01006298.1:127739-216102 GCA_013398855.1 Mohoua ochrocephala | reverse complement strand
AGGCGGGAGGCTCCGGGCGGCTGCGTGCGGGCCAGGTCAGCTCGCCGGCTCGCCTGGGGACTGATGGCTGCGCGTCCCGGCAGCGAGGGAAGGGACGGCCCCGCCGTGGCCGCCGGGCTGTTTCCGGGGTGGGGAAAGGCAGGTGCGTGGCAGGAACAGGGCTCGGGGCGCCCGGGCTCGCCCTTGGGCCGAGCGGCGCCGGGGGGCGGGGCGCTGCTCTCCTGCACACCCGACGGGCACTGGCCTGGGGCGGGAGCGAATCAGAGAATCGCAGAGTAGTTTGGGTTGGAAGGGACCTTAAAGACCATCTAGTTCCAACTCTGCCTGCGGCAGGGACAGCCGGCCCTGTCCGTGCGCACCGCAGCGCTCTGCAGACTTCCGAGTCAGGGGCGCCTCGGGCACCTTTTCTAGACGCAGCTTGGCTGTTTGAGTACGGAGCCTGCAGGCATGACTCAGCTTTGTCTAAATTCAGCTGCTGAATAAGGGAATGTTCTGGAGAACAAATTCTAAATGAGCATAAATTGCCTTTCTTCTGGGAAGCTGCAGACACTTTGCACACAGTCCAAATAGAAACATACTTTGGGAGGCTACGGTCTGCACCTACATGATCATGTTCTGTCTATATTCTGTGTAATTACACTGTAGTTAAAACTGTGCAATGAGGTGGCGGTGTAAGGCTTGCAAGAACTTCTTAACAAAATCTGTTGTTGCCAGTAAAAGTAATTTCCCTTTTACATGTTAATAGGAAAAGTGCTTTTCACGCTGTGCTCTGCAGAGGAGAGGTTGAACTAAATTCTTTCTGATGGTGTTCACTTCTCTTAACCACAGGCTGAAGTCGCTGAACTGCTTTCTGCAAAGCTTTAAGTCAGTGATGAGATGCAACTTCTCCTTAGTAACAAGCACCTTCCTGAGAAGTGTTTAATTTGCTGTTTCTTATGGTCCTTTCAAAGAGGCTTTTAAGAGAAGACTTTAATCCAGCTTGTGAGAGAATTATCCTGCACGTGAACGAGAGCAGGGGGAGAATGAGGGTCAATGGATTGTTGGGTTTATTAGAATCAAAGCTTAATCTAGTTTGAATCTCAGATTTGATTTGTGTCTCGTAAGTGAGAAATGATCAAAAGATGTGAAGTAGTTCTTGTTGCCATATGTTTCTGAAGGTTGAAATGAAGTATAATTGCTGATGTTTCAAAGTTAGTCACTAAATAAAATTCAATGACTTTTGTTATACGCATACATGGAATGAATGATTCTGTTGGTCTTAGAACCTTGTTAATCTGTAACAGCTATAAAACATCCTTTTTCAATTGGTTTATAGCCAGACTTTTTCATGGGTCATGGATGGCAGAGTAGTGTGCTTTTGCTCTCTAGTTCTGGTTCTGCTCGGCAGGTAGACTTCTGTTAGCAATGAAGATTTCTAAAGGACTGCTGTAAAATCCTGTTCTAAAGTGCTACTTGGGATCATCGTTAAGACTTTGTCTGCAGGTCAGAGTAACGAACCAGTCCCAAAGTGTGTAGCTGCCACTCATGACAGCTGAGGTTTTCATGTAGCTTGGAGGCTTTCATGTAGCAGAGGAGAACTTGCCTTCCAGCTAGCAAGATTATTTTGGCCTGCCTCCTTGGTTCTGATTACATCTGTTCTGTCATTAAGCAAGTGTCTAATCTATGCAGCTATTAGCGATCACTGTAGGAGCTGTATAATTGTAAATGATACGAGCACAAAGTAGTGGTCATCTACTGACTGTATGAATCCAAGTGAAGCATTGAATGTGAAATATATGAATTCAAATTAAGTAATTAACTTTTTTATTTTTTCAGCAGTTCATACCCAAGTCCTTTCACGTAAACCTGAAATCTTGGAAGTCATGAGTAACTTCAGCAAAGAAGAATTTGAGCTGACCTTCCTTGATGAAGGCTTTACTGCCAAGGATATCCTTGACCAAAAAATAAATGAAGTGTCATCTTCTGTAAGTATGATGGGAAAACCACCACATTTCATGATGCTACAAACTTGTAAACTAATAGAACAAGTTGTCCTTGCAAATGATCCGCAAGGCAGCCCCCTCACATGCTGACCTCTGGGCTTATCCTGTTATCTGTTGTTTGTAACGTGAAGATGTATGTTTGCTCTAGGATGATAAAGATGCCTTCTACGTTGCTGACCTCGGGGACATTGTGAAGAAGCACATGCGGTGGCATAAGGCCCTTCCTCGGGTGACCCCCTTCTATGCCGTAAAATGTAACGACAGCAAAGCCGTTGTGAAGACTCTCGCTGTTCTTGGGGCAGGATTCGATTGCGCCAGTAAGGTGAGATCTCGACTCTCTTCTGATCTGTGACATTAGTATCTGTTCAGCTTTACAAGGCATGTACATATAAAATTAAGCATAACCGAGTGGTGTTGCCTTTGTTGTTCTGATTACATTAATCATCCATCTAGAAATATCTTTTACAAGCGTAATCTGTTCTTTCTTCAGACGGAAATACAGCTGGTACAGAGCATTGGTGTGCCTCCTGAGCGAATAATATATGCAAATCCCTGCAAACAAGTATCTCAAATCAAACATGCTGCCAGCAGCGGTGTACAGATGATGACATTTGATAGTGAAGTAGAACTAATGAAAGTTGCCAGGGCCCATCCAAAAGCCAAGTAAGTAATGCTAATTGTTCTATAATTCTTCCTTGGGTTCCCAAGATACAGAAATAGCTGCTTTATCTGAAACTTGTTCTTCATTAGTTCAAGATAGGCTGCAAAATTGTGAAATAATAAACATTTATCCAGTGAAATCTAATCTTGTAGAGCTTACTGGCACTTTAGGAAGAGATACACGGAGCAGCTTGTATGTTTAAGCTCAGTCTCATTCTGAGGTCATACCTGCCTGATGATGATGTCTGTTACACTGAACTGAACTCCTCATGTTTTCCTGTTTCTAGGTTAGTCTTGCGCATTACCACTGATGACTCCAAAGCAGTCTGTCGTCTGAGTGTTAAATTTGGAGCTACACTTAAGACTAGCAGGCTTCTTCTGGAGCGTGCAAAAGAACTTGACCTTGCCATTGTTGGAGTTAGGTGAGCTGACAGTATCAAAACACAGTCGTGTTAAATAAGTTTTCTTTTCTTTGACTAATTTGCCAAACAGCAACTGATAATTTGTATCTTTTTGTAGTTTCCACGTTGGAAGTGGATGCACGGACCCAGAGACCTTTGTTCAAGCCATTTCTGATGCCCGCTGTGTGTTTGATATGGCAGTAAGTCTAGTTCTAGTTTCTCTGGAGCTACTGCTCAACTGTTGTGGCAAAACTGAATGAAGTGTACAACTTTTATGGGGTTAAAAGCTAGCTAAGTCACTGACTTCATGTTGTTGGAATTTTTGAGGTCCTGGTAGCTTACTTTGACCAGCTTGGCAAAACTCATCTACAGATGCACTAAAATTGGCAGCTCAAACTTGAATGACTATTACTTGAACATGAGTTAGCTCTGTTTCAAGTGTTAATGAAGTGACTTAACATTACTTTTTAAGATAAAATGATAAATTATAAAATGATTTCTTGACAGTGTTGTTGTTAATCTCATTTTAGGCTGAACTTGGCTTCAATATGTATCTGCTTGATATTGGTGGTGGCTTCCCTGGCTCTGAAGATGTCAAGCTTAAATTTGAAGAGGTATAGCTTTGCTAAGAACTTCTCAGGATGTGGCATCTGTTTGAGTGTTGATCTGGATTAAATAAAATCTTGCTCTTTCTGTTTGTATGCGGACACATTTGCAAAAATGTGTCTGCTTGGTCAGAAATGTCATTAAGAGGAAAAGAGGAATTAATCTGAAGACTAAAAATTAGACGAGCTCATTAGATACATAGCTAAATGACTGCACAAGCATGCAGAAGTCTCAAACAAGTAAAGCAGGTTTTAACTAGAGGCTTGATTCTTACTGGCATAGACTTCTTCCATTGATGCTGTTCTTCAGACTGAATAGATTGGCACTGCTCCCAAATAGGGTGAAAGGGTAGTCCTGACCCCATATTGTCCTTAGGGGTGGCAGCATGCTAGGTCAGTGTCTGATTTGATTTAGAACTAGCTTTTGGGTAATTTTAAAAATTGTTCGGTGTTTTCCAGTCTGCTTTTACTCAGAAATAGCTCTGCTTTCAGAAGAGACAAGGGGGCTGGGTATTAATAGAACTTATATTAAATATATTAATTAAAGCAGTGTTGTCAGAGCACCTTGCCTTCTAGCCCAAGGAGGTGTTAAACGTTGTTACATATTAACATGAGGAGAGGGTAAGTTACATAAAGAGAGTTTTCTCATAATAGTCTGAGCTAACATTGTAGCGCTCCTGGTACCTCCTAATGAAGTGTGTCTTCTCCTGGTACAGTATGGGCATATGTGAGGCATCGAGAGCAAATTATGTCATTGGGCTCCATGGCGTGATACAGTCATGTTGCACTTGGAGGCAGCTTAATGATAACTTCAGAACTTGTAAATAGCTGTTCATTAAGGCAAATGAATTTCAAGTATGATAGTAAAGCCCTCCTTATGATCCCATGATCCCTAATCACATCTTTAGGCTTCAGTAAGCTGTGGAATAGTGCATGAGTAGCAGCACTACAAGTGGACTGCAAATTAAATTGGAAGTGTGGGGACTCGCGGGGCATTAATGTTGGTTTAATGAGCCTAGGAGGGGTGATTTCCTTCAGCCTCAAACATGACCTGTTTTGTTACTTAAACTTTAAGCTGCAAATGATGTCTGCTCTTGTTGCTTTGTCTAAATTTAATTGCAAACAAGACTTTGAATGAGAAAAAAAAGCAAAAGCAGTCAATAGAAATTACAATAGATGTTAGTAGATGTTATGTGTTTCACTAGTATATAATTTTGAACTTGAGGGTCTTACTTCGTCTCAGACTTTTAAAGTAGCACCTGAGTAGGTGCTGAAATTATTATATTGGTGTCTGATTTTTCCCTAGATCACAAGTGTAATCAACCCAGCACTGGATAAATACTTCCCTTCAGATTCTGGAATAAATATTATTGCAGAGCCAGGAAGATACTATGTTGCATCAGCGTTCACGCTGGCGGTCAACATCATTGCAAAGAAAATTGTGTTAAAGGAGCAAACAGGTTCTGATGGTACGTAAATCTAGCCCTAGTCTTAGTTCTAGCCAACTGTGTGTTTCTTTCCAAGCATTTTCTCACTGGTGTCTCAACTTCTTCCAGATGAAGATGATGCGAATGACAAAACTCTTATGTACTACGTGAATGATGGAGTCTATGGATCGTTCAACTGCATCTTGTATGATCATGCACACGTTAAACCAGTCCTGCAAAAGGTATGCCTGTTCAGAAGTACCACATACTAGTTATGTATCGTGGATGTAGGAGAATTCTTGTCGCAGCAGTCACTTCTCAGTTCACTGCTTCCTTCATCTTGCCAGACTTTGGCATTTAACTTATGAAGCATGCAGTAGAATTAACTCAAAACCAGAGGTGAAGAAGAACCTGCAAGCAGCTCTTTCCTTCTCTTCAGAGGTGGAATGTTACACTAACTATGATATTACTTGTGGAAGCTCTGTTTTGATAGTCAATTAATTATACTCCACTCTTTTCTTCAGCGGCCTAAGCCAGATGACAGCTGCTACTCCTGCAGCATTTGGGGACCAACCTGTGATGGCTTAGATCGGATTGTTGAGCGTTTTAATATGCCAGAGCTGCAAGTTGGTGACTGGATCCTGTTTGAAAACATGGGTGCCTATACTGTTGCAGCAGCTTCTACTTTCAATGGATTCCAGAGGCCAACAATACACTATGTGATGTCAAGACCAGCATGGTTAGTAACTAAATATCTTGATCCATCAGTACTTTTGAGATCCCTGTAATGAATAGCTCATATCAGTTGGCTACCCCTTAACGAGCCGGGCTACAGTTTTGGTGCCACAGCTCTTTTAAAACCTTCTAATGTGGAAGAAGGCAGTGCCTCTGAAGGTTTTTGCAGTGTGCTTAGAACAATGCAGATGCTACTAGTTACTTTTCTCTGTTGTACACAGTTATAGGAGAGGTGCTTTTAAAGGGGTAATGTTAGGAGTCTTCATTAATCTGGATTCTAGCTAGTGTTTTTACTTTTGCACAACATTACAGAATCATTATGAATTCTTTATATTTAGCTTCTGTGCCTAGTAATCAGAGACCAGTCAATCACAGTTTATTAATATGTTATCTTCTAAGCTAGTAGCTTACTAAATCCTGACTGCAGGATGCAGGAACATTCAACAGTGTTGCTTCACAGTATGATCTCTATGTTTGTTTGAGAGCTATTCCTTGGTTTAGGTTGAGCTCTGGCTCAGTGCTCAGTGCAGAGTGCTAGATCTCCATGGGAAGTTATTAAACAGGTAAGCAAAGAAAGCAGGACTGCCTTTTAAGTGCAAGGATACTGTGAAACTGCAACTTGAAAGTAACCTGGGTGCTCTTCAGTGCAACACAGGTTAATGGATTGCACCTTCTATAAAAGTGGGGTTTCCTGTAAGAGGAAGCCCTTACCTCTCTACTAGCTGAACTGGCAGAGGGCTTTTGGGCAGAAGTGTTACTCTAAAGCATGATTAGTTCTGCTATTGGGTTGTTTTCAAATTTATTGAAAATCTTTATGTTCAGCGGAATTCCTGCCATAAAAGTAAGAGGAAGCTTCCTCCATTCTTTTACTGACCCTCCTGGTATAAGCAGGCTTGTGTCGTTTCTTTCCCCTAGTGAAACCTCCTGTTGATTGAAGCATTTCTCAAACCACATGAAGCTTTTAGACTTCCCTTAAGACTCCAACACTGTGTCTAATTGAACTAAAAATGGCTCTGCATGAGAATAATTAGCTTTTTCACTGTACCACTAGGTTGCTGTTAAAATTTAATACTTGGTCTGAGGCATGCTGAGCTTAATTACGCAGACGTAACTGTCATCCAAGGCCACAGCACGGCCGTCTTTCAGCCCTACGTGTGTTTTCGGTTTTGGCAAGAGAATTCTGTGATAAAGGCTGGCCCTTAACTGAGAGGGATGCATCAATGAGATTATGGTACAGATCTTTCTAGGACAGGCAAAAGTCTTTTGGAATTATCTTCTACGTATTGTAAAGGTGTACAGCTAAATTTGTGGCTAGAAACTGTGAAAGATAAAGGACAAGATGATTACATTCGTCTCAGTAAAAACTAGTAATGCAGGAGGAGCCATGTAGGGGCACAACTGTTTGCCTTGCATACCTAAGATAACTAGAACTCTAAGAGGACACGGAGCTGACTGGTGCAATTGACACACCTGAGGGATGAGATGCCATCCAGAGAGACCTGGACAGGCTTGAGAAGTGGGACTGTGGGAATCTCGTGAGTTTTAACAAGATTTAAGTGCAAGGTGCTGCACCTGGATCGGGGCAACCCCCAGTATCAATCCGGGCTGGGCAATGAACAGATCCAGAGCAGCCCTGCCGAGAAGGACTCGGGGGTGCTGGTGGATGAGAGGCTGGACATGACCTGGCCATGTGCCCTTGCAGCCCAAAAAGCCAAACATGTCCTGGGATGCATCCAAAGCAGCGTGGGCAGCAGGTGAGGGAGGAGATTCTGCCCCTCTGCTCTGCTCTGGTGAGACCCCACCTGCAGTGCTGCATCCAGCTCTGGGATCCGCAGCACAGGAAGGACATGGACCTGTTAGAGCCAGTCCAGAGGAGGCCACCAAGGTGATCAGAGGGATGGAGCACCTCTGCTATGAGGAAAGGCTGAGAGAACTGGGATTGTTCACCTGGAGAAGAGAAGGCCTTGGGGTGACCTTATTGCAGCCTTCCAGTACCTGAGGGGAACTTACACGAAAGATGGGACAAGACTGTTTACAAAAGTGTGTAGTGACAGCATAAGGGGTAATGGCTTCAAATTGAAAGAGATGCCCTATCCCTGGAAGTGTTCAAGGCCAGGTTGGATGTGTCTCTGAGCAACCTGGTCTAGTTGAATGTGTCCCTGCCCATGTCAGGGGGGGTTAGAACTAAAAGGTTCCCTTCCAACCCAAACCATTCTATGAATCTATGAACTAAATCCAGAAACTCAGTCAACTGAAGTTCTTCTGAGGTTTTAATACAAGTCCTGTCTGAGTATGGAAGGCATTGATTGCATGGTTCTCACTGGTCTGGTCACCTCCTTTATACTCCTAGTCTGTTATCCATACATTTTCTAGATTCAAGTTACCCAGGAATGTGAGGGTATGGGATAGGTGACGGTCAAGTTGTCAGGGATTTTCACATCTGAAATTCTGAACTATTGAGCACTAAGTCAGTAAATGTGTATTGCATGAGGTATACAGATGTAGCTACAGGTATATAGGTGCATCTTTGCAGATTTAAATCCTACACAGAAATGGTAAAACCAGCTTGGTATTGGCACTTACCCTAAAGCCTAGCCAGCCACGAGTGACCTGCATGGATTCTGCTTTTATTATTTTTATTTTTTCCCCCCTATGATAATAATGTCTGGATTGCAGGTGATGCAGAAAGAGTTCATTTTATACTCACTGTACCTTACTTACGTTTTTAGGTAGATTGCAGTGAAACAGTTTTTGACTTACTCTTTATTTTTTTTTTCCTTCTAGGCAACTAATGCAGCAGATCAAGGAGCAAGGGTTCCTAGCTGAAGTGGAGGAGCAGGATGTTGCTAGTCTGCCAGTCTCTTGTGCCTGGGAAAGCGGAATTGAATATCCAGCAACTTGTGCTTCAGCTAGTATTAATGTATAGGTAATATTTAGTAACTAAGTGCAAGGTTAGTCATTGAATTTAGGGCATTTGGGGGACTGTTAACTTAATTCTTGGTAGAATTTTTAAGTGTTTTTTTTAACATTTAGGTTTGGCATAAATGCAAGAAAAATGACTAGGAGATGGGTCACAATTATCTGTGTTCCTATGGAAACTATTTGAATATTGTTTTATATGGATTTTTATTCACTTTTCATGTATGCTACTAAAGACTGACCCTCAACTGTCAAACAAGTATTTGTAGCTTGTGTATGGCAGAACGGGCTAAGCTTAGTGCTTTGTGACCTACCTGTTTTAAAATAAAGTATATTGAAATAACCAGTCCTGTGTTTGGTTATTCTGTAGAAAATTAATGTGTCATGGGTGGCTCTGATAGCATGTATGAGGACAGACCAGAGGCTGCAAGCCCAGAACTCACTAATAAATGCCATCTCCCCTACCCTTGCCCCCCATCTGAAGGAAACTCTCAATGGGTAGGGAAACGGAATTGTCTTTTTTCATATGTGATTAGAAAAGGGTTGACCGTCAACAAATTGAATACTGTGTGAATTCTTGTGAATTCACATTTGTTTTTCACTACTGAACATGGGCTTGACAAGTTGCATATTGCAAGTTCAGTGCAGTGCTGTTTTTCTGCAAGTTAGTCTCCATGTGCTGTGGCCAGGACTAAAGGCTGTTTATAAACACATCAAGTCATAAATGAGAGAATACAGCACAGGCTCCATGACTGCCACACTGCTTGTTATGTGTGTGAGAACTGAAATATGTTATGGGAAAACCCAGGAAGCTGAAACTATGTGGCTGACAGGCTCTCTGACCTGTGTTGCCTAGGGCTTTAGTATAAAAGAGATAAGAAATGGGCCTTGACAGCCTTTGTATTTGCGATACGATTAGAGGCTCTTATTTCATGTTATGAAAAGACATGCTACCCTTCTGACTTTGGATTAAAGTGTGATAGATGACACTAAGTAGTAAATACTAGGAGCTAATACAGGGGGTGTTGGTGATAAAATAGTCTGCTTATTGACGCAAAGCATTCTGACTTATGCTTACCCTGATGCTAGTTTGCTGCCACTTACTGCACTAAAATTGGAAAGTGTTTCTCACAAACTACTTGGTCCTAGAGCTGGATTTGATCTGTTTGCCAGAAGGTCCTCGACTGCAGGCATGCCATAGCAAATGCCTGATGTATAAAGAGAAAGATCTTAATGTATCAAGTACATATGTAAAGCTTTAGCTAACTTGGAGTAAGTGTTAGAATTTAAAAGGTTGTCCAAAGGGTGATATTGCTCATGGAAACAGTGGCTCTACCGAGATGAGAAAAAAGCAGTTTTCTTACAAGCAGCTCTGAAAGGTAATGTTTAACCTCCATTCTGTGCTTTCAGCAGAAACTGTCCATTAGCTGAGCTAATAGGGTAAACAAAGAGTGATGGTACCTCATTCCTGACTCCTGAAGCATCCCAAGTGACGTTTTTATTTGCTTTATTCCCAGCTTCAAGCTTGTGATTGAAATAGCACTTGCCTTTATTCTTATGCATATGGCAAACTTCAGCACATACATACACATAGTGGAGCCATAGCCTTAATCTCATAGAAACTCACTGCATCCAAACCAGAGCTTCCTTTAGCTTCTCCAAATTCATCTGGGAACTTAATGATTCTTTAATGAAAGCAGAGGTAGTGAATGGTAACCAAGTGTTAATACTGTAACAATTCCCCATCTAAATCTTGCTCTGTGAGAGCTAAGTGCATTTGAACAGGTACGCAGAAAAAATACTCTCTGAGAAGCTGCAGCTGTCTGAAGGAGATGTAGCTACTTTTTCAAAGTGCCTGTCTGAAGGCTGTGGCTGTTTGAGTCAGAAGGGAGTTCAGCTGTGGTGAGACCTTATACGATACCTGCACTAGCACCTAGTGCCCTGCTGGGCAAGTGGCACAGTCTGCCGTCCTCTACTCACAGCCAGTGGAGACCATCTCCAGCGGGTAGTTTGAAGGCAATCATTATGGAAACTTAATTAGTGAGCTTCACTGAGAGGAAGTTGGCAGCTTGCCAATTAATTTCTTCATCTGCATTTACCTTGATTGGTTATTTTAGCTATTTCACTGGGTTTTGTCTCAAAAATCCAAAATTTACATCTCCACTGGAGGCCAGGACTGTGGAAACATACTAGCCAGCATTTGATCAACATGATGCTCCCCAAAAGAGATGTAGCTGACTGAAGGTTCTTTATCCTTCTCTCCTATGGCAGGTATGTCATAGACTTGGCTAGTGCTCTCTAAGCCATGTCTAACGAGTGTGTCAGGTGTTTAAAAACTGCTAATCTGAAGCATCTTCTGTGTAAAAAACCCCCAATGGATTTTGCTAAGGGACTTTTAGTACTTTCTGGGAGTAATAAGTGTTTACAGTAGTGCTGGTGTGTCTTTAAGCAAGACTTAACTTTCTCAAGTTGGGTTATGCTGAACAGATGTTCTGGGTTTTGGGATACTTCATCTCACAACTGCCTGGCTCCTGGCTTCCAGAGAATCTCGGTTGCCCATTTGTTAATTGATTTTAAAATACCCCAAGTGACAGCATTTGGCCATAGGGTGGTGACTGTGGGGATTCCCTACAATTCCACACTAGGAATTTTACTACTGGAAGCTGGAGCAAGGACCACGTAGGACAGCAAAGGTGTAACAAAGCAAGCAGTGAGCTCATATGGTTTAGTTTGACCTCTCCTTGATGGCCTTTTGGGACATTAAAGCCCTTGCTCTGTTGTGCCGTGTTTATTGATCAAATCCAGTTGTTCTAACTGCACATCTTAATTATTCCTCCCTGGGGCAAGCTTGTCTGATACAGGAGGAAGGGAGGAGCTGCATGCCAGAAAAATTGAGATCAGCTGCATCTGTCTGATGTAATTAGCTCAAGAAATAATAAAGTTGGAGCCAAGAATCGCCTATGCCTTTCAGCTCGCTCCTTGCTAGCCTTGCTCTGTATGGTGCTCTGTCTGTCTCACTGTGGGCTTTGCTGGCACATTAGCAGGGGCTGTGGCATCCCTGCTCCAAAGGGCCCTGGTGCTCACTCCACTCGCTGGCACCGGTGACAGTGATGTTGATTCTCTTGGGATCACGCCTGTAAAAAGAAAGTAGTATCTGAGGCAAATACCAAGACATCTGCCTGAGATGGCTTCTCGTCACCCCATTTCTCTTTTCTGAACAGTGAAGCCACTTTGAGATCTAACTTGAGGTCTAGCTGAGACCTTATTTTTAGTCCCCATGTGGCCATACATGGGCTGTCCTGGATTCAGCTGACATTCTTTGGTGCAAAGGTAGCATACCAAAAAATGCTGAGAAACACTCATCCTCTGGAACTACATCAGATGGAAAATCAAAGGTGGAAATGTTTTCGGAGAGATTGGAGAATACTGAAGCAGAGTGAGAGGAAGTAAGGGACAAGGGGAAGTTGCTGATGGCAGCGTACCGTGGGGCAGATATCCCTTGCCTTACTGCATGACCGTTTGACTCATGTTTTCATTTTTAAGCTGCTGACTTCTAGGCTACCACATAGGCCTTGCAGACAAAGTGTCAGTGCACAATTCCACGTGGGAGAGTCAGTTCTGCCACCTCACTTTCACCAGCAGAGAAACCCAAAGCTGGGAGCAGCACTGAGCAGGGACCCCATGACACCACCTGCAGGAGCAGGAACAAACCTGGAGCTGGAGGGAGCTCTTCTGCCACAGACCTCATCCCCAGAAACTACTAACCTTTAGGTGTTTTATAGCTAAACACAGCATCAATTTGCAGTAAGCTTGGACAGCTTGCTTTCCAGATCAAAACCGACCCCCTTCCACAAAAAAAAAGTAAAAAAAATCGTTATCCACAAGTATTGCAAGAGGCGCTTAGATGAATATTATTTAATTGGCAAAAAGTAAAAGATCATCAATCATTGCAACAATTATTATTTTTTATTTTCTCTTGAAGGAAGCACTGATCGGTACCAAAAGAAGTGAGAGTAACTTGCTTTGGAGAAGTGTCCCTGGTTTTGGTATGCATCACCTGATTTTCTTTACAGTTTGAAGGTAGTTGGTATCTCCATGGCCGTGGTCTGGTTTCGGTACCCATGTCACAAATGCCTTCAGTTCAAAATTGTCTTTAGCTTGTTAAAACACTGTATTTGACCACCTCAAAATACATTGAGAGTAGGGAGCATATGTGGGGCTGGGGCTTAGGTTTTGTCAAGCCTTGCTCTTGCTCTTCAGTTGGTTTTGTAGTTCTCAGTACAGGAGGTGTTTAGAGCAACTCGGGCACCGTGGTGCCACTTCTGGAAAGCTGATGATGAGAACCCAGAGGGGGCACAGCCACCAAGATGATGTTGCCCTTTGCATGGTGAGTCTGAGGGTGAAGGTGAGTGCTTTGGGCATGAACGACACTGGCCCCTTGACTCCCCTCCACTTCGGCATGGAGAAGCCACAAGCGTTACAGGGAAATCACTGGCAAATGAAGGGAGCGCCCTCAAGGGAGCACGCTGCAGTCTTGTGTGTCCATGTAGTCTAGCAAGTATTGTTACAGTCCAATAAATATTAGACCCTTATTTGCATGTGTTTCTTGATGCTTACACTGCAGCAGCATTTTTCCTCCATCTGTTAGTCTTTGCCTGAAGACAAAAGCATTAGCATGCTGAATCCAGCCCTTCTTTTTCTCACTCATTTTAGGGAGCTGGTCCCAGCCTTACCCACAGTATTCCCACAAAAAAGAAGTGCCTTCCAGTTATAGTCTGTTCAGTTCATGCTCTCGGAGTGCTTTGCAAAGGACTAATTGGTTCACTCTGCTTTTCTGGTACAGAGCCAACTGCCATGTTCCAGTCCAGAAAGCAGCCAGAAGGCAGCAAGGCTGAGCAGCGATTCAGGGAGGGAGAGAAAGGCAGAGACTTGCAGAGCAGCGATGCAGAGACCAGTGCACCCAGCTGGGTCACTACCAACACCTAATCACTGCTAGGGATGTGGAGGCTCAGAGTACCTTGAGAACTCAGCAAGCACTGCATACAAGCTGAGAAAGGGCAACTGTAGCAGCTCAGTACAAAGAATTCCCAAAGTATTTTAGTATTTTACAGGTATTATTTAATCTACCCTGAGACAGCAGTTCCCTACAGTGTGAGCACAGGATTTGGATATTCAGTCGGCTTAAGCATCACCTTTTCTATTTGGCTACTAAGCTCACTAGCTGGAAAGAAGAAGATACTAGCAATCTTGCAAACCACAGGGTTGCAGTGCTTGAACAGGATAACATGGATTCAGTTTTCAGTAAGAACAGAGATGCTGCTGCCCTTACTGTGAGGATAAGAAAAAAATCAACTATTGCATTGTTAGATTAAAAAAATCCTGCTTAAGAACTCGATTTACTTTCTGTTAACTATAGTTCATCAGTAGCAAGAGCATTGCACTGTAACAGCTCAATAAATATTTCTCAGCAATGGTTGTCCCACTTTTCTGCAGTCAAAACACTCATTAAACAATTACAGCATCCGACTGAAGTGAAAAGCAAAAGAAAATCCAACTCGCCAGAGACTGCTGATTTAGGGGAGAGAGATCCCTCCTGCACCCCATGGGATGGCTCCCAAACTCCCCAGCAGTCAGGTGCTGTGGGACTCACCTGCTTCTGCCATCTGGGTTTCACTCCCCAGTGGGTTATTTGGGCAGCCTGGTCTAGTGGAAGGTGTCTTTCCAGGGGCAGGGTGTTGGAACTAGTTGGTCTTTATGGGTCTCTTCCACCCCAAGCCATTCTGTGACTCTGGGATTGATTCTATGATTATACCTGACTGCAAGCAAAGCGGGGCATGTTCCTCTGACCGAGGCCAAGGAAGATCCTCCCAGAGATAAGGATGTGGTGACTAATTAGCCGCAAAAGCCCACAAGATGGAGCTCAGCTCAAAAACAATGCATCCAAGAAACCGTGTCGGTCAGAGCCAGGGAAGGAGGAGGAAAGGCGTGAAATGGAAAGCTTTCAAATGAATTCCACACTCCCGATGTTAGACCACAGCATGAGTGAGATGTTATTAGAGTGAACAAATGCAAATAAGAAACTACAAGGAAAAAGTATGTACAAAGTAATAATTAAGCTATTGCACAGCTCAAAAAAACCCCAACCAAACACAGCTCTCATCCCATCCATTCACAGACATGGGAAACAGAGGATGTGAGGGTTTTAATGTACAGAAAACTTCAAAAAGAGCTGGGGTTTCTTTAATTATTTATTAAGGCTGTTACCCCAAATGTCCTGTCAGCTTCCAGTTTCCCGCTTGGAGCCCAGTCTGAGGCTTGGCTCTTTCAGTAGCTATTACTGTGATGTTTTTTATTCTTCTCTCTTGCTCCTGGGGTTAATTTAGGTTTTCTGTTGTCAGAGTTTTTGGGGGGTTTTTTGAGTAAGTGCATGGAACTGATTTATGCCGCCTTCTGTAGAGCAGCTTTGCAGGATTGCTAATGTCAAATGCCAGTGGACACAAGCTGAAACCGGGGAGGTCAGGCTGGATGCAAGGAGAAGCTTGCTTCATGGGGACAGCCAGGACTGGTGGGGTTCGCCAGGCTCCATCTCCGGAGGCTTTTGAGACCTGGTGGGTCAAGGTCTTGAGCAGCCATGAGCTGATCTTGCAATTGATCCTGCTTGGAGCAGGAGCCTGGGCTAGAGACCTCCCGAAAACCCTTCCAATCCTAGTGTGCTTGTCATCTCCCTTGTGGGTCTGGCAGTGCCGTGGGGCTGAGCCCTGCAGCGCAGTTCCCTCAATTCAGCAATGGGCTTTGCCAACACTACCAGCTCCTCGGCTGCCTTCCCCTCTCTGGGGCTCTGCTTGGTGAGGGCTCGTGCTCCAGGGCTAAAATGGATCTAAATGGGGCAGCAGCCTCTGAGGAGCTACTGAAGGGAGAGGACCCACTCCTGCCTCAAAAAAATGAAAAAGTAGCGGAGAAGAATTGGTAACGGATGCTAAACCAAAGCCACAGCATGGCTGTTGGAACAAAGGGGAGAGCCTCATCCTGCTCCATGGCGTGAAGAAGATTCCTCACCCAGTTGCCCCGAGTGGCCTCTCACCTTCATGAAGCAGTTTTCCTGTTCACCAGCTGAATATGCCGATTGCTGTTTGCTTCTCCTCCTGGGAGAGCGACAGACATTGGAGGGAGCAAATGGCTTCAAAAGCAGAGACCCATTCCCAGCCTCAGGTTTAGGACACTGGTAGTGTCCTTAGGACAGGGAGAACCGCTGGATCCAATAACCATGCCAGCACCAGGGGACGCGGGGTGTCCTCCCCCAGGAGAGCTGACTCCCGTGAGGAAGGATGCCATGAGGTGCAGCAAGCGCGGCCCCTCAGAGCCCGTGGGGAGCAGGGCAGAGCGACCGGCGCGGCTGTGACCCTGAGCTGCAGCACGGCCCGGCCCTGCAGCCGCTGTGGCAGCCGGCTCGGAAAGGCTGGGCTAAACGAAGAGACCCCAGATACCTTCTTCTTGGTGGCTCAGAAGAGGAAAGCCGCAGAAAAGCCGTAATGTAGACGGATCACAGCCGGAGAAGGTGGCGCGGGTGCGGGCTGAGCGGCGGCGGGCATGGCTAGATGGCAGCAGCAGCCCGCGCTAGGGCCCCGCTTCTCCCGCACCCTGCGGCATCCATCCCCAAACTGCCAGTCTGTCTGCTGCCACCTGCTCCTCAGCAGCTCAAGGCCTTCAGATCCGGGACCTTCCCAAGGCTGTGGTTACTGCCCGCACACTACATTTTTGGGAGGAGAGAGGAAATTTCTTTATTACCAGCAAATAAATTGGCACTGAGGCAAGCTGAGAGGAAAACAGGGCTTGCTAACATAATTCCTTAAATCTTTGGCTTTTGAGCTCGAGGAAGGATGGTGGGGAGGGAAGATGGTGGGAAGAGGTCAGAGCAGAGAGGCCCAGAATTCCCTGCCCAGGGTGCATCCCTCCATGTGGGTTTCCAGCAGCTCCCGGCATCCTTCTGCCTGATGCCACCAAGTCCAGGGGTTTGTGGGACACAACAGAGACTCCGTGAAGTGTCTGCAGCTGATGAGAGATAAGGGCAGGCTGGTAGAGTGAGGGTTCCCTAAAAACCTTTGCAGGAGATGAGCCCAGCTGTCCCCAGCTCCCTGCACTCCTGACCAGACAAGCATCCCATGGCTCAAGGAGGGCTGGAGACAGATGTCTTACAGTGCCTATTGCATGTGGGAGGTGGAGGTCACCCCTTACCCAGGGCTGGACAGCTTAATCTGGGTGTGGCCTTGGGTGCACCCCAAGACACGCCCTGGGAGAGGCCCTGAGTTTCTCGCACTGCTGTTGTCTCCTGCAGAAAGCCACCCTGCTTGGGCAGAGGACACCAGTGGGACTGCAGCAAGGCAGAGCATATCTCTGCTGCCCTGGCTTCCTGATACTGTCCCCAGAAATGCACAGGGACACTCTGCAACCATCCTCTGCCATCCTGCCAGCCCCTCTGTGCTTCCTGAGAGCCTGTGCACAAGCAGAAAGGGGAAAAGGAAGGACAGAGTGAAAAGGGGGAAAAAGCTACCCTGGTCAAGTTATTTATTACTATGAAGTGTTAAGTGCTGA
Organism: Mohoua ochrocephala; assembly: GCA_013398855.1. Lineage (NCBI taxonomy): Eukaryota > Metazoa > Chordata > Aves > Passeriformes > Acanthizidae > Mohoua > Mohoua ochrocephala. The sequence continues at coordinate 198,784 of VZTA01006298.1, read as the reverse complement.
ATTGCTGGTGCCTAATGAGAAGTTTTTTTCTGTCCTGAGCAATACCATGCAATAAAGCACAATTTATCTTTGGGAGAGATGGATGCAGCTGAGCCGGGACCAGACTTAGGACAAAAGAGTATTGACGTCACTCTCAGGAGTCCAGCAGCAGATGTTTAGCATCGTCTCCAGCCTCAGGCCAAAGGTACAAGCCTGGTACACAAATTACCAAGGCAGATTCTCTGGCCTGCATTAGCTGCGGGGTCAAGAGGGGCTGATCAAAATGTTCCCTGCCTGCATTAGGCAGCTGGGAAGCCACTCGCCACTGCTCTGCACGGGGATGGCTGACACTGTACGTGATTTAGCCAGGTACCAGCTGCCACACAGAGAGTTTAAATTGTCAAGCAAGGAGCTAAGGGCACAGAAACACAGGCACGGAGGCTGCACAGGGGGGACATGCTGTGCCAGAGCAGGGGTGGCAGGTTCTGGAGGCCAGTGTAACCCCACATGATGAGCGCCATGCCCAGGGAACCATTTTACCCAGGTCACTAACATCCTAAACTGTAAGGCTCCCCAAAAGCTTCTTTGTCTTGTAAGGCGAGCACTGAGCTGATATTTTCAGACCTCTACCCAAAGTGATCCCAATATCATTTAAATTTGGACCTCAACGTGTATGAACAGTTAGAACTACTGTCTTTTAGACTCCTTGTTCTCTTTTAGTTAATATTAGGTAACTAAACTAAGCTTTAGTTAATATGGGTAACTTTGCTGCCTCAAAATCAATATGGAGAAAAACTTCTGCAATATTTTGCCTAATCTCTAATGATCTTAAACAATCCTGTATCACCAGCAAAATTCTTTATATCCATCCATCCATCCATCCATTCATCCATCCACACATCCACCCCTTTTCAGACCATTTAAGAATGTATTACCTCTTCATTCCTGCAGAGATCACAGATTTATCAGGCACAACTTCCATTTTTAAGAGCTCATTTTATCTCTTCCCTTTATACATCACATTTATCCTAGCATCTGCAACGTCTACACTTTGCTATAGTTTCTACAGATTTTTTTCTGGTTCAGACATGAGGCTTACTGATTTGGAGCTCCTTAGACCATGCCCTGGAGTCATTAAAAAAAACCCAGCTAATAATTCGGTATCATGTTTGCCCGAGGCTGATTTAAGGAAGAGGTTATACTCTCATTCTTCTGTTCTTTGGGTCCACTCAGGTGGCTACCACCTGATCCAAGCAATTTCTTTCTGCTCATTTTGGCAGGCTGTTGGAAAGCCTTTTCTGTGGCAGTTCAGGTGGCAGCAGCTCCTCAGCCTGGGCTGCTGTCACCTGTAGCAGTGGTTGCAACTTTTGATTAAGGAAAAGAAATTAAATAGCTTGGCTTCTCACTGCCATGCTGGTGGCATAAACAGTAAAATATCACTATTCTGGGATAAAAAAAAAAAAATGCTTGCTACTTTAAGACACATGGATAAAGGTAAAAACGTGCCTGAATCAAATACATTCATTTCAGCTCTTCTCATCTGCATGAAACCCCAGCTTACCCTGGTACTCACTGTGCAACTCCATCCTCTCTTCCAGGACACAACGGGGGATTCCGGTGGGCTCCAATCATTGTAAATCACTAATTAGTCATCCAAGATGGCCAGGCAGCCTGGCAAGGCTGTGGTCAATTCTCTGAAGTACCAACAATCCTCTCAATCCCATGGGTAGAACAAGTGAACTTTGAGCTTTGTTTCCAGAGGCAAGCCCACCGTGCCAAGCCCTGCAGCTCCCAACATCACTCTTTTTCACATTAAAAATAACTTCCCCGTCTTTTAAGGAAAAGGCATGACCTGGAGGAAAGCTGGAGGGTGAATCTCACTGCTGTTCAATGATGCGGGCGGCTACGTATCATCAGCGAGACAGACTCCCTCACCCTTCAGGGCCTGATTAAGCACTGAAATCTCTGAGTTTCAGAGGGTGCTGGGCCATCCAGAAAAATCTACGCACTGTGGCCATGAGCTTCTGGTGCAGGTGAAGAGAGGATGCAGGCAGGGATGACTACCGTGCTCCAGCAGCACCCCCCTACAGCACTCAGAAACTCTTTCCTTCTGTATCATTGTCGTGCACAGTATGGGAATGTGCCATTTTTCCTGTTCGTGCCCTTTTCCTTCATACACCCACAGCAGAGAAACCAACTGATCCAAGCTTGGCAGCCGCTTCTCAAAAACCCACTAGAAATTAAACTCATTTCCTAGAAGCATGTTTCTCTTATTTAAGGTGCTAATTTGTCCTTATTGCCACAAGGTGAGGAAATGACTAGTGATTGAAGGGTGATTTAAATCACATTACTGAGGAGGGAATCAGCTTCAGCAGTCTAGCTTCAGAAAAAGCCTTTAAGACAGAGCTGTGCTGCTGATGGAGGTGCAAATTTGGAAGTGACTCAGACTTCAGGACAGAGGAAGGAATTGCTCATTCTAGGGAAGAGCAAGGCAACCCCAGAGGCAGGACATTCAGCTTTATCCTTAGGAAATGCTTGTGACTATAAAGCAGCGCAGTAAGGAACCACACTACCAGTGCCATCAGCTTCGTGCACTGCTGGTGGCATCCGCCAAGAGGTGGACATTTGCAAGAAAGTCCCCTTGCCACCAGTGCCTGCTGCCTGCCCACAAGTGCAGCTGCAAGGAGGCTTGCTGAGATTTGTGGGACACCCAAAGCAAGCAAGCATGGGCTGCTGGGGGAGTTACCGTCAATTGGTGCTGGCTCAAGCGTGAAAAGGAAGTTTAGAAACACATGCCACATAAAAGCACTGAAACTTGTAGCTGGGTGGAAGAGCCCTGCAAAGGCAGCTGGCACAGAAGAAACTAAAACTAGAAAAATGATGGGGTAAATGCAAGAAACAGCAGAAACCTTGCTGGTTGATGGTAGAATCACAGAATGTCCTGAGTTGCAAGGGACCCATGAGGATCCTCGAGTCCAACTCCTGGCCTTGTACAGGACCATTCCCAAGAGTCACACCATATGCTTGACTGCATTGTCCAAACGCTTCTTGAACTCTTGTCAGGCTGGGTGCTGTGAGCTTTGCTTTGAGAATCAGCTACCAGACTATGGAAACTCATCATAATTGCCCTTCACAGTCCTCTTTGTCCCTTTCCTCATATTCTAGGTGATGCCAAATTCCACCAAAAAACGCAGAGGAGTGCAAAGCACAAGTGCCTTGAGAGTAACTTTGCTAGACAATTGCTAGAACAGAGCAGAGAAAGAGAAGATTTGGGTCCCTTCCACTGCCTCCTTGCCAGACCATCCCATGGTTGCACTCATGCTGCTGGGCAGGGATGTTCTGTTCCTCTCAAGCATCCTGCCCAGTGTAGATGCTGTGAACTGTGCAGAGAAGGTGAACATGGGGGGCTGCAAAGTCACCCAGAATGGAAAGTGAGGTTTCAAGCAAGTTGCTTTGCTTTGAAAGGAAAGAAAAAATAAATTAAACTTCTGGCTCCTTTTTTTGTGTTGCCAGAGCAACTGAGGTGGCCCTGGCCTCTGCTGTGTGGAGACCATCAGCTGGGTACAATGTGGTGGGGACAGGAGGGGCTACACAGAGGTGTGGATGGCCAGTATGGCCAGCACGGCCAGCATCTCCCTCACAGGCACCACAGGAAAACATCACACTCAAAGGAAAAAAGGGAAAAGACATTTTTTTCCCCCAGTTTCTAGCAGCAGTGCTGGCAGTTATTAAAGGTCTGAGCAGACTTGGAGTTGGTTTCATCCATTGAGCAGTCCTGAAGGCTTTGCCAATGTGGCCCATGATGCCTTGGTCCCAAAAGACATTGGGATCCTCGTGGGGGAACTGGAGCCCCACAGGGGCCTGCTTGAGGAGCCCTGCCCTACACTGCAGCTGTCAGCAGGTCCCACAGGGGACTGATGGTGACATGCCTGAAGGGTGGCGGGTAGTACCAGCAGCTCAATGAGAAGTGGATGTGGAATTCCCTGCCAAGTAGTTCAGAAGAGTTCAGCAGCTGCTTTTAAAGCTGACTTAAGCCACTCCTGCTTAAAAGTGAAGTTTTTTTCTTACACACGATTATCTTTAGTCCCCAGGGCTCCCCAGGTGGGGCACGGCAGGGCTACGAAAGCCAGTTTCCACAAAGCCCACATTTCTCCAGCGTGGTCAGGGTGTCTGGCAGCAGCAGCAGCTCCGTCAGGCATCACTGCACATGATGCTGGTGAGATGGAGGATGGCACAGCGTGGGGTAAACCCTGGCACCTGAAGCCCATTTAAAGCCCTGGCACCGTCCGCAGCGCGCAGGCAGCCTTGCTCCTCGGTGCCACCACGCACATGCAATGGCACTACCCGTGTCCTTTAGCAGGCATCAAACCTGTCTGTCGTGAGCCTCACATGTATTAATAATTCCTCAGGAATGCAGCAAAGGAATAACCATGGCTGTGCAACACTAACATCTAAATTAGCTGAGTTTATTTTATTTTCTCCAAGGAAAGTGTCTGTAATGTTTGTGTTTTGTTCCTGATCATTAACGGTGTATTAAGGCACAGTCGGTGCATTCACGTTTTCATGAGGAACCAGCTGCCAGCACTGCGCCTGCTGCCCATGGCATTCGCTCAGCAGTGGAATTTGCCCTGAAAAGGGTCCAGGAAATTATTAATAAAAAGAATAAAGAGGAAAAATATACGTGTTCATTCATTGCTGCGGCCCCAGGAGTGGGGTGTTTGCTCACACCAGCTGGGTCTGGTGAGAGGAGGAGGGGTCTCTTCTCTCACCCCCGCTTTGCCACTGCACCTTTGCACTAGAGTGGGGAGTGCGATGGTCCCACAGAGCAGCCCAGAGGGAGCTGGAGATGGGAAGCCTGCTGCTCCTGCCAGCTGCAGCAAATGAGGGCTCAGTGTCCCCAAGGGGGTGACACTCCCCAGCTCCATGCTGTGACGCTCAGCACGTGGCATTTCCGCTGGCTGCTCCCAAAACACTTTAAAAACCATTCCCAAAGACATCTTGCTCCTGAATGACTCCAACGGAAGACAAATTCCAGCTTCAGGCAGAGAATTATCTGTACCAGTTCTCTTTCTCCCTAACCCAGTTCTGTTTCTCCATAAGAGGGGATGGGCCAATATCCCAGTGAGTTAGCTGGCACTGTCCTCTGAGCCTGGGCATCTCAGTGTTTCTTCAAACAAACCTGATTTCTCTTATTGCCCATTATTCACGTTTGGTTCAAGACCTGGGCGAGGAATGCTCCAGCCCTGCTCCATGGATCTCCAGCACGGTCTCATGGCTCAGTGCAGAAAGTGTGAGATGGGCTGTGCCTGAAGCCACCGCCATGGCAAAGGAGGGACGTTCAAAGATGCAGTAGAAGAGTTCTCAGAAGCAGCCAGGGTCCTACAGAAATGAAAAGGAGAGGCTGCCTGCCAGATACTTCCTTCGGAGTTCACGACCACTGGTGCAGGCTCAGAACAGTACTGGTTACAACCCAAAGCCCACATGGGAGGAACAAGGTGTTTCTTCTTGCACGTACCCACAATGGAGACACCAGTGAGACGTGGCAGTTTGCATCTTCTTCTTGTGCAAACAAGTCAAGGAAGGATTAGAGATGCTTTAGTACACAGAAGAAATACACAGCTGCTCTTGTCAGTGAGGACAGGCTGGAGCAGAACCACGCACAGCCACAGCACGGTCACAGAATTATGCAATCATTTCAGTTGGAAAAGACCTGTAAGATCGTAGAGTCCACCACTAAACTATGGCCACATCTACATTTTTTTTAATGCCTCCAGGGATGATGACTCAATCACTTCCCTGGGAGGCCTGTTCCAATGCTTGATTACCTTTTCAGCAAAGAAATTTTTCCTAATAATCAATCTAAGCCTCCCCTGGTGCAACTTGAGGCCATTTCCTCTCATCCTGTCACTTGTTACTCACCTCCCCCTGGCTACAACCTCCTTTCAGGTAGTTGCAGAGAGCAATAAGGTCTCCTCTCGGGCTACTTTTCTCCAGATGTTGCTGAAGAAAATCTGGATTCAATCCTGTCTTGATGTATATATACCCACATTAGGCTTTAAGGATAATACCTATTTCACTTGGAAACTAAAAAGCAAAATGCAAATAGTGACTGGAAAGATATCCATGTCCTGACCTGGAAGGTCGGGAAAAGTTTATGCTGTAGGTGACTTTGACACAATGGGACCCTTAGGCAGGACTTGTCCCTGCTCCTGTTCTCTGCTGCAGTGCAACCCCATCCCCAGTGCTGGGAAAAAGCAGGCACAGCCAAGTGCCAAGGAAAAACAGGCTCCCTTGCTTACACCTCATTTCCTGCAGAAAGGCCTGGGTGACACTGCAGAGGCAAATTTCACCCAGGATGCAATTTGTCATATTTGCTGTAATACATCTGTGACCAACTTGGATTTTAAGAGTGTGACCTGCCTTCTGCGCTAAGTTCCCATACTGTCGCATGGAACAGTTTATGCAAAGGAAAAAAGAAGTTAAGGCAAAGGAAGCTGCCATGGTCCTGGGCAAAACAGTTGCTCTGTTTTGGAAAGGTAAAAAAATGCTGGGGTGGGAGCCCTGGGAGCACAGCTGTGAGCAGAGGTTTAGTGATGCAGCTTCCAGTGCCAGGTACAAGGTAGAGAAGACACTGAAGATGTGTTCAAAGCTCCAGTCGCACAGGCAGGGAGGGGGTTTGAGGGAGCTGAGTGTGACCCATGGTGTCAGTCTCAACCTGCCCCAGCACCAGCAACTCCAAACACAAAGGTGTGGGAATATGCACGGAGAGGAGCAAGGAGGAGATCCTGCTTCTCACCTTCATGTGAGAGAAAATTCCCTCTAGTGACAGCCCAATCGATACAGATTTTGTTTGTGATAAATTGTTCCTCCATCAGGAAGAGTCAGCTTGCTCTTAAAATAACCCACCCAACTGGTGGTCGTGACCTTGCCCGTCTGTCCCCGAAGACACCAAGCAGCTGCCATGACAGCTCCTTGCCTCCTTCTGGCAGTGCTTTCTGACTCGTGTGACATGGCTGAAAGCCTGGGATTAACCCAACCCTCTGGTGATGCACTGGTTGCCCTTTAGCCACAGTGAACGTGAGAGCGTTCGGAAATGCGCCTGCCTCCAAACCATCACACTGGGTACAGGTGGGCAACAGGTAAGGTCTGCTTGCAGGCACACTGCTCCCAGCAATGCAGGCACGTCTCCAAAGCTCCTACAGAGAGATGCTCTGCTCTCCTCTCCCACCCTTCTTTTCAATAAAGCATCTCTCCTCCCAAAAGAGATAACGGCAATTATCAGGTTCATCAGCACTGTATCTGCCATGGTGCAGCCCGGGGAGCTCAAAATGCCAGTCTGCCCACTGGACCATTAAAGTCAACGGCTGTTCCTAACCTTTAAATATGAATAGTGGGTGCCCTGCATAATGGATCGAGGACTATCCATGGAGACCATCTGCCCCGTGCTTGCAGAAATGCTCACGTTGTTCTTCACAGGAGTTTATTACTCAGAGGCTAATGCTAAAAATATATTGCAAAGGGCCTGATTTCAAAACAAAGGGCCAATTCAAACTTGGCAAGGGAGACACACAAGACTGAACCCAAGCACCTCCATCACCCACGCTGGGGTTAGGCTGCAACCAGACAGGCTTTAACTTAATCTGAAAGGCAATGACATAATTCTGAATTAGCTTAACAAGACCTGCAATTCATACAGAAAAGCCTGAATTTATGTAGTAATGAGCCAGAGCTTTCAGAGCATTAGGTATCTCCATGGGCGAGCAAATAATCGCATAGGTTATTAAAGTGAGGTAAAAATGGACACAGTGGTGAGATTTTTTTGTGATAAATTACTTTTGCTAAGTTAGACTCCATTTTTGACTAAAAATACAATTCACAAAAAAACTTAAGTCACTTAACAAGCTGAAATTTTCTATTAATCACTTGGACTTCATTTCCCAAGTGATTAACCCCTCTACACAACAACTTCTCTACCCCTCTACACAACAACCCCTCTACCCCTCTCTGAAAGACATTCCTGGGAGCCCAACAAGCAGTAAAGCTCTCTTAGCTTTTGTTGATTTCTCCATCGGTTTTGAGCTCTGCCTGTATCAACATTCAAATGACATCCTGGAGAAGGAGCCTGGAAATTGCTCTCCCCTCTGAGTCCTCGTTACCAGTAAGGAAAGCAGAGACATCCTCCGAGGAGCTGCTCAAGCACGGCCAAGATGATCAAAGTTACCCAGTGACTGTGGATGCACAACCTCAGCCTCTGAAGCAGGTCTGATTTTAAGAGAGCGGCTTGGCAGCAGCAGATAAAACCCTTTCCAATACTTAGCTGGCCTTTTTAATTAAAAGATTCCCCATATCAGAAGCCACCTTTGAAAAGCTCAGCCTGCTTGGGCTTCAGAGCATCTCTCATTTTCCCCAGGATGCCATGCACGACCACCTTTAGTGGACATCTTCCTTCACTTCTTCCTGAAAGGCAAGCTGGGAGCATCTTACTCACATAATTTGTGCCAGTCCCGGTCTGAAATGAAATCATCCTGCCTTGAAAAGAAGAATCTCCTTAAAAGCTATGAAAACAGTGAGGGACAACCAAAAAAACCAAATCTGGGATTGGAAAGTTTAAAGAGGCAAAGGCGGAAGAAACTGGGTCCAAAGCAGCAGGACACCCTCTAAAATTTAGATTCTTTCACTTTCTTTCCACAAAAACAAAGTCAAAATAAGCTTCTGCAAGGAGATTTTTTTTTTCACCCAAGTAAGAAGAGTTTGGGCTTTGCTCAACACCTGCTTAAACTTGCTATTCACTACAGACAGCAGTGGAAACCAGAAGTGTGATGCCATGAAAAGGCAGTAATAGTTCCACTTAGAGGAGCAAATGAATGATGACAGAAGAACTGCTGCATTTATGAATGCTACAGCAAAACAGTTTTTACATCTTTGGTACCCAAGATATCATGCAATGCTTGACTGGAAATATGCCTGACTCCTTGTAAGATTACACAAACAAGATTCAAATATTGTGGTCCACCTCAGAGGTACCATCCCATGACAAGGTCAGAGACACTTTTTCACACTCTCCTGAATACAGAAATGATAAAGCCCATGGTGGCCAATTCACATTTAAACAGCTGCTTTTGGACCCAGCCCATGCAAGAAGAGTCATTAGTGTAGGAACATCTGCAGCATCTCCAATACCTCAGCATCTTCTGGCAGACAGACTGACAGCGTGAACACAAACAGGCTGGAGACAGGCTATCAGCAACCATGGAATTACATTTTTTTCAATAGTTGGGTTTTTTTTTGCTGGGCTCACTCTGGGAAAGCAGGCAGGCTTCTGATTAAGATCCCTTTCAGGGTTGCCTCATCAGCAGGGTGTTGTGGTTGAAAGGACGGTTGGTTTAATTGTTCAAATTTGAATTTCCAGGGGAAAAACATGAACACATTCTTTTGATTGGCAGCACTGACACAAGTTTGTATTGTAGACCAAGTCTGACTAAATGTATTTCCACTTGGATATTGCAACCATTTTTCTCTCTTTCTTTTAATATTAAAGTATTATCACGTAACCTCTTCTAGAACATTCTACACAGCAAAAATCCCTTCATTACATGCTCAGCATTAACCTCAGGCCAAATAATTTGCTGATATTTATTTTGCAGAGAGGGCAGGCTTGTGCAGCTACTTGCAGATCTGATGAATGTGGAGAAAACTGCTTCCCATGCTACCAATGTCAAACGTTAGTCCACAGCAAGTACCTGGTACCTGACAGGGGTTTTATTTTGTAAAGCTGTGGTCACGGTAGCCCAGCCAGCAGGGCCAGCAACTTTTCCTTCACTGCCTTGAGCTGCTCTGCATCCAGCAGAAATTGAGCTGTCTTTACCCTGGATTCAGCTGGGAGGGAGTTGGATCCCACAGGCACTAACACCACAGCATTAACCCAGCCACAACAGCCGGCTCCCAAAGTCCTTACGTACTGACAAGGCAACACGTCTCGGACAAGACCGGGAGACGTCGGGCAGGGAGCCATCCTTCCCTTCCTCACACACCTGACGCTAGGAACTTGGTGCATGGCTTAGACCAAGACAGGCAGTGACAAGAAAAGTAGTCTTTTATTTCAATTAATATTTCTTGGCATTAGGCAGATATTAAATAACACTGGAATGCACAAGACTATTAACATATCGACAGCAAAAGGGAGGAGGTGTAGCCAAGTCGAGAACAGCAGTGCCAGTCACGTCACCTCGGGGCACTCAAAAGCCATTTAACGCAGCAACCACCAGAAAGTAGGACTCCACTGAGAAATACAAAATGAGGATGAACTCCTTTCAGGTCTTTTGTTAATACAGTAATGCTGGAATGACTGACAGTAAAAATGAACAAATATTTGCATTCAGGAATTAAACAGAGTGAAATATCCACAAACTGCTAGTCATGCATTTCTTTTGGAACAGCAATTTGCTAATGCATAAATATCACAAAAAAACAATCTCCAAGATTTGAATAAATCACAGACGACTAGAAGAAACAAAGCTTGAATTCTATTTTATGCCTTAAATAGATGACCTAAATATTTAAAATTTTACTTCACCATATATATATAATTTATATATATATTAAAAGAAAGTAAAGACCATTAGATAAGTGCAAGCAATTTTCCTCAAAAAGAAAATTGGAACCATGCCCAGGAAAGCTGCTTTTTTTTTTTTCCTTTTTTCTTTTTCTTTTTTTTGGTTTTTTTTTTGTTTTTTTTTAACTTTCTGCTCCATTCAGTCCACTTTTTTTTTCTTTATTTTTTTTTCAACATAGTAATTTCTGAAGCAAAATAAATTATCTACCATCTGCTATTTTGGGTAAAAGTCCTACCTAGCATCTTCTCGGGAACTACGGGAACATCACCCTTCTTACGGTCTAAGTGAAGTGGTATCTCACCAGCCATTGAACTCTCTCGTAGCTGCATGTAAACATACCTTTCGATTAATGTTTAAAATGTGCAGAGTGAATCGTAACATTACGGGGAAGCAGAAACGGAGCTGCCGCAGGAGAACTGCACTGGTGTTAGTGGGGGGAGCGAGGGCTGGTTCGCTCGGACACACACACACACAATCTGGCAACGGGATCTTATCCGCAAAGTGTGGAGGGATGGTTGAGAAGGCATCCGTTTGCGAGCAAAGCTTGAAGGACACAAGCCGAGATTCTCTGAGCACACTGTCCGCTTTCATCAGAATTGACTCGCGCTACTGGGGTCGCACTGTAACAACCGCACGATGGAGGGATCGCTCTTGGCACCTTTGATGAACTCTTCCAGCGACAGTTTACCTGACAGGGAGGAAAACCAAAATGGAAATCGTTTTTCAAAAGTCAGTTGTTGCTGCCACCATTGCTGTAGCAAAGAACCCCTCCTCACCGAGGCAACATAACATCTATTTAATCTATCGCAAAGGCAACGAGGGGAATTTAGTGCAATGCACAGCAGCTAAATCCTACTCAAGCCTTTAAGCCCAAATGCATTTTTCTTCTGCAAAACAATCCAGCATAATAATTGCTATTTTTTAATTTTAAAAGACAGTCCCAAATCTAAAAACAACTGTTCTAGTATCATTCGGCAGCGTTTTGCTCAGAACCAGACTACACAAATAACATGACACATGAACATAAGGCATGGTACCTGAACACATGTATGCTTTGAAATGATGCTTCTATTACTACAACATTTTAAACCTAAATATTCCAAATATCCCCACTTTGTCCTCGTTTCTTGTGACACATAGGGCTGAGCAGTGATGGCTTCTCTGGCACCTACAAAGTTGGACGGGGAGTTGAGCAACCTGATCTAGTTCCTGCTCATTGCAGGGGTGTTGGTCCAGATGACCTTTAAAGGTCCCTTCCAGCCCAAACTATTCCATGATTCCACGACTCTGCAAGTCACTTGCTGTGCTCTACTGGGTATACAGGAACAGGACGGGTTTTGTTTTTTCTTTTTTTTCAAGAAAAGCCAGGCCTGGGGGGGGCCACCTACTGCTATGTGTTGCTCCTGAGCACTTCTGGTTTATACATCTTCAGTTTAGGCCAGAGGAACCGACTTGGACGGACCTTGTAACAGTCTGAGGGTCTGAAAAGTGACCTCTGGAGGAACAACCACCCCAGCACCCCCTGGCTCCGACAGTTCCATGGAATGGCATGGCACAGCGTGGTACAGCAAGGAGGAAATATTCCATCTGGTCTTTCAGACCTCATCCTGGGGCGACCCAGCCCCCTGGCAGGTTTTTCTCAAGCTCAGGACTACTCCCCTGCACAAGTACCATTAGGAGCCCATGAGCAGCCTCTGCCTCGCCTGCTAGCACCGATACCCTCCTGCTCCAGCACTCTGAACCATGGCAGAAATAGGACATGGCAATATCAATGGACAATGAAACAGTTTTCCCTATGAAGAGGAGGAGACAAGCATTTGCTGTATCCCTGGCATCATGTCTAGTGATCTCCCATTCAGCTTGTGCATTCAGCACAACCTACCCTACCCTCACACAACACCCCAGGGCCATCCTTACCCACCCCAAGCTGCTAGGCTCAAGACAGGACCCACACACAAACATCTTGCACTTGGGAGGTGCCTGCTGCCACTTTTGGCCACATGCATCCAAAGAGAGAGGCACCAGCTCATTGTGCCGGTTTTCACCAGCCCCAGGGTGCTACCAGCCTGTTGTGGGGACAGAAGAGGAATGACCCTGGTGGCCAGCACCCAAAACAGGTTGAACAGGGAGGAATTCTTCTCCCAAGTAAGCAATAGGGCCTCAAGTTGCACCAAGGAAGGTTTAGATTGGATATTAGGAAAAATTTCTTTACCAAAAGGGTTGTCAAGCATTGGAATAGACTGCCCAGGACATTTAGAAGACATGCAGATGTGGTACTTAGGGACACGGCTTAGTGGTGAGTTTGGCCATTTTGGGTTAACAATTTGACTCGATAATCTTAGAGGTCTTTTCCAACCTAAATGATTCTATGATTCCATGAATGAGCAAGTCTTCCTCTTGCAGAAATTACATAAGCTCAAAAACCGTGGCACACTAATTTCTGGCTTTTAAGCTAATGTTCCCAAACCAAGTGTTTTTAACAAAAAAAGAGGTCTCCTAACTATCAGAATAGTTATTATTTTGCCCCTTTCCTTGCATTATTTAAAAGCAAAGCCCAAATTAAAATCTATTTGCAATGCCCAACAGTCAGATAGGGAAGAAGAGTTTTCCAGCCACCAGACACACACGTGCAGATGTTATTCCTTGGCACTGCATGGCTTGCAGGGCTGGTATTTTACTGGGAATAGGATGATTTTATTTCAGCAACAAAGTGCAACAGATGGAGGATGTATATATATATAGCAGATTTTGTGACCACTACTCTGTTACACATCTGCATGCACTGCTACTTTCCACAGACCAAAAATATTTTAATCATGTTATTTTAGGGCCCTCCACACATCAAGCCAGGGGATGAAGTGCTAGTTTGGATGAATTCAAAGGTAAAATACTTGAGGACTTCAGCAAGGCCAGGAATTTGCCCTGGGGACTGCAGCAACACACACCAAAATGCAGCCATAAAAGTCTCTTAAATAAAAGCCTTTCCGTACATAAGATGGCATTTTTTAAGGTCTCCATATCTCAGTGCTAGAACCAAATCTTTACTCCCACTGAGCATATCAGTAGGACACAGCTCCTGATTTTGATGTGAGCAGTTGCCACCTCAGCCTCTGACAGGGTAATTCCCAGGGAAAACTCCACCTCAACTGGGAATAGAGGAAACATGTCATCAGACTGATGAGCAGAGGAAACTGATCATTTTTTGCCTGTATTTTTCAAGCCCAAGGAAATGAGCCAGCACAGGTGGAGGGGTTGTGACGGGTACACTGTCAGATAACTTATCAAGGAGCTCCACAACCTGGCTTGGGAGCTGCTACCTCCCCCTGACGCTCATAGTGCAACAGAGGTGTGTGACCATATACATACGTATACATGCCATAAACATGCACAGAAAATAAGTACTATGGACCCAGGGGAATTTTTGCTTTCAGGTGCCCAACCACATTCAGGACCTGTGTTACTGATGACAAGCCCAGGAGTGCAGGTCTATCAAGGGCAATGTGCTATGCCCAGAGAAAATAAGCCAAAGACAATGGACTCGGGAATTTCAGAGGAGCCTTTGCAGAGGGGGATTCACCCATGAAGTGTTGGGGAAGGACTGCTCCCCTCCCAGCCCCCCAGCAGGAAAAGTCACCCTCTGTTCACTGCTCACTTATTCACCCTCTTTGTCGTGGACCAGAGATGCTCAATGAGGCCAGGCAGAGACTAGAGGCACCAGTGGGGACATCCCTGCCCTCTCTCCCCTCTCCCCAGATTCTACCAAGGCTGGGCTAGAAAACCTTTATTTCTAGAGCCTAGGGAGGGGTGCCAGTGGCAATCCTACCGTCATTGTTTGTGTCCATCTGTCTGAAGATCTTGTCTGTTCGCTTCTCAGGAGTGGATTCATCCTCTGGCATTTTCATTACTGACGAAACCATTTTGTAAATTGCCTGAGTATTAAAAAAAAAGTTTTAAAAAAAGAGATATAAGAAAGAGACAACCCAAATGATAAAGCATGGGACAGAGAAAAAGAATTTAAGCCTGTAGCAATACAAAAAGGCAGCTGACCCTGGCAGGCAGCTGCAGGACTTTATAAACCAAAATGAATGGGAATTTCTGACTGCAGCTTTTTATTTTCCTTTCTTGTATTCATTCGTGCTTTAAAAGAAGCGCTGGGTCAGTTTAACTGAAAGTCAGGCTCTAGATTAATGTATGAGCAGGACTGGGCTAAAATACAGGAGGCAATGGTGTGTAGCCCTCTCTTCTGCAGCTGGACCGAGCCATCACCATCCACCCAGTTACAGGTATGCACGTGGGGTGTTACATGGATTATGGTGAATGTGAATATATAGCAATAGATGTGGTTTTTCTTCATGGATGGGTAAGGAAACGCATCTTCAGACTTACAAGAACATGAACAATGATGAGACCTCTTTAGAGTGTCTGCAGTCCTAGCCTTCCACCTAAATTATCCCACCTCAGCCATGAGGACCAAGTGTCGGGGCGCTGGCTGATGTACGACTCCCTCGCACTGCACAAGACACGCATCTCAGCTGCACAGGGGGTGACAAGCAGGCACTGCTGAGGCTGAAGCCCTGCCAGCATGTGGGGTAGGGGCACAGGGGACTCTACCCTGCTCACCCCTACTACAGCCAGTGGTCTACATGTCCTCTGCCTTCAGGAGACAAAGACACGCTACAGCCTTTCATCCAGAGTTCACATTGACTCAGATTTGAAGATTCAAAGCACTAATTTTGAGATTAATCAGGTCAGTAGAATTTGCATTTAGGGTTCTTTGATCCCATGAACATCACACCAGAAGAAACCCCCAGGGAGAGCTGCAGAATTTTGGCTGCGGGCCAGCTGCACAAGTGCCTTGTTCATATCTCAGGCCCTTTCCTCATCTGCATCTTACAGGTCCCACCATGTGCCAATGGTGGACACGACACCATTGGACACAATGGGCTCAGGAACCTCCCTGGGGCAGGAGTGAGCCAGCTCAGCAGACCCCTCATCTCCAGCTCCAGCTGTCTCACGGTGAAGAGGTTACAGCAACACAAATAAGATGTCCAATAGAGATAGTGCCTCACCTGCACGATTTCTAGCATTTCCCCACGGCTGATGTACCCATTGCCATCCAGGTCGTACATGCTAAACGCCCACTTCAGCTTCTGTTCCAGCTTGCCCCGGGAGGTGACGCTCAGGGCGATGATGAATTCCCTAAAGTCAATCGTCCCGTCGCCGTTGGTGTCAAAGGTGCGGAAGACGTGCTCCGCAAACTTCGACGCGTCGCCATAAGGAAAAAAATTTGCATATATTTTTTTAAACTCTTCTACAGTCAAATGGCCCGTGGGGCAATCTTTTAGGAAGCCCTTGTACCACTCCTGCAGCTCGTGGTCTGTGAACTCAGTGTTCTCACGCAGGTCCTGGAGCACCTCGGGGCGCAGCTTGCTGTTCTGCTTCCCCATCCTCTTCTGGGTCCGGGTTCAGCAACTGCAAAGCAAGAGAAAATATGCCTGAGCTCCAGCCCCACTGGGCAGAGAGGGGCTGGGGAGAGGTAGAACCCTGTGAGAAACACAGACTCCCTGGGGCAAGGGGGAAAGAGGAGAAAAAGAATGCTATAAATCACCAGGAAAAACCTCATTTAATTTGGCTTCCTTTCCTCTCCTTTAGGCTCTCCCAGTGACTAATATGCCGTGGAAGGGAAGGTAATTTGGGAGGAACTATTTGGGAAATATTAGTTCTCATTATTAATCCTTATTTTAAGGGAAATAATAAAGCTCAGTGTTCTATTTCTCTGCTACATTCCCATCCCTCCATCACATGGCTTGCGATGCCCAGCTCTGGATTCCTGCACAGGCCGATCTGCTGCGATGACTGAGCGGGAGCAGGTAGGGACAGCAGCAGAAAAAGAAAAATTCATCTATTCAAAAGTGAAAGTAAATGCAGCTGAACAAGAAGCAGGAAGGGCAGGTGGCTCCGTGCCAGTCACGTTTGCATTGTCCAGATGCTCTTTGAAACTCTTTGGCTTACACAGCTTCTCCTCCCTCCCTGCACCCCTTGCCCCACAGCAGTGGGCACTTGCCCCTGTGCGGTGGGGCTTGATTGGTGCTCCTTGTGGCACCTGAGGGTCACAGGAGGGGGCAGCAAGGGTAAGCTCAGCACAGCCCATGCTCAACAGCAGCACCCCAAAAGACTTCTCCCTCTCTTTCTCAACCATGGGGGCAGCATGAGCAGATGGATCACTGCAACAGCAGCATGAGCACAAGGGATTTCACCCTTTCCAGCCCTCCTAGACAATCAGAGAGTAGGGCTTTTTAAAGCAAATCGTTTAGCAAAATAACTCTTTTCAGGTTTACTGGGGTTTATACTTTTAGAGAAGCTTATTCAGTAGGTTCAATATTCTCCCACAAGGGCCAAAATGCATTTAAATTCAGGATTTCATCAGGATGTCAGGAGAAGGCTGGGTCTGTCCTCTCCCTTGACAATGCCCACGTTGTGCCACACAAGGTGAGACTGCCCAGCAACAGGAGAGCTCCTTCAGCAAAACGAAAGATGGTCAGTCTGCACTTAGGCAACAACAGGAAAAAACCAAAACCTTGATAATTTCTGGGTTTTATCCCTTGCAGTCTTTCATGGCTACCCAGCAATATCAAACTGTGTTGCCAAGCTAGAGGCTGAGCTGCATGTCCTTCCCCAAATTCAAGAAGTTTATTCACAAGTGTGCACAAAGTCACATCCAAAGCCCTGTGACTGGTTTGCATAAATGATATTTCTCTGCACAGACTGTTGTGCCTGCTGGGTTCGCTCAGAACCAGTGCAGAAGACAGGTTAGTAACAGGCCAACACTGCAGACCACCTGGAAACTGCAAGAGCTGAGCAGCAAAGCATGCAGAGACCAGGAAAAACAGAGGCTAAGCACTTCCCAGAGAGCAAAAATTCCAGGCATGCATAAGAACCCAAAAAAATTTAAAATGCTAAAGGTCGGCAAAAAATAAGTTGCTCTGCAGCAGAATGTAAGCTTGTTTTATTTGTATTCCACTTAGTCTGTGCACCGGCTCAGCAATGTAAAAAATCCACATCCTGCTCTGTGGCTTAATGCTCGGAGACAAAGCCCAGCCAGCTGCTCGCTAGTTCTGTGCATTGGGCTTAACGGAAAACTGTGCTATCATTTGCACTTCTGTTTGCCAGAAAAGCTGCCACTATTTCAACTCCAAAGCTTTATTTTTGTCCATTATATCGCAGAGTTTTCTCGACATACCTGACATACCTCTGCTTGCGCCCAACGTCCAGGGATGCTACAGCTCCTGGTCCCTGCCAGCATCACCCCTAGGAGAGCATCAGGCTGCCCTCCAGTTAAACCACTCACTCTCAGCAACTGCCACTGCCTTTCCATCTTTGACTCTTCTCTGCTCCAGATAGTCATCCTTGCAGTGCCAAGGGCAGAAAACACAATATTCTACTCTGCTGAAGTCAATTTGCAGAAAAGAGCAGCTCGGAGCAAATAATGGATCAGATGTGGGCCTTTTTTTAAAAGAGCGGAAATCGTAACAGTATGTTCCTGTCCTTGGGTGAGGAGGTGCCTTCAGTTTCCACTGAACCCCTTCAGTGAACCCCTCCACTCCATGATTCCCAGGTGCTTTGTAAGAACTAGTGTCTGGGTCGAAAAGCAGTCCCTGCCTCACCAACCACTGCCTCAGAATTTCCTGGGCGAGGGGCAGGAGGAACAGCAGAGCCCACTTAATGCAGGAGATGGGCTCTATGCAGAAATTACCTCAGTTTCATTGAGGCACAGGGTTAAGGACTGCGAAACTTTCAACTGGTAGTTAAAAGAGGTTTGAAAAGGTTTAAAGTCATTTCTCCCTGTTCCTATAATACCTTTATTATTCCTGTTCCCTTAAAAATAGAGACCCCGAGACAACAGAGAGGTAAGGTGATAATTCCACTTATCTAGATTTCACTGCTTCTCCTAGTGGTAGATTCATCTTGTTATTTGAAGAGATGCTCATTAAATATCAGCTTCAAAAGGTTTATATTCAAGCAATCTTTGCATTCAAAAGATTACAGGCTATTTCAACCCTTCCTCCTCTTTCACGTCGTGTTACAGCAGAAAATGTGCAATGCTCTGAACACCTTTTTTTGCATATGAGCTTTCTGAAAGGCTTCATAACGTGTTCAGCCCAAATGCAATCTTGAAGTTGTAACCAATTTGATGAGAATAATTAAATAACCAACATTAACATTAATTTATTAAAGCCCATCTAAAAAAACAGCTTTGATGTAAATGATCTTGCAGGTAGCTCCTTCAAAATGAAATGCCTAAATATCTCATTAATCCTGACAGCAACCCCTGCTGCTGGCATCCAACTGACATTTCATTCGATTGCTACAAAATGCTTTCATCAAATCACTTTCCAGAGGCTCAGCAGCTGATTTAGCCACAAGACCACTCGGAGGATGGCTGCTAATGGAAATCACAGGGAGCAGGGCTGGGATGCTCTGGTCAGTCCTGTGATTATGGCCGTGTTCTGTTGTTTTTATTTAACCAGCTAAATCACTTGTTGCGGTGGGTGTAAAAGGCAAGGCAGGAGAGACATCCTTGCACCAAACATTGCCCTGGGCAGTTAGCGGAGACCTAACTCCAGCACAGCCTGCCTTTCCTCATTTCCCATCACACCAGGGTGAAATCCAGGGGAGAGATGCCACATACACCGCAGCAAGGTCTGTCCCTGCTTACCTTGATGAGCAAAAGCCCTCAGAGCATCTGGCACTATCATAGCAGCAAGAAAAACAATCACAGGAATGCCCTTGAGGTGATCAGACAAGGAAAAGCTTGGTAGTCTAAATGCAGAGCTGAGGACTTAGCAAGTCAATCACTCCTCATGAAAGAGATGCTCGGTCATGTAAGGCTTAAACAGGGGGAAATGCAGATGCACTTTTGTTCCAGTTTCACACCAACATTTTTGTTAAAATTCTGTGGTGCTGCTGCCTGCCTTTAATTCTAGCCAGGCTCAAAACCGAGCTGCCAGAGAACTCCCACCTGAATGTAACCTCTGTCCTTCTAGGCTTACAAAAAGTCAGCAATAACCTCATAGCAAAAGCCTAGCAATGAGCAAAAAGGATTTTTACTGAGACCAAGACACACACTGGTGTCCTGGTTTCACCTGGGGCAGTGTTCATTTTCTTCCTAGTAGCTGGCACAGTGCTGTGTTTTGGATTTAATGAGAATAATGTCGATAACACACTGAAATTTTAGTTGTTGCTGAGCAGTGCTCACCTCAAGTCAAAGACTTTTCAGTTTCCCATGCTCTACCAGTGAGGAGGTGCACAAGAAATTTGGAGGGAGCCCAGCCAGGACAGGTGACCTGAACTGAACAAAGGGATACTCCATACTACCATGGTCAGAATATAAACTGGGGGGGATTGTCTGGGGAGGGGGCTGATCACTGCTCAGGGATGCACTGGGCTCTGGTCAGCAGGTGGTGAGCAATTGTACTGTGAATCCCTTGTTTCTCTTGGGTGTATATCTCTCTCTCTTTTTATTATCTCCCTTTTCATTACAATTATTACCATCATTATTATAATAATATTTTATTTCAGTTATTAAACTGTTCTTATCTCAACCCACGGATTTCACCTTTTTTTTTCCCCCAGTTCTCCTCCTCATCCCACTGGAGGCCGGGGTTAAACCACAGCAGCGCTGGGGTGAGTAACTAGCAAAGTCTGAAACAGCTAAAGTAGCAATTCTGTGTTTTTACCAACAGATGGACTGGCTGTCAGCATCCACGCACTGAAGTATTTGAAATACTCGTAGCAAAGCTCAGTGCATCCCACTTCCACAAGAGCTCTCTGTCAAGCGCCAGTCACAGCCGGTGGAAGCGTGCTGTGACCATGTAACCCAGAGCGTCAGAGACCAAGCCAGCTTTTTACTGCAAAGCTTGTGAAAGCAAAACCCCCTTGAAATGAGCTCGTGATGGGATCCTCTTAGTGAATCAGTTACGGCTGCAAAAGCAGGAATAACTCCTTAGAGATGTATTTCCTCGTGCAAACCCCCTTGGATACTAATTTAGTGCTAATAAAAAGAGGAAAATTGATGAAATGCCTGTCTATAGGACAGAGGTGCTCTCCAGCTGAGAGGGACAGTCCACAGAGAAACAGAACAAATACTCTTCATATTATCTTTGCTATCTGCTTTGCGGGGGGGAAGTGTAGCACCATTTCTCTTGCAGCGCTCACTTATAAAGCAGAATAAGTGTGTCAAATCTGTTACAGTCATGAAGCTGTAGCACAGTGCCTCCAGGACGGCAGGAGCCCAAAGAAAACGAACATTCTAAGCCAGGCAGCAAACACTGCTCTGGGTTGGCCTGAAATGCAAAAGAACCATTTCAACAGGGGTGGAAGATTTTTTAATAAAAGACCTAAAGCATCAGATCTGTCACTGAGGCTCTATTTTTAAGAGTTTGATCCTTGTATTTAAAAGAAACCAAACAAAAAAGCAAACAAAACCCCCGCAAACAAACAACAAAACAAACAAACAAAACCCTACAAAAAACTCCCCACAGGCAGTCCAAAAGCAAGGCTCAGCCACTAAAGATCTGTGTTGCCACAGTTCAGGAACACACCCTGGAGAATACATTTCATGCACCAGTAGCACCAGCTCACACCAGCTCAGCCAACACAGATGTGTTTAAGAAGCCTCCCGCTCCCATGGGCCGAGCTGCGAGAGGGAGATGGGTTCCCAGACACCCCAGCTAGTGACAAATGCTTAGGTAAAAAACGATCATGTAGCAACAGGCTGCAAAACAGGATTATAACAACATCCTCTGGACCATGCTTTGCCGAGGGCTGGTCAGCGGTTCTGATCTGAGCTGTCGGGGGGAGAAATGCGCAGTTACATGGGCTGGGTCAGATAATGAACTGCAGAGTGAAGAGCAGATTTTGTTACATGTTTTAATGTCAGTATCCTAAGCAACGAGCGTTGCAACAGAGAAGGCACAGGATATACAAATACGTTGCTATAGATATCTGGTCCTGCCTGGTAAACTCATGTGAACTTCTTTCCTGCCCTGCGGCAAAAGCCGACACCCACATACCAGCCACTGCAGCACCTGTCTCGTTTTCCGAGGCTGCAGACACAGGGCCAAAAGTAACACCTTTAGAAATAGTCTCAGTTGCAAAAAGGAGTATCTTCACCTCTTGAAAAGCTACTAATAGAAGCAGTGAGATAAAAGAAAAACCTCAATCGATAATGCCGCGAGAAATTCAAACCCTGCAGGGTTTGAGATGCGAAAGGCTGGTGTCGAGAGGGGCTGAAGCTGCTTCTGCTGCTGCCTTCGGGGAAACAGAAAGAGAAACGAAACCTGACAGGTGAAGAGAAGACCACTCTAAATAAATAAATGGTCTTTTTAAATGTTTCACTTTCAGCGACTAACTGTACCTTTATTTATATAAGAAACATTGCCTATTTGCAACTTACTTTCAAGTTCAATCCTTTTCAGAAGTTTACCAAAAACAGTGGGTGAAGGGGAAGCACCACCCCGTGTACCACACCCATTTCAGTTTCAGAAAACTCAGTAGCAATTCACATATGCCCACTGAATGTCCTTCCGAAAGGGGGAGTGAATTGGTAAAGAGACCTCAAGCCACTGTGGAAGTTTATCCATAAACACATACCCAGGAACTGTGTGGTCTTGAAAACCTGATTCCATGTCTGGGATGAAAATCCATTCTAAATAACCAGCTACCCCCTGCCTTGCCAAAGAAAGATATGATTACAAAGACTCCAACCCTGCAAATGACTATGTGAGATGAGTATTTCCAGGCTGGCATGTTCATTTCATGGAGTCAGCTGCAAATTCCCTTACAGGTGTCTGGATTGCTCCCATCTATTGAAGTCACTTTATTCAGGATTATATTCCTGATTTACAGGGAATAATTAGTCACTGACGTCGAGCATCGGTACATTAACCTGAGAACCATTTTACACTCGGATCATAAGCGTGTGGTGAAGAGGCATTTGCAGATCACAGTGGCAGGATCTTTCCAGGGGCTGAAGTCACAGCAAGGAGCCACGGGATGCTGACACCTGCTGCGGCCATTGCTACCCACAGTGCCCACCAACACTGACCCCCGCCAGCAGAGGAGGGTTTGCCACGGATGGCATGGTTACAAACTACTGAAAAGAAGCAAAAGAAGCACAAACTACTCCCAAATATTCATAAATTGCTGCTAATGAGTAAGAAATGAGACCCATGTTGGGACCAGAAGAGTGGCAGTTCCTTGGGGAGCTCTCCATGATGTTCTCCAGCTCAGGGAGGAGAGCTTATTACTGTAAAGGGCAAATATTCCCAATGCAGTAAGAAAAGCACAGAAATATTTCAAGTAAATTAGGAAATTGGGTTAATTTGGGTGGGAGCAGTTTGGGCAATAATGCAGCTTATGATTGCAGACAGGAAAAGAAAATCATGAGTGGATTTTCCTCATCTCCTCCCTTTGTCCTTTTTTTTTAAACAAAACCAGGGGAGAAGCAGCCAGTCCGATTTTTTCAGACGCTGTGCAAAGTTGGCAAGGCTTAAAAAAAATTACAGTTTGTTTACACAATATTGCAGATCAAGGAAATCCCGTCTTCACAATGTCTTAGTGCACAAGGTCTTTTTCTGAGACGGTTCTGTTGCATGAGGAAAAACCCACGTCATGTTCACTGAATATACAATTGTGATACACAATTTTTAATAAAACTCAGTGAGTGCTGGCCTGCAGGATAGGGGAAGGTGCCCGATGGGAGCTGGGAAATCAGAGAGTACATTTTTAGAAAAAGGGAAGAAAAGTGACAAAAAATAGCACAAGGCACTGTGTTTTTAATAGAATTAAAATCACCGAAGTAGCACGGTTGGGCTGTTTTGTCATTAGATTTTAAAAGTTTCCTATGATGCATTTATTTAATTGATGAAGGTAAATCACAGAAAAATTGTACAGAATAATCACAGCCCTGAGAGAAAGGAACCCAGATTAAATTTCAGAAGAATTAGTCAAACTCTGGCAGTAACAACAGCCAGGCAACGGCACCTGAGCAAATTCCGCAGCATCAGAGCCACTCCTGTGGAGAAGATGGAGAGTTTGGGGACAATGCCACCAGCTAACCAGACAATGACAGATGACAACCAGCCCTCAGGCATGGTCTGCAAGACCATCCTCACTGCTAATGATGCCTAAATAAAAAACAAAGGAAAGATCTGACATCCTTCCCTTCCCCAGCTGCAGGTGCCGTGCTGAGACACAGGGCTTGGAGGAATCACGGGGATTTCAGGGTAGCTAATTTGAAATGGAGCAGGGAAGAGAGCTGGTTTTGCTTTCAAAGAGTGAAAATAAACCTTTTTATTTAATTAAAAAAGCATTCTTTAGCAGGCGTATCCTCAGTGAAAAGATGCTCCAAAATGTGGTTTTGGAGATATGCCAACCAGCTACCTCTAACAAAAATTCAACATTAACTAAAAGTACTAAGATACACTGGGAGAGGGAAAAAAAAAAAAATCAACCAAAAGAGAAAGATTCTTTGTCACCAACATGTTCAACCTCCAAATATATAGCTATTGCTAACAATTTCTACTACTAATACATGAGGTTTTTTTGTTCTGAAAATATTAAATCTAATATAAATGCATCCATTTATTTTATTAATCTAGATTTCCAAAGTATGTTTTTTTAAAAAAAATTGATTATCACTTCAAAATAGCACAAAAGCCACTAGTTAAATTCCTTGTAAAAATACACTCCACTAAACCAAAATTCTTCTTGAAACAGTGTTCTATTTCCCCTTCAGTGGTAAACACTAATAACAGTAATCAAATTGTTTCGCACCTTCATTTTCCTGTTTGTTGAATGAAAAAAACCACTGAAGTTTCAAATCTAATAGCAAACCTAGAGTTTAACTTTTCTGGATTTTTTTCCTTACAGAGATGTGAATTAAAAACTGAGACTGAAATAAGTGCATGAGAACAGCATCCCACCCCATAAGGAAGGAACCTGGTTCTGCTGGATGCAGCAATTCAAGGAGCAGAAGGCCAAATCTTCTGCTGGTAGGAATCAGCACAAGCTCTACAACAGCTAAGGATCTCACTCAGGTTCGTGCATGTGACTGTACCAATCTCACAGGGTTTTTTAAAAATTCATTTTTAGAATCAAGGAGCCAAAATTGCAGTGACTACTCTCCTGTGCAGGAAAGCCATGGCCCCAGGACACACCCTGGACAAAAACATCACACCAGGAACATGAGGCAAGGTTTGTGTTCAGGTGATTATCAGGGCAGCCTTCGTGCCTTGAGAACACAATGGCGAGCACCTTGTGTTGGATTACAGCAACATTGATGCTGGGATGGAGACACCCAGCTGTCCTGCAGCGTCCTGCTGTCCGCCCAGGGTGGCAAAGG
The DNA here is from genome assembly GCA_013398855.1 of Mohoua ochrocephala. Lineage (NCBI taxonomy): Eukaryota > Metazoa > Chordata > Aves > Passeriformes > Acanthizidae > Mohoua > Mohoua ochrocephala. Next base: position 173,788 of record VZTA01006298.1, on the reverse strand, counting down.
ACTGCCCGTGCCAAGGCACGCCCGGGTTGGTGGCTCCCCACAGGCAACCACCTGCGAGGGCACTGGCGGGCGTTCGCCCAGGGCAGTGCCTCGATGGTGTGAACTCCAGACCAACGATCGCAGGGATGAGCGGAGCATTGGTGCTCCCGTTCGGTGGATCCTGAACACAATGGGCCATTTTGACCACCAGGGATATGTCAGACCATCTCTCTGGCTGTGCATGATGCTCAGGAATACAGTAATACCTTCTCTCACCTCTCACTTCAGCTTCCATCATTAAAAATGGGAGAGTTGTCTCCAGAAAACAGCAAACCATATGATTTTGTGACTAGTTCCTCTAAAATCCATACAAAAATGGGCGCTACTCCTTCACTGAGCTGTCAGAGACAACACTGACTGGACTCTCCCAGCAGTTGAGACCAAGAGGAGACTGGTGCAGCAGCACGGCAGGACACCTCCAGTCCCAGCCCACACATTTAGTAGTTGCAACTGCCATCAATCCTGAACACTCAAGAGTTTGACTTGCTCTTAAGTGCATTCACTATAAATTATGCAGAAGAACAATATGACTGTCTGTCTCCAAGAAAGGGAGTGCTCCATTTCAGAGGAGAAAGAAGAGACTGGTATTTTTAAGGGCACCAAGAACAGCCCTATGAAAATCCTTTCTCTCCTGGCATTTCTGTGTAGCATTAAACACTTCAATGCAAATCATCTTGGAAGCAAACCACGCAATCTGCACTCAAGACATCACTTTTCTCATTAACCTCCACCACAGGGCTCCATCCCCAGCAATACCCACACCAAATGTACTTTTCCGAGCGCTGCGGGTGAGGGCTGCCTGGAGCTGAGCCTCTGTTAGCAGGCTGGGTAAGAAGCAAATGGAAAATCAAATCATGCTGAATTTTATATTTATATCTAAGTGATGCCAGTAGTGGCCAAATGGGTGTATTTTCCTCCCTAACTGGGTATAGCAACAGGAAGGAGATGTGATGGTTTTGAAGCAGGAAGCATCCCAACAGGCGTGGGATGAGGAGAGCTGACCTCCACCTGAGCCCACATATGGGGCACATCCTGTCCCACCGCCTTGGTATCGGTGAAGGTCTCGATTTGCAAAAACAGGAAATGTGCCTTCTCTCAACCGTGATGTTGAAGATGGGCATTCACGTTCACATGAGGAAAAGGGGATGAGGGAGAAAACCTAGTCCTGATGCCCCCTTAAAATCACTCTCTCAGATGGAAGGATCTTCATTAACTTCATTTCAGCAAATGCAAAAAAGAGCACCTAATCCGTAAGGTTTTAACATATCAGGCCATGGACAGATAAGCTTTCCTGGCTATGGCCACATCAGGATACTGACCTCAGCCACTTTTTAACCTCTTAATTTATCACTCTGGTCTCTGAAAAGACCCTAAACTATACCTGGTATCAACTACTAGTCTGCTCCACTTCTAAAAGGGCTAAAAAAATCCTACTAAACCAAATGCTGCATCTTTTGCAAACCAAGATCCACACTAGATCCACACCAGGCTGGCATTTTGGTTTTGTTTTTTTTTTTTTAAATTTCCCTTCCCCAAGGATAACACTATCTATTTTCCTGGAAACTTTCAGCAACTTTTCTGTAGGAGGAGAAGGCATCCTGTGCGAGAAGCCATGTCAACAAGATCTTTCCGTAAATGCAACATTTGCGTAAGATCAACACAATAATTTATCATTTATTTTTTCCTCTTGAAAGGAACAGGAAAAAAGTGTTTAAAGGCTGCGGCAGTGGTTAAAAGGAGGGCTCCGATGGTGGAGGATGGTGCAGGAATTGAAAGTTTCTGAAGTGATGCCTTCTCCTGGGGTGTGCACACATCATCTTTCAGCACACAACAGCAAGGCCGCTTCCCTTTGCCTTCAAGCCTGCTAACAGCTCTTTGTTGGCACTACGTGTGTTGAAAAGAGAAGGCCAGCAAATGTACCACCCTTAGGGTCAGAGGAGTCAGTTCCACAACTGATATAGACGTTTGGAGTCACACTGGCATTGGGGAGGAGGTTCCTGCCGGAGGAAGATGAAGTTTGATCTGTTCAGCTGCAGGCAGTCTGGACCATGGGAGGACCAGGTAAATCCTCCAACTGGCACTCTGCCCTGACTGAGCCTGTCATTCAGACTCTTCTTTCTTCCCCTGCAAACACAGGCCTGATCCTGCTGCTGGACTTCTCTGAGATAAATGCAGCGTAACAAAAATAATCCCACATTTCCATACCCCTGCTCTGAAGAGAGTAGGCAGTAGTACCTTAAAAGCATTTTAGGCACTTGCATTTTTGTGGTTAACACTATTTTTTTAGCTTCTTGACCCTCTATTGCAGAGATCATGACTTGCCAGACCTATTTTGAGACCTCCTTTAAGTTTCACAACTAAAACTCAGCGGCAAGAATCAGATAGACTCCCCAAGGAAGGTCAGCCCTCGTATTTCCTCTGCAACACTGACATTTCCAACTGTGGGAGGGATGGTGGGGCAGGGTAGGCAGATGGGCATTTATACATCCCATAGCCCAGGACAGAGCTCTTCAGCATTTTGGTGCCGATACTCTGTGTTTTGGAAGAGGAGAGGAGCCGCAGCTAAGGATGACCCCGCTGAACAATAGCACACGGCCCTGGCGTGCTGGGTTTTGGAGCGACTCCAAGCAGGGTGGGACTGTAAGAAAGTGGACAAAAGCTTTGGATAGAGATCTACAGGGAGGAAGCGCTTCCTACTTCCTCCACAGAAAGGACCAGGGCTTTAAATAAACCTCCTCCTGAGCCCTGCTGAAGACCAAAAGGGTTGCTGCTGAAGAAAGTCCTGTCTGGCTGGGACCCGGCTGAAGGCTGATGGGGCTCTCCCAGGGAATGCAGCCGCTCTGCTGCAGTTCCCAACATGCTGGTGGGAAGTGGGGGAGGGCTGGGCTGCCCACAGTCCCGTTGTGACTGGCATTGTCTAGTACCATCTAGACAAAAAAGGCAGTAAAGCCTCAAGACAGGGCTCTCAGCTCTGCCACCAAAGGTGCAGAGCCAGACTTGTCCCTGAAGCATATCTTTTGATGAAAAAGGTAAATCCAAGTGTACATTTACACTTAGCAATGCCATTTTAACATCATGCTATTTCTCAGACCCATTTACCTTTTAGCCCTTTCTTGTGTGGCCTACAGGGCTGCAGCAGCACCTTTATTCTGATGGACAGAGACATTCAACCTGCTCCATCCCCCCCAGCTCCTTTCTACCCTCCCCACCTCTGCAGCCACATGGGATCTCTCCCCCTTGCCTCCCTCCTGCCTCTCACATGGTCCCACACTTAGACCATGAACCCTGGAGCCAGGGTTGGGCTATAGGTCGGGCAGCAGTACTGATGAGCAAATGGCTGGCACTGACAAAAAATCGCCCCCCTCCTAACAAATACCAATGGAATATTTACTTTGCTTGGATGTAACAGAATCAGACCCTAAAGACAGTAACACATACTTGTACACCATCCAGACCTTCCCTCTGTACAGTACCACATGAATTCTTATCCATCCATTTTAGTGTACATATTCAGTTATAATAACCCTCATCTTCCCTGTTCTTCCACCCTGAGCATCGGCCCACAGCAAGAAGCCTGTTTGTTGTTTTTCAGCCTGTCCTTAGTCTGCTAGAGCACCCATTGCTTACAACCAAAAGAAGACAACTTGTGCTGTGCCAAAATTGCTAAAATTGACATCTCAGATATTTTCAATGGTCTGGAAGACTTAATAACAGAAAATAGGGGAGAGAAGAGAGGAAACCACGGGTTTGGAAAATATCAGGCTAGACAGATTAAGCAGCAATGTGGAAAAAACATACTCCAACTTATGTTCTCAAAACAAAAACAAAGCTATAGGCAGGTCAGAAAGAACTGAGTTGTGCACACATTTCTGCTACAGTAAGAAATGGCATTGCTCTGAAATGGGATCGAATAAGCAAACTTCACATTCCTGGAGGAAAAAATTATTTCATGAATGGCTTGGCACAAAGCAATTACCCACCAGTTTGGAACAGATATCTGTGATATTGACCTGCCGAGACAGCCATTGAAACTGCACTTGGTCCAATTTGGGAGAGAAAGTTATCAACTCCTGTCCTGCTTTACAAAGGAGCCAAAGAGTCAAAACTATTTCTTGTAGTAATTATCTGCCAGGCTCTGGCTTCACCGGACAGCAAACTGCTCTCAATAAATGTACTGTTCTTATAAAATTCCCGGATTTTCTCTACTAATTCACACCCCATGGCAATCTGGTGAGCACTCAGCTGAGGTGACTGTTGGGCTGAAATAAGGCAAAGTGCAGTAAGAAGCAGCCCATGCCAACACCAAATTTGCAGCCAAGAGTGAGAGGAGCAGATCTGCTCAAGTGCCAGCCCTGGAGAGGTGGCATATCCACCACTGGCATGCACTGAAGCAAAGATGCTGAATGCCACCATTCCTGCAAATTCAACATGGCTATTATAGATTATTTCTCTATTTCTTGTTTCCAAGCTATCCTAATGTCCTATTAGCTTTTGTTACTCAGCTTTGTCCTAATGGCTTCTGCACAGAGCTGTGTCAGAGTGGATGTATCTTAATATACTTGTACTTTAATGCAGTCAATACTCATTACTTTCAATATTCCTGAAGATGAGCTGCTCCTCTCTGTAAAACAATGTTCAGGCCCTGATATGGCAGATGTAACATAACTCACTGTCTTTCTTCCTGAGCTTTATCCCAAAAGCCAGACAGGCTTTGCTCCCACCCCCTCAGTCAAGGCCTCATTCCTCTACTGGCTCGAAATCATCTTCTAACTTGAGCTCAAACGTATTCAGTGCTGGTGACCACATCTGCTCTGGTCCCAACACCGTCTTCTCTGGAACTTCCCCTCTGCTACACACACGGATAGAGAGCCATCAGTCCCACATCAGCTTTGGCTTCCCTGGTTTAAATGACCAGGTTCTTCTTGCCTCCTCTCAGACACACACTGTCCTTTCCCCGTGTCACAGAAATCCTCCCCTGCACTTAGAGCAGTGACAGCCTCCTGACCCCGGCACCGCACGCACCATCTGAACACCAAGTTTCCTTATCTGCACTGGGAACTCATCCAAGAAGGGGATTTGCCTTTTGACCTTAGTGCCTTGGGTCAATCTGTGTTCAGCTCTGCCTGGGCTCTCCTCCATGCTTCCAGTGAGCAGCTTCTCCACCGTTCAGGGACAGACTTCCCCTGTGTTTCATGCCTTTTCTGTGCCTGCCATCCTCAGGGATACCCTGCTCTCTCAGAACGACATCCTGATCTTCTTCCATGCGGATGGCAGATGGCAGTGTCATGGCACCAGATACGCCACCTGAGCACCCCCAGATGTGGAGCTTCAAAACCCATCTACTGAAAAGGTCGAATGGATGAGATGTAAAGCTCAGAGGAAAAATAATGCTGAGAAGTAAGTGATCCAGCACATTACTGGAACATCTCCACCTGTAAAACTTAGTACTTACTGCAAGTCATACATGGATTTTTCCAGTTTCTTCTCCAGCTCTCAGTGTCAGGTGAATGAGGAGGACTACTTCTACCACTCATCCAGTGCATGAACAGGGAATAATAGCCTATTTGTTTTATAAACAAAACAATGGGGTTGTACAAAGCCAACCAACCAACCAAATGTAATCACACCCTCAACTAGAGGAGACCACGATCACTCTCTATTTGCTATTCAGTAGGATCTGTGTACTACACACATGTATTTCTATTTTATTCAAAATAAAGTTGGGTTTTTTTCCTCATAAAGGGTGAGATTCAGATCTGGCACGTCAGAGGAACAGCTGAAACAAACAGAAAGGCCATCAGGCAGTTTGCTCTGAAAATACTGTAAAAAAATCCCCCTTTACTAAGCAGTAAAAAAAGTGACTGAAAATACCCCTGAATCCTACAAGCAGGCTGCAGCCCACTTGGAGTGTGAGGAGCCTCAGGATCTGCTGAAGGGGCAGTGGAAGCAGTTCAGCAAGTGTTCATGCACACTTGGTGCCTGTAGTCAATGAGAGATTTGCGGCTGAGAAAAGCACTTTTTTTCCCTTTTAAAAGAAATTTTACATCAAAAGAAGTGTGTCTTTGCTGCTCTAACCCATGGATGGGCCCACGGGGATCGAGCACAACTCTTCCCCTACCTCCAAGCAGCACTCGCACCAGAGCAACACGACTTTCTGCAAACCAGAAACCTCTTGACAGGATCACTGTGCAAGCCAATGCCTGGGGAGAAACCGTGCAAAAATACCCCAGGTTTGCCAGAACTTTGGGCTATGCCATAATGGCATTTGGATGTACACCGGGGCATGCAGGCAGCTTTGGCCAGGCACAGGTCTGCTCAGGGGGGCACTCGCTCCAATGGCCCATCACTGCTGACATGTGAGTGGTGAAAAATGTCTCAGCATGCCACTGAATAAAATTTGTGTGTGTGCATAAACCCCTCCATATTGACCTTTCCTACGGAAAGTGACTGCTTCTCCAGTGACACTGCTCTTTTCAGCAGGGAAGAAGCTGCAGCAGCACATTCCTCGAGGCTGTACCACAAACCCACAGGGGCTGCTGGGAGCACCTCAGGCAAAGCTTACAGAGCTCCTCAAAAACAGAGCACCACTCTCTGCCCACAAATAACCCCACTAAAACACATCCAATTTCTTGACGCTGCTGTTGCTGCCAGCATTTCTAAGCCTGCAGCTTTCCTGGAGAAATCCATGGCATGCACACACTCCAGACCGCACTACATTTGACATGACTAGCCTGGTTTCAAGCATCCATAGAAGCAGTGGGAGCTCCCATTTTTTCCACTAAGCGCACATCTTAGGCTAGTAGAAATTAAAGTTAACCAGTGGCAAAGCCTGCTCCTCCGGCTCTGCAAGGGGGATCACACCTGCCAGTGGCTGCCCCAACAAAAACACAGGATGCTGGAGGGCTCCTGCTGCGATGCAGAGAAGTAGCAGATGAGATCTTGCTTCTGCTGTGCCAGGCACCATAGATGAGGCCAAAAAGAGCCTGTTGCTGTGCCAAAAAGTGGGTAATTTAAGCTGAAAGGCAGCTGATGGGACTTCCCTGCTTTGCCAGGCAGCTGGCTGCAGAAACACATTTTGCAGCAGCAAACATCACCCTGCACTGATGAGGTGGAGAGTCCTTTCAAGTCAGTCCTTAGCAGGTCTGAAGATGGGCTAGAGATAGAGGAGCTGCCTGATAAATAGCAATGCTTGGCAAGCCAAAACCAAAAAATATGTGCTTCCTCTCTTTCAAAAGGTTATGGTCCTTTTTCCTACTGCTGCCTCCCAGCCCATTAAATATCATTAAATTTACCCTGACTGAAAATATTAGAGGTCTCATGTCTTAAACTTGAAGAACTTTTTTTTCCACTCAGACAGAGGAATTTTGCTTGCCTTCATCAAGCAGTAGTGCCAACAGTTGTTAAAGTGCAGTATAAATATTAGCCCTTGCCAGTAAACAAATGCAAATTTTGGCATCAGATCACACTGAAATAATCACATAATCACAGAATGGTTTGAGTCAGAAGGGACCTTTAAAGATCATCCGGTTCAACCCCCTGCCATGGTCAGGGGCACCTTGCACCAGACCAGGTTGCTCAAGGCCTCATCCAACATGGCCTTGAACATTTCAAGTAATGGGGCATCCACAACTCTGGGCAACCTGTTCCAGGTTCTCACCACCCTCACAGTAAATTTCTTCCTTATGTCCAATCTAAATTTACCCTCTTTCAGTCTAAATCCATCGCCCCTTGTCCTGTCACTACAGGCCTCTGAAAATGCCCCACCTTTCTCCATCTCTTTTATAAGCCCCTTTATAGTGAACGACTGCAATGAGGTCTCCTTGGAGCCTTCTCCAGGCTGAACAACTCCAACTCTTTCAGCCTTTCCTCATAGGAGAGGAGCTTCATCCCCCGACCCTTCATCTTCATGACCCTCCTCTGGACTTGCTTCAACAGGTCCATGTCCTTTCCTGTGCTGAAGGCTCCTGAGCTGGACACAGTGGCCAGGGGAGATCTCATCAGAGTAGAGGGGCAGGAACACCTCTCTCATACATGTCAACACCTCGCACAGAAAAGCCCAGCTGAGGAATACCAGCATGGATTGAGCAGTTCCTCCCGAGGGACTGAAGAATGTATGCACAGCTACAGACCACAACAGGTAGAAACTCCATTTCCATGCCTTATTTATTTGTATTTCCCAAACTAAAACCCTAAGTGCCAAACTGAAGGTTCAGTGACAACTCATACTAAACATGTAAACTACTCAGATTATTAAAACACTCGAGAGCTGCTTTGCTTCCTTCTGTGTATGCTCTACTAATCTCTACACTTCTCTCAGTCTGATAAAGCAATTAAAAAAAATCCATTTCACTTTCAGTTTCTGACCAGAGAAAGCACCATGGGTTCACAAGCTATCAGGATTTTTTTTTTTTTTTTTTAATGAGAAATGTTATTCTCTGTATACTTTCAGTAAATAATCCCAGTGAGTTTAGGTATGAAACAGATCTGCAAAACCAAATAGGCAAGAATGTAAACTTGGTGCCTCTGCCTCAAAACACTTCCAGCCTCACCTAAGGAGTGACTTGGCTGAAGAGCTATTTATTGGAACAAAGAGGCTGAGCGATGCAGGAGTGGCAAGGAGGGCAGGGGGTGTAATACCTAAGCCAGTTATGTAAGCGGGGAAGCACGGGGTGAAAGGACGGGAGGACTCTGCGGGACGCGTGGCAGCCAGCCTGGCAAAGCTCATAAGGAGCTTTGGCAGGAGCCGGCGGCCCCGCCGCTGGGGCAGGTGACGGAAGCCGGGCTCCAGCACCCCGGCGGCAGGACCCAACCCCGCACCCCGAGCCACAGGCACAGGTGCTTTGCTGCTGGGCTTTCTGCTCATGGGGCACAAGAGTGGAGCCCGTGGGATGCTGGGGAAAACAACAGAAGGGCTTTGGTGCTTTCTCTGCCATCTAGTTCAGGTTTTAATGCTGGTTTTGCTTTTTTCCCCGTGGATTCTCTGCTGAAGTGCCCACGGACAATGAGACTATTGAGCATTTACTACAGTGTGAGATTAGTTTGGGTTTCTGTTTCTGCTGAGCCAGCTCATTTCCTTCCACATTCTTACAGGAACAGATGCTAAAATATAAAAGGGCAGTCAGCATCATAAAGGCAGAAAAAGGAAAACACTTCATACAACAGCATGAAGTTAAAAATACTTTTTCACAGCTTTAGCCAGAGCCATTCAATAGCTTGCTCTGCCATCTAATTACATTACATTAAAGATGCAAGAGATTATTATTTTTTCTTAAGAACAACAAAGCCACAAACACATACACGCCTCAAATACCGAAAACCCAACCAAACATCCAACAACAAAACTGGCCAAACTGGCCGGATTAAAAGAAGTGTTCAAAGGAGCGAAACAGAAATTAGTTTTGTCCCCTCCCATCATGCATGACTGCAGTGCTGACTTCAGACACCAAATTCAATTGCGGCAGCAATTAATCACAAAATTCAAGGGGAGTTGAAACTGCCAGATCCACCAAAGAGCATCCCTGTGCTAGAATCAATTCGTCCTCCGGAGAGGCAAACCAAGCAGGTGGACGACGTGCAGCTCATAAAAAGCCATAAGCCATCCCTGGGCTGCGACAGCAGCAAGGACGAGGTGATGGCAGCCCTCGCTGAACAAACACCCGGCCCTCGTGCCACCGCTCCAGTCAGTGCAGGAGCACCTCTTCCCTTGGAGCATCTCTCCCCTGGGAGCGCTGGTGCTCAATGGCCACAGCCCAGGGCATCCCCACAGGGCCTTGCAACAGACAGAGCCACCAGGGCTGGGACTCTCATTAGGGAAAAAGTAGGTGGAAAGAAAGCCAGATTGCCCAATTGCACCACACCAGCCACGTTTCTCTTTCCACAAAGTTACATCCATCAACTTTATTCTTGCTCAGAAAAGTCCCAAGTACGGCAAGATGCTTCCTCGTGCAGCTCTGACATTCAGATGCTTTGCCAGCTAGATGGGCAACCTGCAACCCCTCCAGGCACTGTTTAAAGTACCTTTTATATACAGATGTAATATCCATTATCTTCTAATGCTTTTAAAATGCTTCTCATTAGCCACCCCAGATGTGCAAGCCACTACTTGGCAAGCCCACACCTTCGCGATGCTACTCCACCAGCCCATAGCTGAACCTGCAAGCACTGAGATCGCAAAGAACCAAAGCCACTGATTCCCCCATCAGGTTGCTTCACTGCTTGCTGCAAATTTTTCCAGGAGGTTTCTAAACCTCTGAGAACTACCAAGCTGTGAAGTACAAATATGCAATGTAAATACAGAGACATTGATAGGACTAATGACATGAAATCACTGATAAAATTTAGGAGGATTTTCAGACGAATCTTTTCAAATCATTAGCTTCTGGATTTAAGACAAGTGAGGCGGGTTTGTGAAGGTTCAAACAAGGTAGAGTAAAACAAATTTAGCTCACATGGACAACATAAATGTCCCTGCTGGCAGCTTGGACCAGAACCAGGCTCCACAACACCTTACTGACCACAACCTTGGGGAATTTCGATCCTGCCTCTAAAGAGTAGAGAAAATGATGCAACTTCCTATTGCTTTTGTCAACTTACTCATAAACATTTTAGTATTATGAACATTTTAATCACCTGTGCATTGCCTACACAGTATCATTCGGTTTTCTTTCAAAACAAACAAACAAACAAAAATGTAGTATCCTTCATGCAGAAATAAACTCCCAGGGCAACTCTTGACAAACACAGCTGCACCATCCCTTCAGCCAGGAGATGCCTTTCTCCCTTCCCTGCAGCTCTCCCAGAACCGGCTCAGCAAACCACCCCAGCACCCTCTGCTCCTCCCTGCCTGGAGAGCAAAGCCCTCTGCAGCTGGCACAGCTGGTGTCACACAGGCCCAGTGGCTCTCAGGCCCAGTTCTGGCACCTGTCACACCACCCTACTGCCACACTGCTGCATCAGCACAAGGGGCTGCCATCACATTATACGTTTTTGATGGCTTCACCATTTCTCAGCTTGCTCACCCATTTCACCTAGACCTCTAAGCCATTCCAGACCTCTAAAATACTCTCTGGGATTTAGGGTTTAAAGCCAACCCGTTCCCTCACTGCCAAAACATACACTTGGGACTGATGGAGGACCTAAACATTTGCCCCACAACAAATATTTATGGGTGTAGAGGGACTTTGCGCAGCACCCCAAGCGAGACAGACACCAACTGACTGCAGTGTCACCCCCCGGAGCCCAGAGAAAGGACAGCCCCACATCACCAGCCCCACTCCTCACTGGCTGAAGAGGGTGCTGGCTGCCCTCCACTCACCCCCTCACCTCACTTCTCCAGATGCCCTGGGCTCAGGCAGGGGGGTCTCCAGGCTGGACCGGCCACCCCATCCCTTCGGCTGCTCCTTCACAGCCCTGTGTGAACCAGGAAGCGGAGGCGAGCCAGCAGTTTATTTTTAACTTTTTTTTTTCTCCTTTAAATAAAAAGCAAAACCACATGCATAAACCACATGTTTGTGCTCACTCCACCCAGTGACGGGTTTTACATTTTGCATCCTTCCAACACTCGAAAATTCCTGGGCAATGATGTAGAGCAGACATCACCCCACAGATTTCCATTTTACTCCTCCATATCCCTGCTCCTACACTGACAAAATAAGGGTCTCAAACACTCAATTAAATCTCTCCACAAAGCAGGCAAAGCCTGAAGAGAGAGCTCAGTGAGGGTAACTCTGCTCTCAGCTTGTCTCCTCCTTTCCCTCCCTCTCCAAAACCATCCAGGACATCCAGGAGCACTGGCAGAAGCTGCAGTTCACACTTCCAAAGCTTTGCTGCAGACTCTTTGGAGAAAGAAGAGCTAGTTTGGGATTGAGTCCCATCCCATGAGTTCAAGCACAGCTTTGAATCCCTACTAACCAGAAGCTGGCTCTTGCTTCTCTTCTGAAGCTCCTCAGACATCATTGCTCGTAACATCTTTGAATGTTTCATATAAACAAGTTACAGGATCTCAAATGACACCCCAAATTTTAGTTTCAGAGGTGCAGGCAGGTGGAAAGGGTTAAAGGGCTTCCCAGCAGCTGGTAGTTTTGCAGTCTACAGGTTGAATTTTTGGAGCGAGGAGGACACCACCCACTCACCAGGGGAACTTCTGGTACAGCACTTAGCTTCCCTCAAAGTTAAAATAAAAAGTTGAAAGATCCCCTGTTTTTTCCAAAATGTCGATTGAAACTTCACCTTCTTTAAAAGGAAGGGGGGCACTAGGTCAGTACACACATATCTACACCTTGAGCAGCAAGACCTCTGAATCAAAGAGACAAAAACCTTCAAGGAGCAAATACATTAACACGTTTGTGCCCACAGTCTGATGTGGCTACACATTCAGGCTCTAATGGCAAAATTACCTGTTTTCAACTTCTGTTCAAAGAGAAACTCCATACCAGCACAGTGCCACTTAGACATGAACATTATTAATACAAGAATGCCTGTTTCAGAGCTCTGAAAACACTAATTAATCACAGCACTGGCTTTTATGAGTGATCATTTGCAAACACCACGCCAGCTCTGCACCACCCTGACACTGCTGGCAATGCCTCATCCCAGGCAGGAGAATGTCCTCACTACTGCTGGATACCACACTGCTTGGACAGCAAGTGTAAGCCATTGGTTTTGATGACAGCAAACTTGAGAGATAAAATAAAGCACTTGAAATCATAAGAAGGCATCGGCCTCAATTTTAATATCTCCCTACTGACTTTTACCTCCAAGACAAGAAGAATTTGGTGAGTTTGCACAGCAGCTCAAGGATGGACTGGACAGCTTCAAGCATTACAAGACTTGAAGATAAAAGCTTTGCTCCACAACCTCAACAATAAAAAGATGTTTGTGAATATAAAAAGGTGGAAGCTAAGACGGTTGGGTCACTCCAACGACTATGTGTTCTTCTACACTAGGATAAAAAGTAGATTCAATGCAGCCCTGCAGATACATTAATTAATTCAAAAATCCTCTGGAAAAGCTGGCAAACATTTTTTTTTGGTATATTTTAGGAAGCAGAGCTGAAGTGGAACGTCTTCTCCCAGTCCAGCCCTAACAAACACATGGTAAGATGTTGGCTTTAGGACAGCAGATTATGTTAGCTAACAGCCATCCCTTGCTTCACTCTTGCTCAGCCCTCTTGGCCCATCTCAACCAGCCAAACTGGGTTTTCAAAACAGCTCATTGTTGGTTGTTGCAGGTGTCATTAGCCACCTTGTCCATGCTTTATCCGATTATTTACAGTGCCCAACCAGCACCCTCTGAAAATGCACCAAGGTGCCTGGTACCAAGTTTCATTATCCCCTTGCTGAAGAACTGCAGGTAATTTTACGCAGAGCGACGGGGAGGTGTATTTGCCGGGAGAAGGGAAAGCCTTATCTTGTGCCTCATTTCCTGAAGGAGACTTGAATTTAAAGCTACTTAGCTAACCAACCACACTGTGCAAGGAGCAGTGTGCTTACTGCTAGGAAGCATCGCAGAAGCGCCACAGTCAGCTACAATTTCCTTGCTCTGCAGAAGCAGCATATTCCCCTTCCCACTGCCTGAGGCTCTGCCTCACCTCTCTGCCAACGGGGTGGATTTGAAACTGCAGTAACACCAGCCTCCTGCTCCCTTCCCACACAAGACCACCCATAACAAGGCAGCTTCCTCTTGTCTCACCACAGGGGTGGACACAGACACCCCACGGAGCAGCACCAGAGGGCTGAAACAGGCTGCCAGCCCCCTCAAGGAATTCTGGCACAGAACCCTCGTGCCAAACACTGTCAGATTCCCAAAGGAAAAGCATTTAAGTGTCGAGATCTCTCTTTCCCAGCCTCCAAAGAATCCTACAGATTTCTCCAGCAGCCCAGCTGACTGTGTTTATTGCTGCATCCTTCACTTTATGGGTCAACATATACCAGAGAGCCAGCAGTTCTCAGCTAATCAGATTTCTGTGCAGACTGACAAATGGCTCCCAATAAGAATATAAAAACCCAGTAAAATCAAGAGTCTCTCTAATCAACTCACTTGATGCAATGCAGTAAGCCTGCAGGAAGCTCATAGGCTTTGTTAACACATTGGATTGCACTTTGTGGCAGGATCTCGGGGGGCTTGCAGCAGTGGGGGGACCCCAGCCCAGGCCAGCTGCTGGAAGGAACATGTTCATCTTTGTTCTTTGTGCTCCACTCAATGCTATGTTATTTTGAAACTAATTCATGGCAATTCCTTGACATACCATTACTGTGCTTGCCAAATGCCAAAGCTTAAAACTGGAATGTGAATACACACTCACAAAGAAGGTTCTTGCTCCACCGCTGGACTATCCCAGCCCAGAAACTTTTTATAGGTGACTCCTTCCTATCTCCCCAGGCAGACCCATGAACTGACATTGCTGATGGGGTGCATAAATCATCTTTCCCACGAAGACCAAGCACCTCGCCTTGTTACTGACCCTGCAGCTCTGCCACATTCTGTCCCTCCAGCCTCCTGATCCTACACACTTTACCCCACAAAGCTCACTCATCACTGAGAAGAAATTTAATGTCATCACTGACATTAAAGAGAAACATATATGGCACTCCTCCTCTCCCCACGGCAGGGCTCATGGTGACAGCGGGGCACTGCATGCCCCAGGAGCCAAATGGCTGAACCCAGTGAGTCAGGAGAGGAGGAGATGATGTGCAGAGAGGCAGGTGGAAAATCACGACCTCCTCCTCCACAGCGGCCCTCAGCTGGTCTTAGAAGACGACCAGGATTTCCAGCTAAAACACTGGTGCTCTCAGACGTCTGGCACCCGAGCTGCTGAGCAGGTAAAGGGGACAGTGAATCTGTCAAGGTCCCTGATTAGGTGTGAAAGAAAAACCCTGTGCACACAATACTCTTACTGGAGCTATAAATAGTCCCCTCTGCATCAAAGTTGTGCACACTGTATTGACACTCCTGACTTAATAGGATTTCCTAGGTAGCCCGAACCAGCTTGGGCTGCTGCAGGGCAGCCTTGCTGAGCCATTTTCACAACACATGCATACCACTGTGACTGGGAGAAGCATAGGGGATAATCTCATGTTTTCAGTGTCCTGATCACACTAAGGCAGGAAAAGACTCTGAGAAACTCCTAAGGGGTCGTAATGAGTTTGCATGCACAGCATAATAGGGAGAAAACTTCCAGGACGGCCTTTTCGATGCAACAAGCTTATCTCCCAGCTACATTTCAGAACTTATTACAAATGCAATTTCTTTCTTCTTTATATTCATACTTTTTTACAGTGGTAGAGAAAGATTAAAAACAATGCTCTAATAAAATATATAATATCACTTTTATATCAAATAATGTAAAATATTATTTTCCTACTCAAGTATATCATGTCATTTCAGTTCCTGTAAGTAAATTAAACCACTTCTCCCACTAATGACTCATTATTGTCTTCAAACAAATATGTAAGACAAGAATTTAAACACCTCTTATGCTACTTTATTCCTCCTAAAGAAATCCCACCCTGTTTGGGTTACTGTCTGTTAACCTGACAGGCTGACCTGAGAACTGTTAACCAAATCATCTTTTACTGTAACATTTCCACTACGTCACCTTTGCCTTTGTGGTGCTTAACAGCTTGCCACTGGTGCTGGGAACCATGTCCAAGTTTTGCCCTGACCCTTTGAGGCTGTACAAGATGTATCCCCTGCCCTTGGATCCAAGGATGGGCTGCACTGCTGAGCCTGTGCCTGCCTTCCCGGGTACAACCACAGTATTGCTTCACCCGGTCCTGCCTCATCACTTCCATCACCTGATAAAGCACTCCAAAACCCGTCCACTGATCTGCTATGGAGAAAGCCAACATTGACCCTTTCATGCCCAAAATGTACTAGTACCAAGGGCCCGAGTATAAGTACCTGACTGCATAGCCAGCTACCCCACTTTGCCCCGAAGTTGCAAGGGCTGGGCACGAGCTGGCTGAAAACATTACCCCAGCCCCTTGGGGCCTGAGTCTCAGACCGGGAGGCAGCAAGACTTTATGTCGTACAGATGAAGAACAAAAAGATGTTTTCTGGTACCTTATGTCATTCCCATCATCACTGCCTCACAGGCAACTTTCCTCAGCAAGGAAGGGCATAGGACAGTTGCCTATTGCATATTCCCTGCCAACACCAGCTTCCTTCAACTGCTCCATCACCACAAGCAACACAGGAACCACGCAGGGCAATTGTACATGTCCATCCACGTGCTAAGTATTGCACAGTGCTGACCCAACTTGCTCAAGATGAGGTCTCATTTGTGCCTGTCACTCTGGGCATGCTTGTGTCTCCAGGGCTTAGGGATGCAAACTCTCTGTGCAGCACTTCTGTGTTTTTCTGGAATGACATTTGGCTATTTGAAGCACTGGGAATTTGTAACACAAGAAGAAGAAATAATAAAGTTGACCTCAAGCTGGTTCAATACACTCATTCTGAAACTAAAGTAGCTAGAACATAGTGCATCATTTTTTCCTACCACAGTCTTAACTGTTATGGAAAATGCAGCAGTGAAGAAAAGAGCTGGCTCACGAGCTAACATTACCTGTCTGCACCTCATCTGCCCCTTCAGTATGCTCTGTACACCACGGCAGCGGTACACATGGCGCTTGCATGGCTATCTAAGAACCCCAGGCAGAAGTGATTGCAAGAGAGACATGTAGTTCAAAATTTCATTAAAGAAATGGCTATAATACAATCACAAGCCACTCAACGCACTGGAGGCTGAATGTTGCTAAGGAAAATTATGAACCTCCTCCTGCAAATATCCTTATCTACCCACAACAGAGAAAGAGCCAATAGTGTAGCAACATCTATATTCAGCACAAGGACTAGACCGGAATAAGGTGATCATTAAATAGTTTACAACAAAGAAGACAGCAAAATGTAATGAGCCTCAACAAACCAAGTGAAACAGGGCTAAGAGGCTCCACCAGCTATGTCTTGCACTTGGTCACCTCTTAGGATACCTTTAGTAGGAGATGGAAGGACAATCATCTCCCCAAGAGCTTCCACACTGGATGGATGATGGACAGGTGGTTCCTTTTGCTAACTCCATTTTCTTTATTCTGCACAGTGGATAATTCAGCTCAAGGGTAAGGAAAAAAAAACCAGAAGGAGAGAGAGGGAAAATGCTTGAACGTTAAAATAGGCAAATTACTGAGCTAGAAAATCTAGATTAAATTAAGCATTCCTGCAAATGTGTAATAGAGAAATGAATGGCTCCCATCTGGAAGCTCAGCAAATTAACTTGGATCCTAGTTAAGACAACAGCACCAGAGTCTGCTTCCAGAAATGTAAATATCCAGTGTGCATTTGCAATCCAATCACAGGCTAAAAATACAAGACAACTTGGAGTGGAAATCTGATTTTGTGTCTACCCTCTTAATGGGAAATAAAACGATAATTCTTTAGACACAGCAATCTGGACTCATTTTTCCTGCTTGGAGAGAAGATGCAAGATGTCTTTGCACCAGCAAAGTCTTTCAGCTGCTTCAGATTGCAAGGCCACAGTTCACGTGTTGGAGGCCTGACTCTTCTTCCTCGTATTCCGCTTTCCCATCTCCTTTTCCCTCCAGTGTCCCCTGGCTGCTCCACTGTACTGTCCTCAGTTCTCCGTATATTTACACCACTTCATTTGATTCTTCTTATTAAGAGTATTCTAGTTTCTTTTCCCTCCAGAGATTTCTCTCTGGCCTTCCAGTCAGAGGAGGGCTCTTGGTCTCAGTGTGCAGATGAAGAACTCAGCCACAGGCATGAACCAGTCTCAGGACTAAATTTAGCCCAGAAGAGGATAGTCTTTCTGCCAGTAGACCAGGAAGGCAATTTGGAGCAGGGGCCTGTTTTAGATGCTCTCTGGTGGTGTCTACCTCCCTCTAGGCTCGAGAGAGAGTCTGGGGAGACCAGGCTTAGACTCTGAGCATCATCCCTGAGGACTTTTTATGCTACAAAAGGAAGGAAAAGCTATTACAAGTTAATGTCATCCATATGGTTCAAGAGCTGACACTGGAAGGGAAGTTTTAGGGTGTTCCACCACCAGAAGGCGTTCATGGAAAAAAAGCACGTTTCTCTGTGTATGGGACACGTCCTTCTGTGATCACAGCAGGCACAGCCAGGAGTTTTAAACGACAGAAAAAAAATACCTCTAGAGACAGGATAATCAGGAAAATCATTTAATTCCCACATCTGGTTTTAATAAACAAATAGGGGGATTGGTAAATGTGGACAAAAAAAGCACATAATATCCAAACTCAGGAGAGCAAAGAGCATATGAACACTATAGACAGGATCACATCAGACAGGATGTTAGATAATTAGCCAGAATTCACAGATGACGAGTAAGAGACAAGAGCACGGATTAACATACTGATACCAGGAGAAAGGGCACTGCAAGAGAAAACTCAGGGAGCAGCATAAGAAACTCCAAAGGACTGCAGTGGTATGGGGTCAACACTGCTTGGAAGAAGGAGGGACAACAGCACAGGTTATCCTACACCCTACAGAGTCTGCATGGCAGTGCAGTGCAGATTGCAAGGTCCACAGCAAGACAGAAGTGCCAGCAGGGCTTATCTTACTGTGGGACTGCAACTTCCCAAAATACTCAACTGAAGAACCCACTATTAACGTAAAGAGCTGACCACAGATATTCCTGGAAGCAGAAGACAACAATTATAATCCTCCAGCTGGTGAACTAGAAAAGGGCAATTCTAATTTAGACACTGTAAGTAGCTATAAGTGCTCAATGCAAGCAACTCTGGAGGCGATTGTAATCATGGAGAGGTGATTTAGGGAAACACAAAAACTCATCTTTTCAATTTCCCATAAGCTTTGAGGAATCTAAGGAGCTCGGCATGGAAGCCAACTGGACAAAACTGCTCAAGAACACACTTTTGAGAAGCTTAGAATATCTGTATGGAAAAGATGGAAAAAAAAAAAAGGTGGTGCTGATCAACCCCAAGCAAAGTAGGGGAGATATCTGCGGAATGAGTCCCAATCAAACTGCAGGAAAAAAAAAAAAATCACCAAAAAGGGGATTTTTAGGACTAAGCAGAGTGTATGCGAGGAATGGAAAGAAAGGGCTGCTCATCAAAGACAGAGCTGTGTCAGAGGTCAGGAAACAAAGGGGTAAAAAGAAATTGCCAAAGTCAAACTGAATTAGATCATGCAAATAAAAATAAAGAGCAAAGATCAAAATGTTCTTCAATGATACAAATTTTTAAAAAAAAAGAGTAAGGAAAGCGGAAACTAGCAGGACTTGGCTGATGTATCTTAAAGCAAGAGCACAAGAAGGGAGAGGAGCTTCTACTGTTACTGCATCAGGATGGAGAACAGCAGATGGAAAAAATAAACCCACAGCGCCGACAAAAACCCCTTCAAACTATTAAATGCCTGTGATCATGTTGAAACTGAAAGTGTGGCAGTTTCTAGTCTGGGTGGAGGTGAACAGCCTATCCCCCGGGCAAGCACCCAAGAGGGGAGCAGTTTGTTTGGATTGAACTCTACTTTCTGCTCGCTGCAACAACAGGAGATAGTGCTTTGCAATCAACACAGCCTCGTGAAATCTGCTGTTTTGAAACATGCTGACCACAACCAGCTCACAGAGAAACCTAAACAACAGGATGATGAGAGAGTCATGATGTGCGTAGAAAAATATCTTAAAAATAAGATTAAATGGGATGAATTGCCACCTGTAGCCTCATCCCACAGCATCCAGAGGCAAGGGTGCTCTTGGTTCTCCCCCTGCATCCCTTTTCTGACTTCAGCACAGGTCTCCCACACTTGGAGGTTGAGAGGAGGGGAGACTGCTTATTTATAAGCACTGATCATTTGAGTCATTTTTGAAGAGGCACCAAAGCTACCCCAGCAAAACAATAATTATGTGTTGCTGGTTGGAGCAGTCTGTCTCATGTTTACATACTAAAATTCGGTAGCAAATGCATTAAGACCAAAATCAAGCTTTGTTCTGAATAACCTTAACATAGCGCAGATATCTCCCTGGAGCTCACTCCCAAACCTCAGCATCCTGAGCAAATGCAAACTACATAATTTATAAGCACTTCAGGACTGTTTCTTCCACTATATGGAATTAAGAAAGGTGATTCATGTACCTGAGAAAGCTGGGCAGTAGGAGCCAGTGTTAAAATTTTCTCATTCTCCAACCTTGCTTTCAGAGAACAGAGTTGCCTTTAAGGGACAAGAAAATATTTCCAAGTGCAGACAAAATGTGCTATAGCTTCATCAAGTCGTGGTCAACCATGCACACAGCAACTGACTTTGTGCCCGATGTTTATTGAGAGTAAACACAAAACCTCTGCAACAACAGAACTGGCATCACACAAGCCAGAGAAGCAAACCTATCATTGTCCAGAATTATTATTACATTGTATTATTAACCAAAACAACTTAAGGAAAAGATTAAGAAGCTGTGAGTAACTCCATGACTTATGCCCAGCGCCACTGCTGCTCATCGGCTCCAAGCCGGCTCAACAGGGCATACAACCAAATGTATCATTGCTATTCAGAGTAATGAGGAACAGCTTAACCTCTAACCTCAGGTCACATTTGAGGACATCTCTTTAAACAGCAAGACAATTAAAACCAGAACTAGCACATAGGCAGGTCCACGGCATCAACAGGTGTTGGAGGATTCCTCTGAGTCACTCTTGATGCAGCACGGTACACAGTGTTATGACTTGGAGCTGTAAAAACGTTAAAAATGTACGAGTTTACAGAGTGCACGAAGAACCAAACTGGAATCTTTTCTGTGGTCTTGCCTTTTCTCCCACAAACTATTGGATTTTACAGTGTTTAGTCACCTCCCTAAATTCAGCTGCAGGTTCAGCTCAGCTAAGCATGGGAAGTTCTCCCTCTACACTACGTAGCCAGAAGCAGAGACCTTCTGAGAAGAAAACCACGATATAAGCAGGTATTCCCATTACAAGGACTGCTCTGGACAATGAGATGGTCAATTAATATTTTCCCATGCTCTGCACCTATGCCACTAACACAAAGCAAAACACCTGTGACCTCCCATCAACAAAATCTTTCAAGTATCATTATTCACCCGGATTAAGCATGCACTTAAGTGTACAAATAAATCCAGCCAGCCCCAAGATAATTTAAGCATATGCCTCGAATGAAATACAAGACTGGATGTTCTGGCTGAGGGCAGACTTCAGATCCTTTCATTACACACTCTTCAGTGCAAGACAGAAGCACAATGCTGAAGCAAAGGAGGAGACTGAAAAAGAACCAGGCCACACATCACAATTTATTTTATGGTCAGTGGTTTATCTTTAAATCCGACTTTCAGGGAAAGAACAGCAGGGAAGAGGCTCAAAAATTGTTTCAAAGACACTACTGCACTGGCTGTCTGATAGTAGATTAATCATTTAGTGTCAATCTTGCAATAACTATAATTGTTTTGGAAGACATTCATATTGCAAAATTATAAGTGCATATAGTAACAGGACGTCAAGTCAAATCTAACCCTTCTTCATTTTACATTTGCTTTTGACATGTTTTATCCAGTACAGAAAGAACCAACTTAAAGAAAAAATCCCCATCGTGTAGATTAAAGTTTATTGATTACCCAGACACTAATTCCAGCCCAGCTATTTGAGATCTCTCCAAGGAGAAAGGAAGAGATGGTATTTACAGAAACTGCTTCTAATGAGAAAACCTTAAGGCAAGGAAGGTGAACCTGAGAGCAATGAGTACCAATTTTATAGAATATAAACAACTGTTTGCTCTTGTAATTGCATTTGCCTTTCTAACTACAGTCCCTATGCTCTGCCTTCCTCCAGAAACACCTACTGCTAGGCAAGGGTGGCCAAAGGTGGATTACAGCACTGTAACTATGGGGAAAACATGTTATGACTTGCTTAAACTCACTTTTTTCAGGGAAAGCCTTAAGTTTATCAGTTAAAAAAAAAGTTATAAAATCAGTGTCACAGAGGGACTATCACTTTTTCCCCCGTGATTTGAACAGCACAGTATTGAATAGAGCTCTATGATGAAGGACTATTTTATTTCTAAAACAAAACCCTATGTCCCAAGCAGCTAAGTTCACTTCAGAGAGGGCGCCAAGCCCAAGGAAATTACTTTTCTTAAAAAAAAGAGAAAGGAAAAAAGCTACTTCTTCCAAGTCTTCTCCTGACAAGCCAATTTTGTTGAAGGTAACGATGAAGTCTCCTTTGTTGGCTAAAGACCTAAGCCAGCAGGACTTTCACATGGTTTTCTGCAGGCAGAAGATACTCACTCCTGCAAAGCTAATCCCGGTTACACTCCTGTGTTATAGCTACGGGGTGCCAAAGGTGCTGAAGCTCCAACACTCGGGGTGAGTGAGGAACCCTGACCACGCGACTGTCACACCTTCTCTGACAGCCCCTGGCTCAGCAGGTACTGGATTTGCCTCCATCAGATGTGAAGTACCTGCAGTTCCTCCATCGCCAGAGGAAGAAAGCTAAAAAAAAGCAAACGAGCAGAAAGCAACTACAGTTTAAAGAATGCTCTGAACTGAGCTACAGCTGAGCTTGCACGCAAAGAGATTGGGGTTTCACGGAAAAGCAGCAATGACAGGAGAGGAATTAAGTAAACAGACATTTGCCAAATATAACTTTCAAAAACAATTTGTCAGAAAATGGCAGCTTTGGTGGAGTGTAGCAATAGGATGGAATGGACATTCTCACAGCATCATGTTTTTATTTAGAGAAGACAACCAAGGAAAAAAATAAATACATTTTGCAGATGGTCTGTCTCCAAGTGGCCTCGATAAAAGCTGCTGTGCCCTGACTCTGGGCCAGCCACATTCCATCTCCAACTGCACAGCCTTCAGAAGCATTAGCAGTAATTAAGAAAAGCCAACCGTAGTGATAAGCCAGATGTCTATAAAAGAAATACATGCTGGACAGATACAGATTTATTTTTTCTTTCACTTTTTGGTGGACTAACATGGTGGACTAACTCCTTATAAAGACATTTTTCAAGTGCTTCACAGTTATTACTCCAGTGTTGACTCACTGAATCCCAGATGGGACCCTTGGCATCACTCATCCCAGCAGGTCTCCAGGACAGCACGAAAGACTTCATGTGTGGTCACCGTGCAGATACTGCTCTTTCAAGGTGCCGCACAAGTGTCTGAAGCACAGTTCCCGGGAATTTGCTGTGATCTCACAAAAAGCATTGAGAACCACTGATCTAGTCCAATATCTTGTCATTCAAATAATTTCTCCAAGAATTTTGGCACCCAGCCACCACTCATTTGGCCTATACCGCCTGTTTTCAAAAGACATGCAACCCTGACCTAAAAGCCTCCAGAGGATGAGAATCCCCCATAGCCAGAAACAATTTTCTTCCAACAGTGATGTTCTTCTACCATTAAGCAAGCAAAGGGTGCACAGTTTTTGCTGTGATAGAGGTAGGATAGGGGAATTTGATCATTTTGTGTCATCTCCCTCTTTGTACCATATATAACCCAGTGCTCACTTGTGCAGCTCACTGAAAGATTAGTTGGCTCGTTCAGACAGGCAAGGGTAGACTCGTAAGACGTTTAAGTGATTTGGGGCAGGATGATCATCTGTCTCCTCCCTGCCCACAATTAACTGTTCCATGGCCCCCGTCTGTGCTAGGGCTGAGCATGCTGGGGAAGGGAGAACAGCAGAGGAGCTGAGCTCCTTCCACCACCACCGAGAGCATCTCTTCTCCCTCAGCTTTCAGTGCTTTAGAGGAAGTTGTCACAAAGGGAGCCAATCCCATTAATGATCCAGGATCTTGCTTATTCTACCTAAAGCTCAGTATTTCAAATTAAAAATTAAACAGGCAGGGAAATTAAAGAACAAAGCTTTGCAGTAAGCTAATAAATTGTCGTGTATCTATGCTCAGATGGTTGTAAGGAGCATGACAAACTTGAAACAGCCTGCAAATTTCTCAAATTAAACAGTTCTTGGTGTTACAGAGGTCGGCCATCTGTTCAAATGTTCATGTTTTAGTTAATATAACCCTTCTTCCACTCTTCTCTCCTGACTCAAGCATACTCCCTAGGAAGGAGAGAATATAAAACTCCCTAGGAAGAGGAGAATATGGCTGAAGTCACCACGGCTAGACAGTTCCACAAAGAACTGCCCACAGAAAGCACATTTGTGGTTAGGACAGACTATGGAGGCAAACAAGAAAAGTGGTGGAAAGGGTAGTGTGTTATGGAGGTCTCGCAGGAGAGCCAGAGCCTGCAGAGAGCCAGGATTGCTGGTGACATTCGCGAGAGAATTTGTCCGGTTCTGAGAGCTGCGCTCAACATCCCTGACTTGTCAGGAGGCCTCTGGACCTCCAGCCCACCCTCCGTCACATCCTTCCTAACCTCTGCTCAGTCTTGCAGGGCTCCTAGAAATATTAGGAAGCACTTCAACATTCAGCTTTAAAATTCCATCTCATGACAGGGAGAAAGTGAAATGTGACTGCTCTCAACAGATTTCACATACATTTCTAGTGGAACTGCTTGCTTTATAAAAAAATTGGAATTATCTGGAGTTATTCAGCAAGCAAGGCCAGCCCCAGGCTGAAGCTGGGTTTATAGAGCAAGAAGTGGGCTCCGAGTTGTGTATGGTATGAACAGATATGACGCAGAACAACCAAATTCGGCTGTTTGACATCCTTTCACAGTCTGGGTTATTCTGTCCTCTCCTCTATTCCTGGTAGTAAAAGGAGCAACAAAAAAACCATGAGTTCTGATAAAGGTGAAGAATGAGGGAGATAGGAAGACAGAAGCCAAACAAGAACTTTCAAGAAGAAACCAAACTTGGGCAGGGGGAAAAGCAAAAGTTAAAAAGATGTGAAAGTGGTTGACTGAGAATTAGGTTGGTCTTCTGCAACCATCAACCTGCTTAAAATGTGTCTTCAAGGAAACTGGCTAATGCATTTCAGATACGGGTAGCCCTTGTCTGTCAGGACCTCTGGCATGAAGGAAAAGGCAAAACATGCATATTTACACCTTTGGCTTTAGGCTGGGAATGATGTCCTCAAAGGAGACGAGGCAACATTCTGCTTTATTGTGCATAATTTTAAACCAGCAGGAGTTGGAACAGGTTTTGATGAAGACATTTGGACAAAATTCTGTATAACAGAGATATTGTGCAAAACTACCTACTAGGTTAAACACTAACCTGAATTTAGATGGAGAAAAGTGTCCCCATACTCAGTTGTAAACCCATCTTGGAACAGGTGTGAATCCTTGGTATTGCGTGTGGTCTAATTCAGGGGAATAACAGTGAATGAAGTACTGGAAACATTGCCATTCATTATTTTCTAACACCTCCAGTTTAAAGACTAGCAAACACTTCACAGCTTGACCTTTGGGATGAATGTAAAAGCAGTACTACAGCACCAAAACAAAAGATTTTCCTGCTTTTTTTGAAGTCAATAGGACCTGTATTATTTGAAGAATGGTCGCCTCAGGGAATCTGTTTCACTGCAAAGCCATTTAGGCAGCTGTCATTAGTTTAAAAGCCCATTTTTGTTTAATGACTGCTGTTTCACATACTCCCAATGCCATGCATCATAACTGTCATCCCTAAACCTTAGATTTATGAAAGCATACAGCAGCAGCATTATACTCAGGGGTCTGCTGATATTCCCATTATTAAACCGCTTCTTACAAGTTTTGACTTGTGTTTAGGCGTAACAAATCCTGTGTTCTGCGTGGGTGCTGTCACAGAGGTGGACGCTGCTCCATTCCTCCAGGATGCCTGGCTGTCCAGGCAGAGACATCATCATCCCCAGCTGGGGCATCTTGCAGAGCTTGGGAGAAGGATGCTTGAGATGTAATGAGAAATAAAATAAAACTTTTACATGTGTTTAGATATCCTTTATCATCATGGGAAGGATTCAGAAGGGATGGAAAGCAGGACAGGGCCCACTCTCCTACTAAGTCACACTTTATCCAGGGTGCAGAGAAAACCTGTGGCTGGAGGGGAACACTACCACAGAGTTGTGAAACATCTGGAAACAACTGAAGAACCAGATAACCTGCAAAACCAAACCCCTCTTCCTAGAGTCCCAGGCTATGATCTTTAAAACACCCTGATTCAGGAGGACACTCTGAAGTCATTTCCCAGGTACTGCACAAAATACGTAATTTAGCAGCTGCCTGCTGTGAAATGCCTTTTGCATCTGCTATCTTCTATCAGCCCTCCACTCAGCTGCCACTTTGCAGATAAATTCATATCCCACTATCTTCTATCAGCCCTCCACTCAGCTGCCACTTTGCAGGTAAATTCATATCCCACTATCTTTATAGTGGAGAACAGGGACCATTCAATCCTTTTACCTCACTCTGTGACTGAGGAGCAGAGTCTATGAACTATGCTTGGTCAAACTTAAAACAAATAACCAACCAAAACAAAAGAAAAAAAGCTCTTTTCTTCAGATGCAAAACAGTTAGAAAACACATGAAAACTCAGGGAAGGTATTCATGGCATATTCTGAAACCAATAACCACAAGATTTTACATTCTCAAGTTTCTGTTTTCAGGCACTTGTATTAACCTACACATACCTATGTATTGTGCTCCTTGTTACAGAGTTAAAATATTTCATCATCATTCGGAGATAAGGTATTTTTACCTAGAAAAAAAAGGACCTCAAAACAACCTGCCTTAGTGATTCCAATATAAATTATCAGAACTAGCTAATTAATTATTCTGACAAATAGTCAGTAATGGTAAATACCAAACAATGAGACATTATATACACCCATAAGGATATATGTCTTAATACTGATGTGCCACAAAATCATTTTTTGATGGTAAATCCCTAAAATGAAATTTCCTCCCCAAATTAAAAAAAGTAATATTTTTCCTAAATGATTTTTCCCATGGCATTTTCATTGAATAAAATGACAAATTATATTCCCTGTGAAATTCAATGAAGGCCAAATATGATTTTTTTGGTGGAATGAAAAATTCTGCAGTTTAATCCACTGTAACAGATTTACTACACTCCATTTACTGATGAAATCAATATTGAGACAATTAGTTCCCAGGCTTTAGGGTGTGAGATAGCCAGCCAGCAAGCACCTAGCAAAGAAAATCTGTCCCACCACTCCTGCACTAAAGCAGGAACACAGCTACAGCTGGGATCTACAGCCCAGTCTTCTTCCAGCTCTCCAATCCTGTCTGCACTTGAATAGAACAGAGTAGTTTAGTAGTTTAGCTGGACCCAGAGTGATCATCTAGTCCAACTGCAGATCCCAAAGCTTCTTTTCAGACAACAAAAAATCTAGACAAGGGACTGATGGCCATGTCTGCTTTTCCTGGGAATTCATGTCAGCTCCCTGGAAAGCAACAACTAGGATTTTTACTGCTAAGAGACCAGATTTTATGGTAGCCCAAAGGTGATATTTGTAAATACCAAATGCATAGAGAGAAGGAAACAAAACTGCCCGGCTTAGCTGAGACTCTCTTTATTCACACAGAAAAGTTTTCACACCACCAACCCCACTGATGCTCTGCTGGAACTTCACCAGAACACCGTGCAGGAGAAGGGCAATGTCTGGACATGACAGCAGATGTACATGCAACACTTGGTGGTGTTGGGGGAACTGCTCCCCTCCCAAAAAAGTCCCAAACCAAGCCTGTCAAACAAAACCATTAACAAAGCAATGTGCATCCTATGTCAAAGTTACCTACATATTTTATTATGGCAAAATTGGCAGTTTATGTTCCTCTACCCTAAATGGTGTAACAGAGACCAGACTTCACCAGCTGATTTTCACACCTAATGCAACAGCTCGTGGTCAGCAGGGAACAGGACTGTGCAAGAACCTGGCTGTGGAGCTGCACTGGCAAACCCACAGCATCTTCTCACCCATCCATGCTGTGCTGCTCACACTGAACCGTGGAGCATCCAGCCACTACCACGGGCATTTTTTCTATTTAAGGTAGTAGTCAAGCAGTTATTGACTGTTATTCTGCATTCCTGGTAATTAAGGAGAAGGCTGTAAAAATCCCCATATTAAATGCCTCCTTCATTTCAAATGAAGGCTTGATGGGGACAGAAAGGCTCATTCTGTCTCTCTGTATGTTCCTACTCACACAACTGCAGACCACACCTAAGACAACCATGGCTGCTTGTGGTAGCATTCCCACCAGGATCCTGCTGCCTTTGAGTGCCACGAGCCAGTCACAGCAATTAAGCTGCTTGCCAAATAGGCTGTCCCAGGATAGATACAGAGCCCAGGAGGACGCCCACCTTCAGCCTCTCTCTCCATCACCTCTCCTCCCAAATGCTGATGAAGGCCAGAAAGATTCCTAGAAACTCCCCCTCAGGAGACAGTGCTGCATTCCTTGCCCTGGACCAGCCCCCCATCCCAGTGAATCCTGGAGTGGCAATGTCCTTTCTACTGAGTTCCCCAGAACGGGAGCTGCATCCAAGCAGCTTACAGGAAACATTCTCTGGGCTACTGTAACTCTGCTATGCAATTCCTAGGTCACCAAAGCAATGGTATGAAGTAGTTTTTGCACCCACCATCTTTGCAAACCACGCTTACTTTTAGTGCTAACTCCACTCAGACCCATTGCAAAGGAACTTATTTTGATCAACTTCATATTTGTCCCAATTAAGGAAAATCACACCTCATCTCATTGCATTCCCTTTTCAAGAAAGGCCACGATTTTCTTCCTTTCCCTCTGGAAACACAATGGTTGGCAGTCTGTCCAACCTGCAGGGATCCAGCTGGACAGACATGCTGTCTGTAGATATTTCTAACTGCGTCCCTTAGCCAACCTCAGCCCTAGGATGCATGTTTATCTTTGCATTACCAGGGTATCAAGCTGCTACAGGGTAATGAGAAGGAGCTGAGCAAGGTAAGGATCCACTCCAAATTACCATTTTTTTAAAATTAAGACTGGTGGGGCCTGATATAAAAGCCAGCAAGGTGGAGGGACAGAACTGCTGGTCATGGGAGGTCTCATTTGCTTGAATTAAATGGCTCCTCAAGGATTCAGGTGGGTGAAACCCACTGCACTCCCGTGGTGACTGCCCAGGTAACTCCACTGAGCACCCCTAAACCTTGCTCCCTCTTACACCAAAGCTCCCCTCTTACACTAAAGCTTCTCCCAGCAAGTACCAAGTCCCTGATACCATAAGCCAAGGCACCCTCTTATTTTATTCCAAGCCTGGCCAACACGATGGACGTCACAGGAAAATTAAAAATGTAACAACTCACTGTAAAGGAGAGGGGGGAAAAAAAGTGTTGAGTTCATGACTAATCTTTGCAGCTCTTGCTATGGACAGGATTTGTGCAGCCATGTTGATTTTTTATAAAAATAGTTAATCGTATTACACCCATGCTGCAAGACCAAAGATTCACAATGATACCTTAATACAGCTTAAATAAAAATAGCACTACCTGAGTCAATCTGAGCATGATAATGCTTTGTAATCCCACACTCTTAGGGGATGAACAGTTGTATAGCAGTGAATCAACACGAGATACTTGCATTAAGAGACACTACATTTTCATGCTATATAGCAACATCTCTACAAAATGGAGAAGGCAGATGGTGTTTGGGGAAGCACAGTGGGGAAAACAGGGCAATTATAGAGCCCCACTATCTTCCAGCTTGGAAATCTTGGCTTATAGTTTACTTTTTTAAAAGGAAAGCCTGCTTTAATTTTTCCCCATCACAGTAAAGAATTAAGGAAAAAGTTAGAATTTTATAAGTTTTTGAAAAGTGAGCAATCCCAAAGCCTGTGAGCACTCACGCAGAAGATTCATTCATAAAAACAAACAGAGACAAACAGCAGTGCTGCACATTCATTCTGGGGTTTTTTTCTTAACATCCTTGAATGAGCAACCAGTGTATATGGAAAGCCAACGTGCAGTACAACATACAAAAGTCTCAACAGAGAAAACATCAGTAAAACCTATTTATAATAAGAATGTAAAAGACAAAGACTCAAATAGCAATTTTTAAAGGTAGTTAAGGAAAAAATTGGAAGCTTTGATTAAGGACGCATTAAACCATAATGAATTATTTTCAATTAGTTTGTTACATAAGTTACTCACAAAAGATACTTCATTTGCTATTGTGCTCCCCATTTGTTCTTTTTTAAGACACATTTTCCAGTTAATTGCACTTCCATCTCCCCTCCCTGCACCCACAGTATAGCTTTATGTATGGCAGATATCTGGCCCTCGCAGCTCCCTCCAGACAGCAGGGAAAGGTAACAGGAAAAGTTAATGGAATTGAAAGGTCTCTCTTTCCCCAAGAGGACTTGAGTTTGACTTCTGAAACAAGGCAGATTTTCAAGGCTGTAGTGCAGATGATGCCCAGGGGAAGGAGAAAACAGCCTCAAATTCCCACTTGTCTTGCCTGCTCCCTTCTCCTCTGCCCTGGTGCTCAGCCTGGCACTGCTGCTGGTTTTTTTTCCTTCTTGCAGAGCCTGAACATTCACAGGAAGGGTGATCCCATGAGACTCTGGATATGGGTTCACAGGTGGGCTATAGAGAAGGCAGGGAAATGCTGACAAGGGCAGTACACACAGAGCCATGCTAGAAGGCACCAGGACTCGGGGTGAGGAGATCCTGGTGAGGGGATATGTTCTAGTGATGGAGAAGATCCCAGTGCCAGGTCATGGGGAGATGCCCGTGGCCTTGCTCTGTGCACAGAGCATAGAGCATATTTCTAACAAATATCCCAACACCAATGGCAAGAACATTCCCTGATTTCCATGTCTTGCCACAGGTGATCCTGAGATATGTTCAGAAACTCAACCCTCCAGTACTGCTTGCAACCTCCCATTCAAGGGGACCCTCCTTCCCACAAACACAAAGGCTGCAGAGATTTCAACTCAGCTTTCAGTTCAAAAATAGAATGTTTCTCAAAGCCACTTTGGTAGGACAGATCTGTCAGTCTGGCTGCAAAACGTTTCATTTTCATGTGTCAAACACACCGGCTCTGGACCGGAGAAGCAAGGAGACCTGTTCCAGACTCAGAGCCCCATGTCCATGCAAGCAACAGGCAGTTTCTGAAATGAGGTTCACACCATTTCATGTCCCATGCTCTGCCTTCCCTGGCCATGGGTCACAGCCACTTCTGTGCTCCTCCAGAACAGCACGGAGGTTACAGCAAAGCCACCACCACGGCCCCCCTGCCTTGCACCTGGGACAGAGACAGCCCTCCTGCCCACATCCCAGCTCCAACCTCCCGGCACAGTCACTCCAGCAGCACCCTGAAACACACTGAGGCGCAAGGCCCCCTGACACAGCTGTCCATTCAGGTGTCGGGCTCAGGGTGGCCTTGACGGGTGCATCTCCTGTCATATGTCTGGCTCTCTGGTCTTCCCTGCCCAGAGCTGCTTATGTGCTTACAGGCAGAAACATAGGTAAGCAGCTTGCTGCATCAGAGCCTGTGGTATCCCAGCAGGAGAGCACCCAAATGCCAATTTCCCCCTTCCCTGGCCAGCACCTTCACTTCCCAATGTGCTCAGCTGGGGTAAAATTCAAGCTGCTTTCAGGCACGTTCATACACATTTTAGTTTCATACTTTATTCTGAAGCCATCTATGTGCTACTGGCTACACATTACATTTTGGAAAATGCCCATCAGGCACAGCACTGGTTTGCCTTCATGTCTGTCTCTTACTACATGTTAAGCATGAACTGACACAGCCAGACCACTGTAAGGCTCCCTACAGGAGCTGTTGTGCTCCAGAGATGTACCTTCTTCTGGCATGGATCATATAAATTCCCAAATTGAAATCATGGACACACCTGAACTTGAAAAGGCAAGGAATGTAGACCATTAAAGCATCGAACAAACACCCAACAACTCTAATCTCTGTCAGCCAAAGTACATCAGGAGTCCAAGCTCCCCCGAAAGACCACAGGAGCTTCACGCTTTTGAAAGCACTACCCAAAGACACTATCCAGGAGAAAGACATATTAACTATGGCAAACAGTCTGGAGTATCAACAAGTGGTTCTTTACTCATACCCTGTTCAGGTGTTACCTGAAACAAGAAAACAAGAAAATCCAATTTTAAATACAATTTAAAGAGACAGTTTAAAATTACCTGGATTTTACACACATGGTATTACTGTCATCCATCTCATACTCCTCTCTGTCCTCAGAAGAAGAGTTTTGTTTCATTTTTCAACCTCTCAAAAAAGATCCACTGAATATTCAGGTCCCAATACAGAAATTAGCAGCACAAACCATGCAGGTTTACAATACAGATCCCATCGTAGCTGCAGGGCTGGGGAAGAGGAGGGGCTCATAAGCTACTGCTCACAAGAGCCTTTTGGTGAAAGGCACATGGGATTCATGATTTGGCCTTGGAAAATTCAAGTTTTAGGAACATAAGCCTCAATCCAGAAAACAAGGACAACACAGCTTACTAAGTAAGGGATGTTTTCATTGATGAAAGATGTAGTCGATTACATACACATTTAAGGGGTGTTAAGTAAGCCCCTTATAAATACAAAATAACACTTTTCTAGCCACAGCCAACACGTTTTTAGGTTGACAGACACACCAAACTCCATCACCCTCCCCTGCCCTGAGAAATTACCAGTGCAGATGGCTACATTTCAGCTGTACAGACACTTCAAATCAACCTGGGACCATATGTATCAAAAGGCACCTGATCTATGGGAAATACACAGATTTGGAAGACAGAGAAGTCCATAAGAGGTTTGGGGCATCCCGCCATAGTTCATTAGTCAGTCTGAACACACAAGAGCTCTAATAGCTTGTATCCTGTGCACTAGGGAAATGCAACGAAAGAATGAACTTCCTGAGGAATTAATGGGTAATTATATAATTTGGTTAATCTCATGGGAAAGAAATCTAGAATTGAAAGAGGAAACAGCGTATGTATTTCTCTAGAAACAACAAAAACAAACAGCAAAGGGTGTTACAGAGCAGAGTCCCAGCTGGCACCGTTGGAGAGATCACCTCCAGCAGAGGAAAAGAAATTGCACTGATTTACATCAGCGTAAGAGGTGCCTTTGCAGCTGCAACAGCACCACGTTGGCAGTTCTTAGCAATCTCACCCTCCTGATTTAATGTCTCACTTACTCACAAGTAAGAACCTAATGAAGTGCATACAAATGAAATACATGGAAGTCTTGGGTGCAGGCAGAACAAAATCAGTCACATGTGGCAGAGATTAGCATGGGTTATGCAGCTCATTTAACTCTCTGGAAGTTGCATTCCTTTAGATTAACACCTTTGGACAGAACAGAAGGGAAAACAACCCCTAAGGTTGCTTTCTGACACAGAAAACACCACCTCAGTAGGATGCATAGGATTTTAGTAAAAAATACAATGTAATTTGTACAGATTTTCCCTAAAGTAAAGTATTTTTTAAAATGTAACAGTTCACTTATCAAATCTCCGGAAATTCTTTGTAGAGCAAAGGTAAAGCTTAACATTTTGATGACAAACCCCTGCTCAAAGATTAGCCCTGCCAGCTTTAAAATTAAAGCATGCCATTAACTCAGCAAATGCAAACTTCTGCACTCAATGCAGAACAAAAACCAATGCTTGCATTTTCTATTTCTCATTTAGTTTTTCTATTACTAAATTAAAGAGTGCCTTGAAAGGAGCAGGCTCTGTGAAGTACTCACCACCTATTTTGGAATCTCTTCAGAGAAAGTCCACGGGGCTTGATTACCTGGAAGAGAAGACACAAACCAAACATGCTTTACATTACAGCTTTTCTCTAAGTGACAATCTTCGCGCTCTTGGCCTCTCCTGTAAAAGCTACCTTTCCCAGTAGAAAAAAACCAACAGAATTAGTCTAAGCATGCAAAAACCCTGCTCCAGTTCTTACCCTACAATGGTAAACAGCTTTGTTGTGCATTTGCATTTTATTATTTGTCCTGAAATAAGAAGCATTTCCGTATTGAAAAATGCACAGATTTGTCTTGAATTCAGAGAGCAAATTCTTCTGATGTTCAATAATCTGTTGAAATCGCCCTTCTTACTTTAAATACTTTTTGTAAAAATTTATCTTTCAAAATAAGCAAGTATCAAGTTCAGATTCAGAAGGTTTGCTTGGCTCATACCACAGAATATTACCACACCAATATGTAAAAACTGGAGCAAAAGAAATTAAAAATATGAGAGAGCCAGTTCCAAGTTTATTGCAGCCACTAAGCATTGCTCTGAAAGGTTAGAAATCACTTTTCTTTCACTAAGCATGTTTCTCAAGGAAAAAGAGTATAATAATTTGCATCCCATCAGCATCTGTCAGCTCTGAATGCTGAGGGTTCATTAGCCTTTAAGGAGTCACAGATAAGAGCACCAGGAGCAAGTTCACCTCCTCCTGTGATTCCTAATCTCTCAAAATCTGTGGATTAGAAAGTCGAAAGCAAGTGACTTGCCCTGATTCCCTCTCTCACAGAGTGGACCACTATTTTCCTCCACCACCAAGGCCAAGCTCGGCTGGGAAGAATTCATCTTCTCCAACCCAACACACCAACTTCTTTTCTGCCAGATCCCTGTCTGACCCAGTAACCCTGTAACTTCTGCAAACAAAATCCCACTGTGTTTAGCTCCCAGGTGCCTCCAGTCCACACCTAACACACACATTTGGTCTGTCCAATGCCAAACCCCAGCCACGGACATCCCAGACAAAGCTTCCCAACAGTCTCCTTCGACACTTCACCATCCCCACAAGCAGGAGTTCCTGCCTTTCATGATACCGCTCACATTCATTTCCACTGGCCCTACCCCCTACAGACACGGGGTTTCATATTTCTCCCCTTACAGCAAGCTGCCGCTCTTTGCTGGCGCTGCAAACTCCTCATGCCAATCCTACACCTTCTCTCCAGACCAAACACCCTTATTCCTTCTCATGCAGGCTTTAGTACTCCAGTAATGCCAAAGAACCAGGGGATCCCAACAGTGGAAATGAAGTCCATCCTCCTGTTTATGGAAGCATGAGTCTGCTGCTGTTAGGGCAGGATGATGCTGGAAAAGCGGTGTATGACCCACCATGACCCCACAACACTTTTCAGTGGAGGCCCTCCAACCACCCCTGAGTATTCTGTACAGCCAACCCCTTCACCAGAGATAACTGCAAGCCTATGCTAAAGCCTTTTGGTGGGAACGATGGACCATCCAAGGTCATCTTCTGGTTCTGCTCAAAGCTACTTGAAATTCTAATACCTTTCTCCCCCCAAGTACTTGTAACATCCCCTAGTTTGGTGCTTCTTGTTGAGTCTGAACCAGCATTTTATCAAATGCATCAATAACAATGACCCATGCCATAGGGTTCACTTTTGGAAATCCTCACCCAGCACTACTTCTGAGTGTGATCACACACAGAAGCTAAGTCTGGGTCATGGTCAGCACACCTACCTTGCACCATCCATAAGTTTCAACAAAATTTCCTTTCCTTAGTTTTTTTTTCTATTAATATCAAAACATCACCAAAAACCTAAGAAGGATTGGAGTAAATCATATCATCTGCTCTTTTTCTATGTACAGGACATGTTACCCTGCTCCAGAGGGTAGTTAGGATGTCTGACATTATTTGTTCCAAACTAACCCATGCTAACTGTTACTCATAAGTACCCAGAAGATGACTAGGTGGGAAATAATTTATTAACTTCCAGAAAAACACTGAAATAAAAGTCAGAGTGATTGTACTGCGATTCCATCTCCTCCTTTAAAAAAATTTAGCACTATATTTTTTGCTTTTTGATTGTTATGGTAACCTCGCAAATTCTCCACAGATTTTCAGAAGTAAACACCAAGAAGAAATTCAAAAGAAGTCAAGCAGGCAGCTGAAATGCAGCTCCTTCTACAAATCACAAGAACAAAGGAAGTGTCAGAGAAGTGAGGTCAGGGTATCCTGCCCTGGCATGGGGTCACCAGTCATCCCCTGAAGATGCCCTCTCCCCTCATCACTGGTGAGTGATGCTGGTTGAATGGCTTTTACGGAAGACCAGCCTTCCCACATGCATCTTCCCATCATCTGGGAGCAGTTTCAAACAAACTTCCCTAAGGCCTGAGGAGCCTGGAAGGAAAAAAAAAGAGAAAGAGAAAACCCATTAAGTGTGTGCCCCCTAAATGACTGTGTTCTTATTTTATCCTGGTAGCTTCCCTCATCAGTGCAGGTTTTAACTACATCAGTCTTCGGCTCCCAGGAAGTAAATTCCAAGAAATTTTCTGTTACCATGAAATTTTCTATTACCATGAAATTTTCTATTACTCTTGACATCCCTGGGCAGACAGTCATAAATGTTGCAACCTGGCAGCAACTAAAACATTTAAGCAAATTATTTTAGATTCAACATCTTTTTATGACAAAAACTTAGTATCCTCATCTTACAGAGTGATGGATGTTATTTCTCCAAGCTGCAAAACAAATGAACCCCGATGGAAAGACAAGGTGAGGACTGAACTTGGTCAACGGCAAAATAGGAAACACAACCCACAAACTCTTTCAATTTCTCTTCTGTGTTGCTGCTAAAAAATTGTTGTGCCTTCCCCATCCAACAAACTAAATAGTGCAATATTATTAGGCCATATTTATATGCTCAAAGTAAATGGAATTTCACAGTCCAGATGCTAGATTTTGGCACCCCAAAAGACTTCCAGGGATGTCTGAAATCATACAAAACCTTTGCTCCAACCTGCAGGAGTAGAGGGTAACTGGATAGCACACATTAATTTCTATGTTTACAGTCCATGAAGTATTCAAATTCACTGACAATTAAAAGTGTGCTATAAATGAATTAGCAGAAGAAACTCATGGCAGAAATTCAATTACGAAGCAGAATTAAAGGAAGAGATGTCAGAAACTTTTGGAGGCTGGGCAGGAAGAGGTGAGTGCATCAGTCTACTATTTTCAGAGCTGCTAGCAAAAAGCTGAAGAAGACTGCTCCAAATAGTCACGTGTAAAGATCCTCCTTACAAAAAGAGCTTCATTGAGACACCAGAGAAACTAAGGTGACAAATTGTTTTTTCAGACCCCATTTTGATCTATCTGACAGGGGTAAAACTCCCTCTGAGTGGTCAGACATCACCCACCCCTGCCTGCCCCGCAAGCATTGCAGCTCTGTCACATCCTGCAGAATCCTCAGACAGGCCTTGGCTTGCAGCAAAGACACTACAGACACCTTTACTTTTCTTTTGTCTTGTTTTTCAAAGTGATTTTAACCCCATTCCTTTTCTTTGAGTCATAGGCATTATATTTTAAGCAGATTTCTTTCTACTTGATGGAGAAGCCTCAAGTGCTGTGGGCACCTTTCTTCCTTTAATGGTCACTATTTTACTCTGCCCTGCTCTAGCCTCCATTTGCTCCCCTTTGGCTGATACTATCCTTCATCAATCTTGATGCCAATTACCAATAAGGCCCTCCAACACCTCCGAGGTTCAGCTTTCATAACTGCATTAAGACAAATCAATACTGTTATTACCATTGCCACGTTTGTGGATGGCGTGACCTGCCTGCAAACGCCGCGTGCAGCAGCGGAGATACTCCCAGGACTACATTAAGTCTCTGCACTCTCTTATTTGCAATTTTTTTTTCAACTAGACTCAGCTATTTTAGAAATATGGGGTGGGGTTTTTTCTCTTTTTCTTGCAAATGCAAACTGATGAAGGCTCATAGGGGACACAATTTTGCCGTCCCCTTCACGTGTGGGTAGCAATACTCCATGGACAGCCAAGAACTAATCGTCCTGTCACTTGCTTTGCAGTTGGGCTCCACGATCACTGTAGGACCTTTACAGCTTAACTCTTCTATTCTACTCTAACTTTCCTCCAGTCCCCCCCGGCCAGCTCACTCCCCACCCACCAACGCACCTCAGCTTTGGCTGCTCACTTCTGCACATGTTTTTGGATGCATCCAGACAGCACAGGCAGCCATGCCAGCACCTGTGCTGGCTGACCAGCTTCTCCGGAGTGTGTCCACTCACCCCCTCCTCTAATGCACAGTCTCTTCCCACTCAACTCTCACCCCTTTCTCCTACCCATCTTTCACACCAGGCCCATAAGCCACCATGCCTGGAGTCCACCTCAACATATGATTCAACCCACAAAGCAAGAACACTCCCAGAGGCCTCTAGGCCCCCACATTCCAGAAGAGCTGTTGGTCAGTTCACTCTGGCTGTCAAAGGATGGTCACTACCCAAGAGCACTGCCAACCTGACTCAAGAGAGCCCAGATGCCATCACAGCCCAGCACAGGCTCCTGGGCAGGTTTTCCAGCCCTTCCTGACCTCCAGGGTGCTACAATTAGAGAATTAGACACTGGGTAATGTAAAAGCTAATTCAAGTGTTCTCCTCAATACCCCGCTGTGGCTGCAGTGCAGAAACACCTCGGACTGTGCGTCACCTGAGAGGCCGGTACTGCTGAGAGAGATTGATGTGTCCGCAGCATAAACTGCTGCCCCTCCTTTTTCTGCCTCAGATTCCTCTAGTGGCACCTCTCCCATTACCATTTCACCCAAGCAATGTGCCTGCGACCCCCTCAGTACCTGCGATAACAGCAATAAGGCCAGAGCATGAAGGAAACACCAAGCACTGACAGTATCAGGAAACAGCAACAGGGAGGAGTTCAAAACATTCCTCGGAGGCCTTGTATGCTTATTTGGAACACCTTCTGCACCTATTGACTGAGCAGCTTCAACAGGCTCCCAGGCTGCTTTGATTTCACATGCTGTAATGCAGCCTGCATTTTTAGAAGGTGTCCAACTCCTGCCAGCTCTCTGCCTCCAGGGTTTCCCTTCTGCAGTTTACTTAGACAACCTTCCAACATAATTTTTTGCAACCTGAAGCCTGTTGCTGTATCACTGGTACTTACATCGGCTCACGAAGCCACCCTGACACTGCTTGGTGAATTTAACCTTTAACAGTGAAGTGAAATGCAAAGCCAGGTCCAACCCTCAGCAGGGAAGAAAGAACAATAAATTGTGGATATAGAATCATAGAGTAGTTTGGGCTGGAAGGCATCTTTAAAGGTGATATAGTCCAACACCCCTGCAATGAGCAGGGACATCTTCAACTAGATCAGGTTGCTCTGAGCCCCCTCCAACCTGACCTTGAGTGTTCCCAGGGATGGGGCATCTATCACCTCTCTGAGCAACCTGTGACCGTGTTTCACCACTCTCATAGTAGAAAACTTCTTCCTTACATCTAGTCTAAATCAACCTTCCTTTGGTTTAAAACCATTACCCCATATTGTACCATTAAAAGACCAAACAAACAACAAAACAATCTAATTCTATGAAAAAGACCCCAGCTTAAAACAAAGGAGAGTAGGTCTGCTGGGTGTGGCAGGTGGTACAATCTCTACCCTGTTTTCCTTCAGTTTCCCTTGGCACTCGGTCTATCAGGGAAGTCAGCAAGTTCTTGAGAGCACGACAAGATACTCACCTGTGAGCTTAAATTAAACTCTCCAAGTGAGTAAGAGACCACGTCTTTGTCTGGAAGGCTGTGGCTTACACTCCTGCCCAAGCAGGAACCTCACGCCTTAGCTGTGAGACATCAGAGCTGGGCTCATGGAAGGCATAGAAATCCTACCAAATGAACACATCTGTCGCCTTAGATTTTTCCTGTGGAATTTCAGAAAATGCTCCATGCTGCCCTGTACGTGTTCACTGCGTATCTGCCGTGCTGGAGCTCTCC
Source organism: Mohoua ochrocephala (assembly GCA_013398855.1). Taxonomy (NCBI): domain Eukaryota; kingdom Metazoa; phylum Chordata; class Aves; order Passeriformes; family Acanthizidae; genus Mohoua; species Mohoua ochrocephala. Next base: position 134,091 of record VZTA01006298.1, on the reverse strand, counting down.
TTACAGCACAGAAACACTTGGAGTACACCCGAAAAGGTAGGACCGACATGAGTAGCTTAGATCTGCAGCGACTAGCTGTTGTTCCACACCTCCAAAAACCCCATTCTGAGCATTCCCAAAGGTTTATTTATTGAACACAGCTGCAACATGGTAGTTAAACCATTGACAGCCTGAAGCCTTCTGTACAAGAATCTTATCTCTGACTGATGCTATCATAACAAGCAGTTATCCCTGCCAGATTCAGGGAAACAGCAGGGAAATCAACAGAAGCCAGAAGAAGCTTGTGCAAAGGAGAAACCTCCACGCCAACCAGGCCGCCCATGAAATACATCATGGGCTACTCTGCCACAGATTCATCTCGGTGGAGGCAGATGCAATTCCCCTAACCCAAGGTTCCAGATTGCATTTCTGCATTATATATCAGTTTTGGCTCCCATCCCTCCTGACTTCCCTTACTGAATTGCAGAGTTGTTTGGACGTTGGGGTTTTTTTTTCCCCAAGAAGACTATTGACAAATGCCACATACTGCCTGGTCTGACTTGCACACAAACAATCAGCCTACAACTAAACAGGGTACAGGCAGTTGGGGACAGAACAGTGCCAGTTATTTTCTCTATTTCCTCTTAAATTTTTTTCCAATACAATTAACTAAATTGTGCAATTACACATTCATTGGCCAGGAAGTTTCTCTCTTCCCCTTTTTAGCCTCCTTTTCAGTTGCGTTTCCCTGCTTCACAGGATGCTCTAAACTAAACATTACATTCAAGTTACACAATAAAGATTTGGGAGGGATAGAATGAATGAGGAAGGTCATGGGAAGGGAGGTATCTGCTAAAATAAGATTTGCTAAGCAGCTACACGGGACCTAGTGTCAACTGCCTTTTATTAAAGGAGACTGTAATTTATGTTAGCTAAGATACCAGATAGAGGGACATAAGACAGCAGTAGTTGAAATAGTTCAAAAACTTTCCAAGGACTGAATGAAGCCTGAATTAATTCAAAACCCAAATTATAGTGATATAAGCTGTTATGGCAGAGCCAAGGTGCCTCACATAACCTTAATCCTCTCTACATATTGAGGCTCTTTCATGCTACGCAAAACCACACTCCGGCTACAGAATATGCAGCTGCATTTAAATTAAGTTTATCACAAACTACTGCTCCTGGGCAGATCACTAATTCATTTAAAAAAATCTACACACTCTCATCTTTATTAGGGGAAAACCACCTTGGAAGTGAAGCAAAAACCAGATGCACCAGTGTCTCGTTAACCTCCAGAGAGCAGGAAAAGCAACATTAAGTGTCAAACTTCCAGCACACATCAGTCACGGCTTCAGAGGCTGTAAAATATCAACCTCAGGAGACAAAGATTTTTCTAAGATGAGCGGTCTTCCCTGCTTTGCCAGGACAGGCTGCCACTTACTCACAGGCAGCCCTTCTGCAGCCTGCGGCTTACCTTGGCACAGGCTGTCCCGACACAACCAGGGCACGTGCAGATGGGTTCAGCCAGCAGCAGGGCTGTCTGGAACACAGCTGGGCAAACCCCTCCTCCCTGTGGGAGCCACAGGGACACTCGGGTGACAATGCTGGAAGTGCCCTTGTCGTTGTACTTGCTGGGAGCCACGACCTGCGAGAAGCCAAGCACCTGGAGAAGTCTGACGGTGACCACCCTGACGTCTTTGCGACCTGTCACTGTTGCTACTCCAGTTAGGGATTTTTCCCTCTTCTTTCACCCACTTCTGACTAACAATTAAGAAATGGGTTTAAATGGAAGCTGATATCATGAGCACAAGCCTGGCATCTCCATCGCTCGATGTGGGCATCAGGGTGAGCTGGGGGAGGAGAAGAGACAAGCAATGACAAACTGGCACCCTACAAGCCCCACGGCACACCAGCCACAGGCTGTGGCCGGAGACACAGAACCTGGCACAGGGATGTCACAGTCAGACAGAGACGGCAGTGGTGGCCAGCCTTGAGTAGCTCAGCCTGTGGCACCGCTCTGCCCCAGCACCTGCACATCTTCCTCAGGCCCGGCTGCACTCAAACACTGGGCACACACAGGAGTGTGCTTGCGTGGAAAGCAGCAGGCACAGCATTAAACCCCTCGTGGAACTCACATGCCACTGACAGTTCATCTTTCTGTCAAGGCTACTCCACCTCAAGGCACACTTCTCACAAGCCCCTGAAGAGCCATTAATATTCAACAATCAGCCTGGACTTTTGCATGCATACAGCTCAAGAATATCAAAACTTCCACTGAAATGTTTTTGCAATGCTTTCCTGGAACTGAGCAGCAATGCAGAGCATTTTTGTTAGAAACATGTCTCCCCATCAAGCATAAAAAGCCATCAAATCCATTAGTGATTCAGACAAGACCTGAGCAACAGCAATGGGCATCAAGCATCTGAAAACAAAGCTCAGCACCAAGGCACAGCTAATTCAAAATGTCCCAACACAAATGGGACTAACCAAAGCCTGGCTGTGAAGTCCCTGGTGCCCAGAAGGTGATGGCTCAGCCAAATGATGAAGAAGATCATCCTTGAATGTGTCCTGCCACAAATCAGAGCTCTGGAAATGGCCAGCAAGTGCACCTTCATTTCCAAACTGTGCCTTCTGAATAAAAGCAGGCACTCAGTAAATTCAGCTGTTTCTGCTGCTCTCGGATTGGAACAGCTTGCCTCACTTAAGGGACAGGGCTTCTGGAAAGCTACAGCACACACCATGTGCACAGCCTGCCAACAGCCCCCAGCAGGGGCCACGAAAGACAGAGCCGAACACCAGGAGATCTGAGAGAAGAGAGATCACAGTTGGTGTGACGGAGCAGATCAGATCTGGCAAACCCCATGTACGCCAAGACATTTTGTCAGAAGAGAGACAGAGAGATCCCCTTCTGTGACAGGCTCAGCAATTGCATCCATCCTCTGCTCTGGACAGTCCAGCAGTACCTCGGCAGGTGTCAGCGATGGAATTTTCCCCTGCAAAGATTCCTCTCTTCTTTGTGACTGGAAGGGACACATTGCTGGAGTCACAGATTATTCCCCCTGAAACTCCAAGCTGCTTTGGAGGGCTGTTCCATCTGAACATGACGAGATGGACTCTTTGCTCCCTCGCAAATCCCACCGGGGTCAGGAGGCTTCCCATGAGGACAAACTTGGCTGGGAAAGTCAGCCTGCAGGTTCAGGGAATCCTTAAGGAGGTGGAAGAGGAGGGCTAGAGAATGAATTAAAATTGAAGCGTGATCTTTTCCAATCTCCTGAGACAAACACTGCTCTTTGTAACAGAGCTTTAGGGCCAGATTTAGGAATGAATGCCATTTTAAGAAGCATGACATGAGCAGAACAGAAAGTTGTGGCTGCAGTCTACAGAGCTGAATCTCATTTACTTTCAGACCATTACCACAGCTCCAATTACCCTCAGCTGGAATGAAATCTAATTTCCATTAAAAAAAAATTATCTTCTGATGCATCTTCTGACAACCCTAGAAGAAACCCCGACTGGCCCTGGCAGAGCTGCTGCTCCTGGGACGAGCCTGGCACGGGGGAGTGCAGCACCTCAGGCTCACGCTGTGCTCCCCAGCGGGGACAGGCACGTGCAGTGACCAAACTCTTGACACCCACAGCAGAGGTTTCAGCCATCACTGGGGGTGCAGCACCCAGTGAACCATCCCCAGCCAATGAACAGGGAACCACCTGACATGAAAAGGTCTCCCACAACTGATTTCAGCCGGTTTGCTTCACATCAAGCCTAAGCCAAGGGAAATCATTTGCCACGGCATTTGGGGGAATCAGGCTTCTTACACCAGGGGTGGTCTTGGTCTGCCATCCTCCGCCTGGATGCAACCATACAGGGTTCATTGCACAAAGCCACCAGAGAGGCTGGACACAAGCACGTGCTCATTCCCATTTAAATGGTTCCAACTTTCAGAAACACATGTGATTCCACAACTGTCAAATATCTGTGCTTCCAACCCACGTTTAATTTGGCATAAGTGCCTCCTTTAATAAACTCTTACACACAGGAGCACCCATTTTCTGGAAAGCCTCCCAGAATCTCTCCGAAGCAAAGCTGATATACATGAGCTCAAGAGCAACAAAACTCAGCCCAGCAAAAATCACGGTGACTAACCACGGAGGCCCTTACATGCTGACCCCACTTTCTTTCCCCCTCCTCCTCTGTACAGTGACTCCAGCACTCTCAGTACAAGAGCTTTAGGAGGATGGACACCAGGGAGGGGAGATCAGAGAGGTGACACAAGACACAGGGGTATTGACTGTTGAAAAAGAATCTTGAATTGGAAACTGGAAGGAAGAGCAGAAACCCCAGCTTGCTCCAGGACAGTGCTTTGATTACACTGCAGAGGATGACAAAAGGCAGCTGCCTTTGATACCCACTGGCCAGGCAGCTCCTGCCAGGCCCCTGCTCCCAAGCCTAGGTTTCAAGCTGGTGCCTACCCTTCAACTCTGGCGAGGGAGACACAGGGTTTTCAAGCATCTCCTAACATATTGAACAGATGTTGCTTCTAGGCCCTTCCCTAAGCACTGCAAAGTATGCTTGCTTTTATTTTTTGAACACACATTTCATAATTAAAGTTGGTGCTAATGGTTATGCATCCACAACATCTTCCCATGTAACTCCCACTCTCCTCTCACACACGAGCACCTTTCATCCAGCAGCCCTGAAATGCTCTACAAAGAAAAGTCTGCTTCTCCCCAGATAAGCTTCAAGAAAGAGAAAGTGATTGTGTTTGGAGAAACAAAATTTGCCTGCTAAAAAAAAAAAAGCTTTATTTAAGAGAAATAGGAAAGGATGCCCTGCAAATGCTAACTGGCTTTGACAGTGGCTATCTGCATTGTGACCAAACCAGCGAGCTTTCTCCCCTCACACAGTGGGCGAGCTGCCAAGAACAGAGCATCCTGCGCACAATGCCCTTTTGAAAGAAAAAAAGAAACCTGAAAAAAATTCCTGCTACCTCCGAGCAAGGAAAAGCTCCTTTCTGCACAGACAGGCCAGGCTGTGTGGAGCAGAGGTGAATGAGAAGCGCGGCGCGGAAGGCTGGCGAGGACGGCTTGCAGCACGCCCACACGCTGGCTCCCAGCCCCCTGAAGGCATTTCTTTTCCTCCCTCCTCCCACCGCCGCCCCCGACTATTCTAAAATGACTTTGCATGAGCCACGCGTCAACTTCTAAGCACAAGCACCATGCATTTCCTTATTCCATGCCCAAGCTATACCATCCATCACGTTTGTATTTTCAAGAGATTACAAGAATCTGGTGTTTGCACACGAGAGACACACAAGTGTACATGCTCCCACTCCCAGACAATTCGTGTGAAATGCTTCTTGCACTTCCATTGCTGAGAAGTACGTTCCCGATGCTGGTATGCTGCATGGTTGGAGAATCAGAAACAAACCCCTTTGCCACTCTGACCAGTCCACCGGTTAATTCATTACGATAAACCCATTGTCCAAAACAAAAACATTATTTAATTGCTAAAGCAGCTGCCCAAGTTTAACTGTTGCTCTTGGCAAACATAGCAGGATCTCAGTACGCCTGTTTTTCGGCAAGTATCTCTGTAGGTGCAAGCCATGCCTTCCACCCTTGAAGTTTCTGAGTGTCCCTGTCACCAAATCCAGTGTTTTCCAACCCAAGTGGACACTTAAAGGGACACCATCAGCTCAAACACCTCTCTGAATACATTAAGATTACAGCAACTGAAATACTAGCAAGCATCCTTTCCCCCCCCACCAGCTGTTAAATGTGCGATTAATGCAGCTGCACTCTTCCCCATCAGACAGCCTGATTTCCTTTAAAAACAGAGGGCAGATAAAGAAAAAAAGGTTAAAACATATTTGAAGGAGTCTCCAAAAAAACTGTCAGAAGGTCTCAAAGGCTGATGCCTGAACTGTATGTAACTACAGCTATGTCTAAGTTTTCTTGCTGCTTTTTCAAGTGGATTGTGCCACTTGAGACAGGCAGCTCAATCACTGGGAAATATGTTGCGTGCAAGGGAAGAAAAAGGCTGGCCATGTTGTAGCTGGCATCTTTTGAAGAGAATGCTGCTTGGCATGGGTTTCCAAGTGTCTCAACTGACATGGATTACCAGGGAGAACTTCAGCTACTTGCTGCTGTCTTCGATTTTAAAAAGACACACACCTATAGGACAAGAAACACTGAAACAACCCAAGTACCACTGCCATTTCTTTCACACTAGTTACTCACAGGTATCTACAAACCTACTGTGCAAATGATAAGCAGCATTTCTTAATAATAATAAAGGCATCTTTCATGCAGTGCAATCCAGAAGAACTGCAATATTTCTTAGATTACAAGACTGATCTGCCCTCCCACCCCTC
>VZTA01006298.1:7375-123729 GCA_013398855.1 Mohoua ochrocephala | reverse complement strand
GCTGCGCCCGCCCCTCTGGCACTCGCTGCCGGCCCACCGGCACCGCGAGCGCGTGCATGGGCAGCGGTGCGGGAAAGTTCTGATTTTTGATGTTGGGGTGGATTTTTTTTTGTTTGGTTTTTCTTTTGTTTGGTCGGTTTTTTTGTGCGTGTGGTTTTTACCCCCAAAACGACTAAGGGAACGCCGGGCAGGGACCTCTCCTGCGGCCCCAGCCCGCCCCAGGCCCCGCACGCATTCCCTGGCGCGGCTGAAGGTGTCCAGTGCTGGGTGCGCGGGGACGGAGGGAGGACGGCGGCAGCGGTGGCCGCTGGAAGCGAGCGCAGCCGCCTCCCAGCACATGGACCCCACACTTCCCTCTGAACAAGGCAGTGGGACAAGCTCCCTGCCACCCGCAGTGCCCCCATCCCGTGTCGGCAGTGGCCCCCAGGCAGGGCGGAGAGCGGCACAGGTGAACTTGGTGCCGTCGGCTGAGTCTGTGGAGGGTGCCGTCCCACTCGCCGGAGACAGGCGCCCACCCTTCGCTCACTGTTCTGTGCAAGGCATGAACTTGCAGAGCCTCTCCGCGTACCCCATCACAAAATGGAGGGGATTTGGGGATTGATGCTAATCTGCTTCCTGAGGGAGGTGATTGGAGGCATTGCTCAGAAATACGGCATGTAGCACAAAGAAGTGAATCTTCTTGTTAGGATATTCTTCCCCACCCCCTCCCAGCTCCTGCCCAGCACATTTTCAAGTCAAAAATATATGGAGAATTTAATGTAGTTGCCACTGTGCCTTATCAGTAGCTTTCACTCTGCCTCCCCTTATAGGAGACTCCATGAGCACATTCAGTGCTGTCGTGAGATAAGAACTGAATAGAGCTGAAATCAAGGCCACACTAGGAAAAAGATGCTAAAAGATTTAAGCGACAAAACTTGGGGGGGGGGAGAGGGGCAGAAAAATTTCACCACCACCAAAGCAGCAGTTTTTCAAAGCTTATCTGCATTAAGTCCAACAGAGTTTCATAAGGACAGAAAAAAAAAACCCCAAAACCAAAAACCAAACAACAACAACAACAAAAAACCACAAAGAAACCAAACCTTTCACATGTACGCCAAAGCTGGACTGCCTTGAAACTGGATACATTGATGCAAAGAGAAGAAAATGTTACAGAGATTAAAGTGTTACTTAACAATAACCACTTTCTCCAAGGCCCTTCAAAAACAGTTGAACCATTTTGTCAGCTTAAAAAGGAAATAATAAAAATGTCAGCCCAAGGAAAAGAACAAAGTTGGAAAATAAAGAACCTGAACAGTTTAAACTAGAAGCAACTCAACCAGGAACATATAATGGAAAACTCTATCCAACCACCATCGCTGCCAACTTCACCTGCTTGAAGCTGGGTTCTCCTGGCAGGAGATACGTGAGTAATCCCCTTGATTTCCCAGCAAACCCTTCCCTGTGCAAGCATTGCCGACGTAAGCGCGGCCGGACGCAAGGATGGGGCTGTGGCTCCCGCCGTGCCTCTCCGGCTGCTCTGCCAGGGAGGGCGGTGGCACAGGTGACGACACCACTCCGCCCAGGAATAGGTGGCAACAGAGCAAGTACCTACTTGAGGCCTCCTCCAAGATTTACAGCCCTCGGGGCTCACGTCTGGCGAGAGAAAACAGTTTATGGCATTCAACCCCACTTTCATTTTTAACGTGGCTGCCACCCGGTAGCCCCAAGAGCAGCAGGTTTCCCTCTGAGTGGCAGTGCCCTGTGCCCTGTGGTGGTGGACAGGTTTTGAGATGAGACCTGCAGCCATTTCTGAGGCTGCAGTGGCTCCTCTCTGGGCTGCCCGGGTTCCAGTGGGGATTGGCAGCTGTGAGTACCGTGTTCTGTTTGGGGCGATCCTCAGATGGGTCTCTTTGTGCTGCCCTGCACCCTGCTCAGCACAGCTCTGAACACGTCTGTCAGGAGCCGCCTGTGTTGGGAGGCTCACAGACATTCTGTGGTCAGTGGGTACTTGAGAAGTGCCTGTAGCTGCTGCTCTCTTTGAGCCCTCTAGTATTCTGTGTGTTATCCCACAAGAAATTGCATAAACACTGAAAATAATTCTGTATTCAACAATTATTGGGGAACACACAACAAGAACCAAATGAGGTGTTGCTGTCATTTATGCCCAACTTCTTTCTTCAAGAATTGCACCTTTCCAGCACACAAGATGGGTCAATTCAGATAGACAGCCAACCAGAGAAATACCGCCAAGATGTCAGATGATTTAAAGTCCTGATGCTTACTAGTGAGAAATCCCTGGGGAAATGAAGAAAAATGGCCGTAGAAACCCGATTACTGCTCACAAACAATCTGAGATGAAAGGAGGCTGCAGATTCATTCCTGCAATGAGTTTATGAGGGCCGCTGCTCCCCTCCCAGACGGGCAATGGAGCTGGTGAAGGATCTAGAAAACGAATCTTATGAGGACCGGCTGAGGGAGCTGGAGGTGTTCAGCCTGGAGAAAAGGAGGCTCACAGGGGAGAGGGGACCTTATCACTTCCTGCAACTACCTGAAAGGAGGTTGCAGCCAGGTGGAGGTCAATCTCTTCTCCGGGATAACAAGTGGTTGGGTAAGAGGAAATGGCCTCAAGTTGTGCTAGAGAAGGTTTAGATTGGATATTAGGAAAAATTTCTTCACAGAAAACATTGTCAAGCATTGGAATGGGCTGCCCTTGGTAGAGTGGTGGAGTCACCATGCCTGGAGGTATTTAAAAGATGTGTAGATGTATCACTTAGGGACATGGTTTAGTGGTGGACTCGGCACTGGTTAGGTTAATTGTTGGACTTGATGATCTTAGAGGTCTTTTCCTCTTTTCCACATGAGTGATCCTCTGATTCTATGAAGGTGTTTGCAAAATTGGTCCCACTGGGTGTATCTGGCTTATTTGAAGTTCTTCTTTTGATGGTGTATGTTTGTTAAGCCTATCTGTAATAATCCCATGATGACCTAGCACGGACCTTCGCAAACTTAAATCCACGACTGCTCTGGCATCTCACCTTTTGTTTGATTTTTCTTTCTGCTTTTCATTCTGTTTCCATAGTCAGGAGTGCAAAACAAAGAGGGATTAAATTAGATTCATCTGCATCATTCCAACTATGCTGAATTTGAAGATAGTGTGTGAAGTTCCTTTTGCTGTCTGGGGTTTAATCATCGAGGGATTAGATGGAAACGAAAGTATTTGAGATGCATGGCTTTTTAAATTTCTTCCATAATAATGTGAATTTCATAAGGCTATTGCTAATCTTGAATTACTATCTGCCTTCCTGTGGTTTGCCATGATTAACTGGAGGAAGAGATTGAAGCGGTATTTACCTTTTTTGAGCAGTTTATCGACTTGACCTGGCCAGCCCAGCACCAAAAAGCAAAGGAAGAAAATCCTGGCAAGGATTAAGTATTCAGGCCACTCTTTCCTCATTGGTCTTCTGATATCTGTCATGATTGTTGTGATGGAAAGCACTGGTGGGGTCCTTGAAGATGACCAATTGCTCCAGACGAGTCCAGGCCAGGTGTCTGGCAAGGGAGATAGCTGTGGGTCAGGCTGGCTCTGATCTGCCTCTCCCAGAAGAGCCAGGACTTGCCTCCTCTGCAAGCAGTGACAGCAAAAGCACGTCTTCTGGCTTTGAGCTGGGACGTGGTCATCCTGGTCATCCCCACACTGTCATCCTGGTCATCCTGGTCATCCCCACACTGTCATCCTGGAGGCACAAGGCCCTTCCCCAAGGGAAGCTGCTGGCCAGCAATTCTGCCTGGGAAGGAGCTCCTGCCTGACCAGGCTGTTTGCAGAACAGCCTTGCAGAAGAGGGTGGAGGAGCACCCCTGAGACCCCCTCCACAGCTGAGGTTCCTCACAATGTACGTTTGATGAAGAAGGAAGCAACGCTTCAAAAGACAATGTAATTTATTTTTTTTATTAATCCTCTTTTAATCTTGTTCTTGGAAATCCCTCAATGAGGGATCACTTTAGAGAAATTCAAATGAGAACGGTAATGGAGACGTGAGCCAGTGTTATTCACCTGTGCTAAAACCAAGCTGGTTGGCAGGTGCTTGGGGAAATAAGAGGGAAAATTGTTTATCAGAACTATATTCTTTGTTAAATTTTGAATTCCAGTTATAAACCTCTGGATGCTCATCTATAAAGCCTCCTATTTTTGCTACCAGATGCTGGGGCTTGAATCTTTGCCTGCATCGGTTTAACCCCTCTTTGTGCTCCTTTGCATTTCCAAGTCAGACTAACCAGGCAAACGTAACTTGGGAAATGCCAGCTGCATCCATGGTTCTTATGGGCAAGCAGCATCACCTGAACAGGCAGACATAGCATTTAATGTACTACCGAAACAGACATGCCAAGGGGTTTTGCCAGACATCTGGATCAGAGAAACTGGAAGTGAAAAAGAGCAGGTAGACTTTTACAATGCATTTTCCTGCCAAAGCAAGATTGTTCCCTGCAGTATTTTCTAGTGTGCTTCCCTGGCCTGTTTTAGATGACCTTGTAGGATGGGGAGAGGCAGGAGGAGGGAATCTGCCAGCTACCTCCGAAGGCTCTTTGTCTAGTTTGAATAATATAACAGAGAGCAAGGGAAAATGAGTGTTCAGAGAACGTAGCTACAACACAATATTTAATGTAATTTTTGCATGTTTTTCATCTCCAACCTACTTGCTATGCCTGCCACTGTGCCAGCAACATGAGATAGATGAAAAAAGAAAGTAACAAAAATAGTGTCAATAGTCCACCTTTGAATGATTGCTCTTCTTTCTCTTAGCAGGAGATTGTCTTGGGTACTTTCTTCCCCTGCGAGGAAAAATAAATGGTAAGAGCTGCGATGATTGGCAACAAGCCTGAGAACAGCAGATGTGAGCCTGCACAGCTGGACAAATACAAAAATGCACTTTCTACCTACATTTGTATTAAGGTTGCCCCAGGGATACCCCAGTGCCTACGGGGGCCTTAGTATTTGAACAGCCAAAGCCATCAGGCACATTTACATATATGAGAACACTTGGTATCCTTTTCAAAGTCAAAAAGAGCAACAATTAAAGCAACATAAAGGAAAATTGGCTGCGTGGTTTTTCTCTCCCATAATAGAAAGACTGAGGGTGGAGATATTAAAAAAAATTAGGCTTGACAGAGGTGAAGAATTTATGAATTAAACTGACACGTTTTCATTTAATTTACTGTTGTCTACCCATTTATTACATGGAAACCTAAAAAGGACCTGATTTTGCTTCCCAGGCTGCAGTTGCTATGTCAGACGCTAAAGTTAGGTGTTTTAGATAAGATTTTTATGTTAAAATTCCTTACGCAAAAAGAGAAAGACTTTGCTAAATAAGGAAAATTTAAAAGCCTCATTTCTCTCTAAGGTGCTTTGTTATAGTTTTTCACTCTGGGATTTGCTACAATATTTGCTGGGATTCATCATCAAACAAAATTTGGGGCCAGGGGCATTTTAGCTGTATCTATTAGCAAAAAAAAAAAGGAATTCCCTACACTCCGTAGCCTGCTCATGATTATTTCCAGTTACATCTATCAACAACCCTGTTGTCCCACAGGGTCTCTGCACAAGGATATCCACCATCAGGCAGAGCAGCAGGGCCTTGGGTGTCTGCCTGTGATCCTGTGGCATTCCCACCTGGGCTTGGCATTCCCACCCAGGCTATTTCCTCATGCTGGCAGCAGCAGCAATTTCAAAACACAAAATGATATGTCTAATTTGTCTGACCAGAAAATAACAGAGAGCCCTTGAAATGGATGAGTTCCCACAGAGAGAAGTAGCCATTGAAGAACTCGTTTCTGTGAGATGTAACAGAGTGAACTCTGGTTTTGTGGTTCAACATGGCAAATTTATGCTGAGAAAGGGGAAATAGAGTAAGAAGACTCAAGTGTTTCAGTGCAGCAGAAAATATCAATGCTGTTACTTGTTCCTATTCTGAAACATGACAGGAGAATGCAAAAGTCAGAAAATCAGTGTGAAAAAAATACTGGCGTGACTAAATGAGAATCGGTTTGTGCCTTGCAAAGCTTTTGTAATGCCAAGTATTTTTGTTCAATAAGGGCAGTGAAAAATGATATTCTAAGCCTGGTATTTCCCCACAGCAACTTTCAGGTTTGCTGAGACCACTTTTTTTCATATGGCTGAACAAAAGAGAAAGATAAAGAAATCCGGCAGCGCTTCTTGGGATGTTGGAGACAAGAAGATGATACTGTAGTGCTCTTCCAGCCTGTGTGCTCTGGGATGCCTTCCAGAGCCCTGCAAAAGCCAGGGTATTCCACACACTGGCATCAGGATGCTGCTTCCCCAGCACTCTGGGATTAAGGGACTTTGCACTGTGTGTGCACTTCTCATCCAGGGCTCAAACCTTACTGCTGGGACACCCCTGTCCTCATGCTGCTCCCGTCTGCATGAAACCACCCTGAAATACTTTTTATTGAAATTAATTTCCATACTTAAAGTGGACTTACAGAAAGATGGGGACAGAGTTTTTAGCAGGGCCTGTTGCAGTAGGACTTGGGGTAATGGTTTTAAACTAAAAGAGGGCATGTTCAGAGTAGATACAAGGAAAAAAATGTTTTACAACGAGGATGGTGAAACACTGGAACATCCACCAGAGAGGTGGTGGATGCCCCATCCCAGTAAACTTTCAAGGGCAGGTTGAATGGGGCTCTGAGCAACTTGATCTAGTTGAAGATGTCTCTGCTTATTGCAGGGGCTTTGACTAGATGACTTTTAAACGTCTCTTCTAACACAAATCAATCAGTGGTTCTTTGAAAACAGAGTGCCTCATAAAGCAGCATTTCCCGTGGGGTTGAGGTCTTCTGCTCAGTACCTGAAGGCACAGCCATGTGGCTCATTCCGTGCAATTTGGAGGAAGTCAATTTAATTTTGGCACTGGCAGTGGAGCACTCTTGTATTGCTCCTGTTGGTAATTAAGAGAAAGCAAATCACAGGGGAGGACACTAAAAGTATTAATTAACAACACTTTCAATGAGAAAAAAGTTAGTTATTTTGGAAAGGTTGCTTTATGCCTGAAGAAAATACTTAAATAGGGTAATCACACTGTTGGGCATTTGACAAATGCACACTAATAAGTAAATGGGGGTATTGATTACGCGTTTAGATAACCGCCAGATCCCCCATGCGCTTGCAGGCATGTCCCAATTCTCCTGCCTCAAGCTGTGACTTCAAGAAGTGAAAAACACACTTAATTCCAAGCCTGCAGACTACCACATTCACTCACTGGCCTGAAAAATCCATGTGTGTTTCCCATAAACTGCAGCGCCCAGCATGTGATCCCACAAAGCCACAGAGGCCGGTTTGTTGCAGATCCCCCGCCTGGGGCTGCTCACCCAGTGGGATATGACAGCCAAGTGCAGAGGACACCTGCTGGAATGGCAGGACTTTTCCCCAGGGCAGGCTGCTTTCCAGCCTTGCCAAGCATCCTGCACTACCTTTGCCACAGCACTACCAAAACACGCACTTTTTTTATAAAACCAACAGAGACAGAGGCAGCGACTTTGCAGCTAAAAGGGCTCACAGTTTCCATGGATGTTTGATCACCTTTTATCACAACACAAACTATGAGGCAATTTGCTTCAAGCAGAGGATATTTTCCCCTCTCCAAACAGACAATAATCCAATAAAAGAGCCCACTAGCAGGATCCTGGACAATGTGTGACACTGTGTTATTATCAGCATCCCATCGGTGTCCTGGCAAGGTACAGCCACGCTCAGCTGATCCTCCTGACAGCATTCAAAGGCACAGCTTATCGGAGACACAGCAGCTCCTCTGAGCTCAGATTGCCATGCAAATATCACCAGATTTTTTATATTATCATGATACCAGGTGTCCTGTTTTATATCAAATTATGTCCGGGCAAGTTAGAGAAATTCAGTTATTTACTCCATGCTGTTGGTATCTGAGCAAAATTTATTCTGACGGAGGTTTTAGAGACATGCCTTTATGCAGAAAGAGACTGAGAAATAATAAAGAGCACTTGATGATTTCCTAAAGCAGACGGATTCCTAAAAATGCTGGACTAGGTCACCTTCCATGTAAGAGTTTCAGCACTGATTAATTAAAGTTTGGCTTCAACCCTGCACAGGGCGTGTTTCTGCCCTTCCACACTTGGACTCCCAAGAATGACACAACTGCTGCTTTTCTTTGCGATCCTGTCAGGAACAACCAGCTTTTAATGGCACATAAAATTTAATTTTTGGTAACAAAAAGATAGATAAACAAATTACACTGGCAGGGGCAGAAAGCAAAAGTAGGGACTCTGGAGCTTTTGGGGTCTTCCAGTATCTTTTTTCCTGGCCTCTGCTAATTAATATTTTTTTTCACACTGACAATGCATTTTTCCATTGGAAAAAAGGCTGATCCTTTTGAGTCATCACTGCAGGAAATCTCCTGTTCTAGTGGGGTTCTCTCTGCCAGGCACTGGTGGCCACTGGCAGCCACCCCTTCCTCAGGGCAGGTCCTATCTCGCCGTGGTGGCATTGAAGTAAAAACACAGACAGCCTACTAATAGCGAAACTCTAGACAATTCCAGATGTGGAATTTGGGTTCTAAAATTACAGATCCAACCAAGCCAGTCCTGAACCAGTAAAATTCGGTTGTGTTTCTTGTGACTCATAACTGTTTTTTCAGAGAGGTTTTTAGTAAAATTTCTTCAGCAATTCCTCTGTTGTTGCCTGACTCATACTGGAACACCAAAATCATTATTAAAGTGAAATCATAGCAAAGGGGGTGTGAATACTTGCTGTTTATCAGTTCAAAATGCTTTAAAAAACATATTTTGCTATGAAGTGTGCTTTGTCCAATAATTAAATACTGTCATATTTACAAAAGCAAATGGGAATCTGTCATATAGGGCACAGAGGAGGTTCAGCACTTAGGGAAAAAAAATTAAATTTAAGGTTAATTTATTCTTCAATAAACCTTCATTTATCCTTCTGGCACATGTGTAATATTTGTGTTCAGCATCCCACCTTCTTTCAGTCTGAAGCCCCATGCATGACAGCAGGAAAGAGGATGCTCAGTGTGAAGTATGAGCTGTTCAGATGTCCCAGAATGAGCAGCAGTACAAAGTACACAACTGTGAGCAGTGATTCCTGACCATGGGAGCAGAAATACATGCAGGGGTGGGGGCAGAGGTGTCCTCACAGCCACCCTGACACAGTGCAAAGGGATGGGAGAGGAGTCGGGCTAGTTAGCAAGTCGCTGAAGCCTCCACTCCTGAGGAAAAACTCCAAACCTGCTGTGGTTTGCTTCTGTCAAAGGGTGATCTACTGCAGGAGGGTTTGTGGTATGGTGCAGGTGACAGTCCACCCCCCTCACTGTGGGTTTGCAGCGTGGAAGCACCAGCCCTTTGCCTGATGGAGCACTGTGCCTGGGAATGGCATGGCCCCCAGCTACAGTGGGAGCCACACTCACCCACCCTGGGCTTTGCAGTTCCATAAAGCTCAGAGGTCTGTGAAAGTGGACCTCAAAGGTGGGTTTTGGTGGGAAAAAATGTCGCAACAACGATTTGTTTGCTTTTTGAATTAAAACTCAAACTGTTGCTGCAAAAGAATGGACTAAAAAAATCTCCCAAGTCTGGGAGCTCGTATTTACCTTCTTACCAGCTCTGCAGATACTTAATTTGAATGTTGCTTCATCTCCTGTCTCCCTCATGTATCATCACTAATTAAAGTACACACTCTGCACTTACCCAAAGGAGGATGTGGGAGGCAGAAGAGGCTCAATCTCATTTGCTGCTGCTGCTGTATTGCCTCTGCAGAGCCAAATGTAGGGGAACCAGGGTCCTGCTCAGAGCCTGGCAGCTGCAGCACAGACCTTTCCCTTCACTGCTCCGTGTGATGGAAATCCCCAATGCGTGAGTGGCCTTTCCAGGGGAAAGGGTTCAGCAAAAGAAGGGGCTGTGACTCCCTGGGAAGATGGGGTGAGCCTGGTGAGGGCAGGAGCAACACCTCAATGTGGGCACATCTCCCTCCACACCTACTTTGGAGACTGCTCAGGCCCAGCTGCGCAAGCCAGAAGACCTGTCCCCATAGCAGCCTCATAGATGTGTGATTTGGCACCTCCATGCCCTCCAAATATTCCTACTAACTTCCAGCTCAAGTGAAATTCAAACAAAGCTTTATACTCTATTTGGACACATCTTCCCCAGCCTGCATCACAGAGACATCCCTCTCACACGTCTCCAAGAGCCCAGCCACCCCCAAATGCACATCCCCTCGCTTTCAGCAGAAAATGAGATTGCTGACTTCTCCCCAGCTTCAGGTTCCAGGCTAGAAGTCTGTGTCCTCCAGTCTCCACTGCACTCCAGGTGCACCTCACCCCCATCCCAGCCAAAATGTGGAGGTATTTTTGGCAGTGCTCAGCTCTGCAGCCACACTGGTCCTCATGCTCACAGCAGCCCCACCTGCCCCACAGGTGGCATCAACCTGTGACAGGAAAAGGGAAACTTTAAAGCCTACAAAAGCCAGGGAGGGGATACAGACACTTTTAGGCTCAGAGATTAGCTATGCTTCAAAAGATTCAAGAAGATGGTGTCAGAGGAGGACACGCTGAACTCAGCGTGCTTAACATTTGGACAAAGTCTTTCCCTTGTCCCCATCTGAAGTTCTAGTGCATGCTCTGCTCTACATGAGTGAAATGCATCCCTGTCCATAAAAGCTATGGAAAAGCACTGCTGAGAACTTCTACAGCTCTGAATAATTAATTCACAGAACTATAAAAAGCTACAGGGGAATGAAATTTAGAAAAATCTAGTTTTAGGATAATTATAGTTCAAACCAGAAGAGCACTTGGACCCAAGACAGATGCATTAGTAGGACAACTGAGCATAGTGGATCAAATTCAGACTCGGCAGAACTGCATTGTCTTGTAGACAGCTCCTCCCGGGGTGGATTCAGCCCAGGGAGAGAAAGAAGCCCCTACAGATAACTTGATGACGTGAGCAGAAATCTAAAGTAGCACTCCTAGTAGGGAAGGCATCAAAGAAAGGAGTACAATTGTTTCAGGTTAGCATTCATGCCTCAGGTGTAAATAGGGAGTGATATTTTCTGAAATATTTTGTTATATGCTAGTTTAACCTGTTTGCCTTCTACCCTGCTTTCACTGCCTTGTCTACTGTGTTACCACTGGTTCGTAAAACCCCAGTTTGTTTGCAGACCATATCACATTTAGGCTTTTTTCAAAGCCCCAGATGCTGGGATTCATGTGTTTCTTGCAGACACAGACCTTCAATTTCTTAACCAGTCATATTTCTAGTCCATATTTTCCATGGCATGTTTGAAAACATTAACCCTGAGCCCTGAGTCACCAGCAAGCAAACACAGAAGTTTTCTTTCATTTTCCTAATTTAAAGCCAATCATTACTGTGCCCAGTTAGATGTTGAATCCTTGGGTCTGCCCATTTAACTCACCCCTCTCAGTTAGGGAGACATGGGATTTTTAAAGTTTATGTGCTAAGACATGTAGTCAGGCTGTGTACAGGGCATGTTTTAATTGAGTGCTGGAGGAGCCGGTGTTGGGTGACTGGTTTATGGCAGACATCATGCAATCCCAGTGCCCTCAGCATCTCAGAGGGCTCCACAAGACTGCACAGGATCCCCCAGACCAACAAGGAAAACTTGTTGTTTTCCAGTAAAAGAGCATACCCACAGAGAGGCAGGAGTTTATTGCTTTTTCTTAGTTACAGCAGCGGATCACCTGAGAATTCAGTTTTATGCAAGACAGAAGTGGCAGGCTACTGACAACAAGGAGATTATCACTACTTCAGAGGAGCTGTTTTAATGTCCAGGGTCCTGTTTGGCACAGGACCAGGCATTTCCAGTCATACCTCCTGACTGAAGACATATGTGAATTGGCAGAGGGGTCTGTCCTGTGTCAGCTCCTGTTTCCACTGGCTCCCTGTTATGGCATTATTCATTACCAGTATGAAATTATTGGGCACAGCCATAGCACACTATCAAACAAGGGCTTTTTCCATAGTGGTGAACTATGGTTTTCTAGAGGCTTCATTTATTAAGAGCATGGGCGTCCTCCAAAGCAAAAGGCTCTCCTGTACGCCGCTGCCATTCAGTGTGACTGAGAGGGGTATGTATCATAAGCAGATATCCTCTCCTTCATTTGCAAGTGCAGGAGCTGTTTCACACGACGTGAAGCAACTGGAGAGGGGAAGCAAGCATTACTGTATCAGTCAAAAATGCATCCAGCTCTGCCGTGGGGATTCCTGCTCCAAGGGGAACAAAATCCATTTCTCTGAAACTCAGCTCTTTAGGGCTCTGAAGTGGGTGGCAGGTAAAGCATCACGTATTTCCCTCGTGTCCAAAAACATTAGGGTCAATTAAAGAGCATAGCATCCGCTGAGGGTTCAGATGATGGAGAAATGGAGAGTATGCCTATCAGCTTACAGATAAAGCAAAGCAGGTGGGAGCTGTGGGCAGGATAAGGGCAGAATGACAATTCAAAGCAATGATGACAGGATGGGGAAAAGGCCTGGGAAAAGGATGCGGTTCAGTGGAGACGCGTGTGAGGTAGGCAGGAACAATCAGCTGTGCAAACACAGCCTGGGTTCAGCTGCCAAAAAAAGAGATGAGAGGGTGGTTGTGGATTGCAGAGTGAACATGAATCAACAATGTCATGTTGTTGTGCAGAACCTAGATGTTCTAGTGGGGATATAGTAGGAGAAGAGCCCATACGATGGGAAATTACCCTTCCACACCAGACAGAGTGATGTGCTGTGGCTCGAGGAGTGGAGCTTGCAGAGAGCCCAGCTGCCAAGCAGGGGCAGAAGACTCACGGGGAGCAGAGGCTGACTGAATAGGGGTGTATCTTAAATATATGAAGCCTGTAGGGAAA
Organism: Mohoua ochrocephala; assembly: GCA_013398855.1. Taxonomy (NCBI): domain Eukaryota; kingdom Metazoa; phylum Chordata; class Aves; order Passeriformes; family Acanthizidae; genus Mohoua; species Mohoua ochrocephala. The sequence continues at coordinate 110,848 of VZTA01006298.1, read as the reverse complement.
CATAATCCTCCATCTATGTAAAATGTTGTCATAAATGGATGTCTACCACAAACAGGAGCAATGAGCTTGAATTAAAGGAAGCAAAATTCAGAGCATGCATGGGGAAAAAAAATCCTGCAGGTAAGGACAGCAGTTAGGGGGATTGAAATTTCCATCATCCTACAGACAGGTCAGACGTGGGTGGTTAGAAATGATAAAGAGGTACAACCTGCCTTGAGGCTGGAGAAAAAATTAAATGAGCCCTTGTGAATCTTTCTAGCCCTGTTTTTCTGTGATTTATCAGAGGATTTGCAGCTGCAGTTTTCCACATTTTCACGGTTTAAAAATGTACTTCCACTGGCCAACACCACAGTGGAGATGCCAGGAGAAAGCGGAAGACCTCTTGTCTAAGCCCAGTGACACCTCACCACTTTTGGAGCAAAGCTCCCATGAAGTCACCGGCAGGCTTTGCTCTGGTCTCCTTTGGAGCTGAGAAAGGAATGCTCATGGCTTTGCTCTCCATTTTCATGGCACCAAAATATCAACAACGAATTACAGATGGGTCAAAATAAGAGTGGTGTTTCAGTTCAGCTTCCAGGTTGTTTAACCCTTCTCTCTTCCATCATTCCTTGTCAATCTCTGAGTCTCTTCAAAGCCATGGTTAAAGAAAACCCCCTCAAATTCCTGTCCTGGAAGTGCCAATGCCAAGCTGTTCACTTTTGTGAATTCGTTCTGCTTTTGCAGCAGAAATGATTCATAAATTGAGATTCACGTGGCCTTTCGGTCTCCCAGAAGCTATTGTGAATATATTGGCTCAGTTCTAATTCCTTCATTTGCTATGTTTGAAGGAAGCTGCTGAATATCGTGGTGAGTTACAGGGAAGGACAAAGCCCCTCAAAAGGTGCTTCACCTCTTCACAGATATGGACCTCAAAAGGACAAGGGAAAGTGGTCAGAGAAACAGCAAGGGAATCAAGGAGGACATTTTCATCGTGAGAGTGAACAGTCGAGCATGGGATATGTTACCCAGGGAAGCAGTGTTTTCTCCGTCCTGGAATTTCAAAACTCAGCGGAATGAGGGTGTGGACAATCTCACCTAAGTCTGAAGTTGGTTATACTGTGATCAGAGTGGGTGAGACTAAGACCCCAGAGGACTGTTCTATGACGCCAACAGAAGTAAACCAGAAATTTCCTAAGTGCCAGCAGAATTTCCCGTACTTTTTCATACCCAGAACATACTTTTCCCCTGTAAATAAGTTGCCAGTGCATAGGGTGTATCTCCAGGCTGCCCCAGTCATACCCAGTGCCACCAGGCAGCTGACGCAGGGCTTGCTGCTGAGTGTGTTCCACACCACATCCCATCCCTCATCTCTTCTTGGCTCACTTCTCCTGCTGGATTCTGTCTGGAGGCTTGTAAATAAGGACAAACATCTCATTTGCTTGCTTCGTTTCATGATAACAGAATAGGTACGTATCTCAACATGGTCTTTAAAATAAAATTTAAAGAAAAGAAAAATGAACACTCTTTTTTCTATTGCTGTGCCACTGCAGCATGGGAGAGAACAATTTACGCCATCTCCTCGCACTGTCTTATAGCATTTGTTGGGGTTTTAGGGCCTCAGTAAATCCACCAAATGTCAGCCAGAGAAGAGACACCATAGCAGTAATGGCTGTAGTCAGAACAATCTCAAAATGCACTTTGCAAATACTGAAAAGCATTCTCCCTATCTGAAAGAAGAAAAAAAAAAAGTGAAAATCACCAGCGTGTTACTCAGATCAAAATGAGCACATATTTCTACGTAGGCTTTGCTCACAACTGCGCCAAACAGTTTTTGCCTTCACTGTGTCTGCTGGATGTCTAGCTGTGATTACAGGTCACCAGGAAGGGCAGAAGCCATTTTGACTTTCAGAGCCTGGGTGATTTGGCAAAACAGGGCTATTAGGAGATGACTGTCTTGTAACCAAGCCAATTTTAGTGCCGTTCTGGAAGCTCTACGCTGATGCAACCATGACAGTATACGTAAGGAAACTACCCTGTCTTCTTGCAACACTTTTCTGCCTATTAGCTGGACAATAAATTTTTAAGAGTATTCTATTTCTTTGCATAGACATCAGATATCTAAAGCCAAGATGATGTTTAAAACCAGCACAGAGACTTCTTGGTTAAAGTACTAAAAATGTGAGCAAAATGAACGTACCTTTACATCCACCATTGTAAAGGAATGTGCAGGACTTCCATCCCCTCCATGGTGTGGCTCTCCTGAAAAGAGGGGTGCTCAGTTGTAGGTGGTGCTAAAAGAGCCTTTCCGGGTGCTTGCATAGGCAAAGGATGGACGAGACAATCGATCTGCTTGAATTTAAAAAGACAGATTTATGAAGAATAATTGCCTTCTGACTTGGCAGACAATGTGTACTGCCTTGAAGGGACTCACAGCTGTGTCCTGTTCTCATGGAGTTAACTGAGCTTAGAAAAAAACATTTGATCTATTCTTCCTTCCTTAATTCAACATAGCTGAGAATCTCCCAGGACATTCTATTTGAATTGCAGCAGGCTTTCCATTTTGATGTGTTGGCAGTGAATATCTGTTACACTGATGGCATTTTCTACGTGGAAAGTATCACCAACACTTACAGTAGACAGTAGCATATTCATCACCCAGATGGCTGACTCTGTTGCAGGAAAAGCAAGATGGACTACCTTAGACTATTAATGCAGGTTGCCTTGAGCAACAGGAGTATTGCAACCAGATTCCCAGCTTTGTACCATTTCTGAGCTAGATTGACAGCTCTGGCATTTAGCTTCATTTAAACCTAAGGCACAATTAAGTACATAACAAATAGATCAGGCAGCAGCACCACTCATGTTCATAACAGCCTTCCAAACTTCATCCATCATTTCCTGCAACTCTGTGCAAAGATGTCTGGGTCTCACCTTTTAAAAAGACAGATTTTTCATTTTTAAATCTCATATTTGCTCAGTACTTGAACACAGCTGAAAAATTCCTGCATAACCTCCTTCCCTGGGAAGAGGAGGAGGCAAAATCCCCTGCAGGGACTCTTGAAAAGTGACCACATAATTAAATGAGTAATACAAAAACCATGAGCCTGGAAGAAGAAAGAAAAGTAAGTTTCATATCCAAACTGAAGCTTTTTTCCCTTCTCTCTCTTTTTTTTTTTCCTTCTGGAGACACAATGCTGCTTCATTAGGCCTGTGTTGATGGTATCAGCACTGAAACCAGCATTTATAGAAATATGATGCAGCCACCAGCAGAACCAGTTTGCAAACCCTCTCAAGTGTTACCTATCTGCCCTGACTCACTCTGAAGCTCATGATTTATGTTCTTTTACTTATATGAAGTACATGAGTAAATCTGTAGAATCATATTTCCAAGGTAGATCATTAGTACTCAATAATGATAGTCCCGTGGAAACTGTCTTCAGGAAAGTGTTACTTAGGTATGAATCCTAAGTTCTCTGGGTATGTTAGGCACATTATTCCTTCACTGAAAATGTGTCTCGAGGGTGGTTTCTCCAATGCAGACCTTTGCAAGGCAAGAAAAAGCCTGTTGTGCTACACTCGATATCTGTAAGGCTCTGCTGGATGTAGAGGGACCAAGACATTGCCCAGGTCCATGTTGGGACTCTGGTCTGTGCCAACTTCTACCTTCACTCTGCAGGAAGGAAACCCTGAGCTTGGCCCCAGCCTGGGGACTGAGACTGAAGGGGACAGGGCAAAGGAACTGCTCCGTTTTAGTCTCAGTCCAAGCGCAGGTGAGGCAGCACTCAATATGAAATTTACATTAATATATTTTTAACATTAAATTGTTAAATTTTATGTTTCTGCTAAATCCAGTATTTGAGAGTTTTGAAACCTGCCCAGTTTTCAAAGGAAGACCCACAACACACTTCTTTGTATTGATATGGCGATCAAAAAGGGCAGTTTAGGGCATCTCTGTCAGAAAAGCATTGCCCTGGAGGGAAACTTTTCAGTCTTGTTTGAAATATCCCTGCATTTCCCTGAGGGGCCATCCAAAGGTCTGTTTCATGACCTGCATATTCAGTTTCTTCTGGCACTTACAAGACATGCATATGCTAAATGCATGCAGATCTCAAACATGGCTTCAGGAAAAATTTCCAAATGAGTAAGTTCAATTAACTGAGTTTGCCCTTCCAAATTCATTATTTTTTTTCTAACAGTCTACGAACAACCATTCAGTGACCATGGGATGGCCCATATTGCATCCCATCAAGGTGGTCAAACTCAGGATGTAACTGGGAGCACAGGGGAGGTTCCTTCCCTGTTTGAATAGCATGACTGTGCTCAGGAGAGGTCTGAGCGCCAACAGCCTCCCGACTGCTGCTCAGGGGGCCTGCTGACACTGCTCAGGGGGCCTGCTGACACTGCTCAGTGGTCTCCTGGCCCTCGTTCCCCAACAAAGGTGCACCTGATCTCCCTGCAAGATGAATTATCTTTCACAAAAGCCTCCTCAGCCGGATTCAAGAGCACTGATCTCGTATTGGAGATGTATTGCTCTTGCAAAGGTTACCTCCAACAAATACTTTGCAGAGATTCAAGGCTGCTTCTTCAAACCAAGCCTGCATCAGTCATTCACAACTGAAATACTGCTGCTCACATCTCCCCGGCACTGAATGGAAGCACAAGGCACCCCCCACACACACCCCCATCCTCCTTCCTTCATGACTCAGCTGCATCCTTCACTTCTTTGCCAGCTTTTCACTTCTTCTCCCAGCCAAGGTATCACACTCAGTCTGTGCTCCAGCTGCAGGACTGTCACTTCCCTGTGATCAGTGCCCTGTGGCTACCCACTAATTTTAATACCTGCCTTGTCCTTTAATTATGTCTCTGCATCAACCCTGCTCAAATGCTGTCAACCCTTCACAGTCCTTTCCTCGAGGATAAAAGCAGACCCTTAACCCAGATGGCAATAAGTGCTAGGGTTCACCATATATGGTGAATGGATCACTTCAGATTTAGCATAGAAACACAGAGAGCTCTATTTTCTGCTGTCAGGGTTAATACAAAAGGTATTAAATTCAGTGTCTCCTGTACTTCTCTCCCTCGAAGTGTCACGCATCCTGCAGTATGATGTGCTCTGCCAATCTGTCCCAGTTCTCTTGATGAAGCTTGGAAAAGCAATTCATTCCTTAGCTGATGTTATATAAGATATTAGAGTGTTCTGAAACATGTCTGCCAGCATTTTGATGGTATTGTTCAAACGCTATCACTAGAGACTCGTCTGCTTAATGTGGCAGCAGTGTTCCTCAGTGCTGGCTTGTCCCACACAGTGACTGAGAAGACCTTGCACTGAAATGTCTCAGTGCTTTTTTGCTGCCCTCTCAAGCACTAGCCTCTCAAGGTGCCTCTTGTGTGTATGAGGCACCTCAATTGCCTCTATGCTCCACTCCAAAGCAGTCCTTACTCTCCCTACCCCCCTGGGCTGCTTCGATCTGTGAATCCCTTCAAACTCAGCTCATGGAATTGAGAGCAAACCCTTGCCTTCTGTGTAGGAGGACGTTCACATTTTACTTGATGTTATTTCTGTCCATTTGTTGGGGAAGATGCTGAAGAAACTCACCCATCCTGAATTTGATCTTAGAAGGTCATATGTTCCATTGAGTACAGACCCACCTGCCTCCCCACCGTCTTCTCTTGCTTCATATCTCAGCTCCCTACTGTGCTTTTTTGCCCTGCTCCTATTCCTACCAGCCATCTTACCTTGTCTATCTCTACATCTGTTCTCCACTCACTAGTCTGTCTCCACCTGCCTTTCACCTTATGCATCCATGTGCTCGAACCGCAAGCGTGGCATTTCTTCATCCCTGGCTCCAATGCCCAATTACAGAGGAAGACCTCCTGAGACTCTGTTGGGCCGGAGCCTTCAGTCCAGAGATGAAATCATCCAAGAATTTACCCGCAGCACCGTATATCTAAAGTGTAAGTGAAATAGTGGTTTTCTTTCAGAGGTTTATGTCTTGGCCAGGTTTGAGGAGAGGGAAAAATGAAAACTGATCCAGTTGCAAATCAAACCCTCCTACTGAGCTTCATTTCCTGCTCCAAAATGAGGCACTGCAGTTCAGGCTAAAGAGCTCCAAGAATTCTGACTTAAGGAAATTAAACTGGTTTGTGTCAGACTTTTTCCAAATTTGATGGATCAAATTTGCTGAAGCTTACAAAGCCATCCACCCCTGGGATAGGTAGTATAATATGTAATTCATTTGGATTCAATCTGATTTGACAAGGCAGAATCAACTGAAAACAGGACTGGAGAATGGAAATTGTTCAGTAATTCTAAGTCTACACAGCTGTGAAACTTTAAATGTTCATCTCCTCCAAGAGTCTGGAAGCACAGAGAAAAGGTAATGAAATACAGGTTACTAGTAATAATCGTCATATTTAGTAACATAAAAGATTAGACACTAAACAAGGTTAATTTCATTAAGTGCCAGAAAAAAAGTCAAATTTTTTTGTCAGCAGTCATCTTCAGCCCCTCCTAAATGCCCAGTTACAGTTTCTGAAAGACAAAAAATGCAAGATTGAGTTAGAAGCTGATGGAAGACCTTCCAAGGTCATGTGTTACAGCTCCAGGATCCCATGCTCAGTTACCCACAGAAGGTGTTTCTCTATATTATCCTGCACCATACTGCAGAACATGACATTTTCAAGTAATTTGGGCCTCTCATGGCTTTAGTTTACCCTCATTTAGAAGGGAGTTCTCACCTCAAAGCAAAGCTCACATTCGTTCTCATTTCTTGATGGCAACTACGTGTTTACCCAGCATTCAACAGAGCAGACACCCAAAATTTGCCCTCTGAATGTTGCAACAATATGAATCAACAATATTACTGCTCTGTCACCAGCACAGCTTTTCCCCAGCTCACTCTCTCCATCTCCACAATGCACATAAGCAGGTGCCATTAGTCCCTCTCCAGCAGCAGCAATAGCTGCACTCTCTGGCTCCATTCCCTTCCCAACCCCAATGCCGCAGGATGCATTTCCCAGCCCAGTCCTCTTTCACATGTGCAGACACAGAGACGATGGCCTCTGAACAAGAGTGGGAACTCTGTCTTCCACTTGGTGAGTACCTGCAGCTCCTTTCCACAGGGGCCTGGGGCACTAGCTTTTCTGGATTTGGGGATCTGTTCTACCCATCTATCTGTGGTAAATGAGGAAAACCCAATACCTCTGAGGTAGGGATCTGCTAGACCTTGTTTCAGCTCTTTATGCAAACCTTTCTCCTTGTAGATCACGAGTTGCTGAACCATCTCCAAATGCACGTGCCCGAGTTTGCTCTGAACCTCGTTGCACAACACAGCCCCTGGACAAGCGGCTTCATCCCACCACCCTCATCCTCAGCCACATGCGCTTTCTCCAGCTGCTGTCAAGCCTTAGAGAGCACTCCAGCACTGCAGAGGCCCCTTTGCCACTCCACCTTCACGACTTCATCCTTACTGACCTCACTGTGGTGAGTCGGGGTGCTGCTGTCTCTGACAATAAACCCTTGCAAGCTCCCACCTTCAAACAGCCAAGCAGGGTCAGCTACAGGTGGCCTCTTGCAGACCCTCACGGAGTTATAAAACTCACACAGCGTGACTGCAATACCTATACAAAACATTAGCCACATCTTCCACTGCACAAAATTTTAACACAGAGAGCCAGAGAGCATCATCAGTCATTTACCACAAAGGATGGCACAAACTTCAAAGAGAAAATACAGCTGCAAATATCAGTAACTCAGGAGAAAATACGCTCTTGCGAGACTCCATACATATATCTTCTCACATTATGTAAAATTAATTTCCGTATCAGACAAAGGCAAAGAATTATTAGGATGAAAGGTCACTTAAAATGATCTGTGTTACTGATTTTATCAGTCACTACTTACAGGTTTTAAAAAGTCAATGCCATCTAATAGTGTCCATATTTCATCTGTTGAGAAATCTAATACTCTCAGAAAGGAAGCAATATCAGACTGCATGGTCAGCCTTACGTGGAAGAGAAATACAATTCTGAGAAACAATAAGAGAAAGAAAATCATGGAACCCAGCTAATATGTTGCATTTATACATGGAAGGAGAGAAAAGGAAGGAGAGAAGAAACAAAATTATTTTGATGAATAGTGAGAATATCTTACAGATAATGCAGATGCCAACATAAGATATTCTTTATTTCTGGAGCTGGTAATGAAAGAGATGAAGATTGCTGCAATGTCACTCCAGGACTATGAGAGCACAGTCTATCCTGTCAATTATCCCAGTTACAGAGTGGAGTGCATATGCAGAAGGTATCGGTTTCTGAAATTCAGGAGTGCAGCGGTAGGTGTCTCATATTAACATCCCTTTTTCCCAAATTTTATTTTACACCTCCACCCGTATGCTGCTGTTCACCCTGTGGTAGCATCCAGGTGCCCTGACTCAGAGCCCCATTGTGTGAGAAGCTGCAGTCTCAGCTGGCAAAGGCTGTGGCTGCTCCCAGCAGGTACCAACACGTGGGTGAAGGGCAGGGAGAGGCACACAGTGCCTAGGCAGCAAGAGAATCCTGAAAAAGGAGCATGTATTTTCTTCATTCAAACATACCCATAAATGCAAGCGTAAGGAAACCTAACTAGGTTTATCTAATAGCAATAAAAATCTCTCTCCAAGGGATAATCTTGCCTCTCAATTGGCAGCGTTTGTGTCAGAGCTTGCTTACTCCCTCACCTAGTCCAAGGCAAGATCACCCACACTTCCATGAACTGCATCGAGAGGCAATAACAGCAGAGTAAAAGAGGTGCTCCTGCCTCCTGTCAGAAGGAATGCAACTGTGGCCCATCAGGGCATCATATGTGGAAAGACAGAGCATGCTTCTGCACTAAGACAGGTGAGCTCAGTGCTGGGCACCAAGTTGCCTTAGTTACTGGCTCCCAGCTGCTGTGGCAGATTGTCTCCTTTGGTGTGGCCACAGACACCTGAGGCCTTTATCCACCCTTGCAAAGCACTACCTTGTCATCCCCAAGGGCCAAGCCATGTGCAGCGTGGCCAGCCCGGTCCCTGTGCTGGCAGCTGTCCCCTCCCTGCCACCGGCTGCCAGGGCTGGGAGAGCTGGGCGCAGGAGGTGTTTCCAGCCGTGCTCCCTCCACAGCTGCGATTCCACCTGACCCCGCATTCATTTACACATCCTCATGCGCTTGCAATTATCCCTTCCTACTGCCTGGCGGGGGTGGTTCCCCAAGGACAGGCATGGTCCCTTCTGAACTGCTCCAAGCCAGACTTGGCAGAGCCTGGGCAGAAGTCTAGTCCTTTCCTCTTATTTTGCCCCATGCCCAAAACTTGTTCCTGTTTTGCATTAAGAGATATTTTTTTCTCCACTTCATTTCATACTTTAAAGAATCAGCTTTGTCAGTGTTCTGGCTTCCCGAACTATCACAGGAGCACTGCATTAACTCAGGGGGCAACACTACCAATACAAGGCTTGTTTTGAAGCTGGTAACACCGTTACAGGTATTTTGCTTTGGCAAGTTTAGTACGTGAGATTTCAGCATTTAACACCCTTCCTTCACATTGTAGTTCTATTCATATTTTCTTTACTAGAAAGGTGGGGTTTTTTTGTTTTTACATTTTTAATCTGCTTTTTAAGAGAAGCTCCATCTCCTTGATCTGGTCCATCCAGGAAAATACCACAGTCAAAGGAAATCTGCCTGATTGTACTGCATCACTGATTTGGGGTGAGAACATCTGCTCTCAAGTTCTGCCTCAAATCAGCAACTATCTCCCTAATCAGGCAGTCTTTTACAATTTGCTTTAAAAAGCTATATGTGATAAAAACAAGTCAGCTGACTCCCTGCAACTTTTAAATGTCCTTATCTATATATGCATCTTATGATCAAATCTAATGCGCCTTATCTGAATGCTTACTGCAGTGCCTTGTTATCCCAACTTAAATCTGGTTAGGAATGTTATTCACAACTGGTTTTTTAATAGAAACCCACTCCTGGAATTACCCGTCTGATCAGGACTTCTGTTCAGTGGATGAATTTCATGGTCTTGCAGAATTAGGCCTTACATTATAACAATTATGTGCAGAAATTACATGACCTTGTTTTGTATTTCCCTGACATGAAATTTTGTGTTTCCTATTAGTTCCAGATTTTTATCTGATAGCACAGTGATAATTTCTTCCTGAACACCAAATATAGTGTACTTGGCAATTACAGACCGAGAAAAGAAGCAATTATTTTGCTTACAGTGCTTTATGAATTAAGTTCACAAAGGTTGAGACAGAGGTGTCAGCTATTCTCCATACAATCTGATATTTGCATGTTAATTGAATCCTCCTCCAAGAAGGCCACCCTGTTTAGCTCATCAGAGAAAATGCAGGAAAGCTAATTCGTACCTCAGAGGGGGTAGATGAAGAAGGGCAGCCATTATCAAAATTAACAATTACCAAAATGAACAATTACCATGTTCCTTTTACATTAGAGGTAAAACACACACAAATGCATGAAGTAGCCTCAGCCCATGGCTGTGGACAATGGGCCTCCTTTGCAGTCAGTGGGGTTACGTCCATTTGTGCTGGCCGAGAATCTGATCAGCGCTGAAAAAGTCCAGGAAGAGCCTATGGAAATTAAGGAACCTCTTAGTGCCAGACCTCACCTGGAGGAAGCTGTCACTACCAAGGTCCCTGAAAATCAAAACTTTCCCAAGTTCAGGATGTCAGAGGCACTACCAAGAAGGGAATACCTGGTTTGTTCCAAATCGGGAGACCTCTGTTATCAGTGCCAGCGTTTAGCTGGGATAGCTGCTAAATTGCATCAAGATTTAGCCAGAATATACTCAAGTATCCAGCCATTTGCCTTTATTTTAACCTGTTACCATAAACCAATATTGTGTGTGACTCTCTGGCTCTAGTGGTACCTTGCTCACAGACTTGGAAGCAAGATTACGAGATTATTTTGGTTCCATTGTTCGCTAAGATGATGGATGACCCAAGGATGCTGAAGGACACTTACAGTGGCAGCTCTCTCCTAAAGGGTGGACTCTGACCACTTGCAATTTTCATCAGTTTCAACAAGTTCTGTCAACTGCAGATAGAAACAAATTAATTTTGTTCATATCTTGCATAAGTTACTAAAAAAAAAAAAAAAAAGTCATTCTTATTTTCTAGCCAGGATACAACATTTTAAAACTTAATAAAAGATTGAGATATATGAGGTACTATCTGAGGACTGGTGGATAAACTGTATCTGTACCTCTGGCTTGTAAATTTTCATTGTAGCTTAGAACTTCCTATTTTAAAATACAAGTTGAAGATTTGTTCTTTGCATGTGACTTTTTTTCCTAGGTAATTTGGATCAAGTTTGTTTGTCTAAAATACAGATACAAAGGACAATAGCAACTTTAAAAAAAAAACCAAACCCAAACAACAATTATTTTGGTTGTATAGTCCTTAAATTCTTAATGAAACATGATTGCTATTGAAAAAGTTTCTTGTTTATGAACATAGGCATTTTCTATGGGAAATGAATTGAACTGGCCATCAGTAACCGCAGGGTCCTTCAAAACACTGAAACCATTAAAACTGCTCTCCTCACCTCCCACTTCTATGAGAATGCAGAAAAATCACACTTGGTTTTTCCTATTTTGAAACAGTTTCTCAGCTTTCAATTAACTTGTCTTTGAGCTCAACTGGATGAACATGCTGAAACAAAACCCCACTGAATTCCTGCTGAGATGAAATAGCTGTAAAACTGTCTTATTTTGACGAAAACCCCCTTGTTTTAGATGCTCGTACGGTGACTTTTATGAGCTTTATGACCTTTCTTCTTCTAGCTTTGAAAATAAGCAATGTCATTCTTGAATAGTCTTTTTCATTTATATCTACATAAATTCTCAGCTCTTATAGCAAGTTCTGCCCTAATATACTTGTCATAATTTCGTATCTCAAAAGAGATCTTCTGTTTCATTATTTGCTTCTTAAAAAAATCTGGTTTAAATGAATATCTTCTGTTTTTTAAAGCAACGTAATTTTCTATAATGGCAAATTAAATTCACTGTGGATAAATAGACAAGAGAAGAACAGCTCTTGTTTTACTTCCATGTTAGTGGTTTCTGAACAACCCATTACCACTCGGGAAAAGGATGCTGAAGTTATAATAGATGTAACGAGCTGTAAAGAGCTTGAATAATGATATCAAAAACTATTGCTGATGATACAGAGTTATTTAGAACAAAAAAAGCCCCGAAGAATTTCAGAAGGACCTCACTGGCCAGCACTTGGGCAGCAAGCTGGTAGGTAATTTATGGAAAAATACAAAGTGACACACATGCAAAAAATTCTAATCCTACCTAAGATAAATTTTAAATTATTTTTTCCATATGGTTAATAGATGGGATAGCTTTTGAAAAATTCAACACAGTTGCAGTTAGAAGTAGTGATCATAAAAATAAGGAGAGAAGCAAAGAAGAGTAAAGAAATTGTCCCAGTGGGGCTGGGGCCGTGCCGAGAACATCTCCAGGTCGTGGTGTGCGAGTCAGGTGCCCTCTTCCTCCAGCAGCATTGACGAGCTGGGAGAGACACAGGGAAGGGCAATGAAGGTTCAAGACACCGGTTGTCTTCAGGTCAGTGAGACAATAGATCGGAGGCACCACAGAGAGCTCCAAAGTCCAGGTGGGACAGAGAAAGCAAGCAGGATGATAATTTCTCAGCCTGTCTCCTATCAGTTTTATTTAATGCTCTCCAGCTGGACAAAATTTTGAGAGTGCAGAAAATACCTGATTACTCAACATCTCCAGAGCTCCTTGTCACAGGTTACAAAAACCTTGTAGGTGCAAAAAATGGAGTTACACAAATCTGGAGGAGGACAGGAGCCTGCTGAAGAGCATCAACCTGGAGAAACACCACCTGTGCCTCTCAACAGATGGGAGGTGCAGATGGAAAGAAGGTGTGAATATGTTGTCACACGCTCACTCTCTCACTTCACTCTTCTATAACTTTGAAAATAACCATGTTTCTGGGAAGGGTTGGATCATCACCGAGGCAGGATTATGCACTTGAGCAATTCCTTGTGCCTAAAACCATAACCTATGTTGTGCTGATATTTGTCATGTTTTACCAGGCAAATCCATTCTCTAAGTATGATGCAGATACTGGTAATATCTCAGAAATTAAATATGAAACACTTCTAATAGAGAAGCAAGCCATGTTTACTTTTCATTTCCATTTAATATGTTTAATTCTGGTATTGCAAATAACAAAATCTGTCAAGGTGCTTAAGCATTTGCAATTGCTGAATGATTTCAGAAAGTAATCAGAAAACTCATATTAGTCTGATTGCTGCAATAGGAAGAAAAGATTCAGTTATCAAATAAGTCATAAAAGATTCAAGTATCCTTGACCACTGCCTGCCTCCCTCTCACAAAACACATTTTTGTATCTCCATGGATCAGAAAATAACCCTGATATTCAGCATCCAAATGGGACCTCTACAGCTTGACTGGAACTCCACCCACGTATGTTATTTAAATTTCCAAATTGACAGCAACTTAAAAGGAACTTAAAACAACAGAAACCCAACGCTGCCTTTCGCCTACCCAGGCATTAATGTTCACCAAATGGGAAACAGTGCATAAGAAGAGCTTTTAGCCATAGGAACATAACCCAGCAGTATTATCCCGGGTTTGCATCTTTAAATTAACGAGCTATTTCTATACCTTACCAAAGCAAGCACGGGGACACTTTGCTGCTTAAGGATTTGTAGAGGTGTAAGTGCAGCTGGAGACATGAGGAGATTCCATTATTTTTAAAGAATGTTATAACCTAGTCTTGATTGATGAAAGTGTCTTCATCCAGCCTCTTGGGATAGCATAGCCAGAGCCGAGCTTGCTGTCTCCAGCTGCAGTGGCTGGACTGCGGAGGAGGGCTGGGAAACCTGCCAAGGCCTGGGCTGTTTTCTGGATGTGAGAAGAGGGCATGATGAGCAGAGGCCAGCTAAAGATGGCAAAGAGAGAGGGTAAGGGACAAGAAGGAGTGCCTTGGTCTCTCTATTTTTCTGGTTCAACATCTCGTTCACAACGTTAACGATATCACCAGGCTCATATTTAGCCCTTTGTTTCATCAATTCTCAAGCACTTTGTGTAGAGAGGCAGAGCCACCTCTCCTCCAGCCCATTTTCTGCCAGTGCATTGCACCGCCCTGCACCACCCAGGCCTTTGGTGACAGCCCAACTTCGCATGTGACTTTCTCGAAGTCCTGTGCTAAGAACATCTGCCAGGAACAAAACCAGTGTATATCCAGCAGGTTTCAAGAGCCAAAAGGTTCCCGATTTAAATCTTCCCAAGCGTTCCCCTCCCCACAGAATTAGTGTTTTGCTGTCAGGGAAAGAGACAGCTGAGCACTGATCTCTGCACTTTGATCTGAAAAACAAGAAGCACTTGCCTGAAACCAATTCAGATGAACTCGACTGTCTACCATTGGACACAGTTCAGACGTTAATAATGTGGGGGTTGACAGACAGGAAGAAAAAGAAAACATTTCCTCCCCCTTCTTTGCCATGACCTTGCTTTCCTGGCAGTTTGGGAAAGGGGGCCCTGGGACAGTCGGGATGGGAGTGAGCTGGAGTATGTGGCCCCCCAAGGAGAGCAGGGAAGGGATGTTCATGGCATATCCCATCCCAGAACAGAAGTCGAACAGCTGAAGGATACCTCTGAAAGCTGCAGAGCAGCCCAGTTGAGGAGGGTTTTCCCAGGTATCCCAGGAAAGAGTTGTTCAGAGAAGACTTTGCATGAAACCAGATGGCCCTGAAGAGTCCCCAGCTGTGGGACCATGCCAGGAGAGCTGACCCGAACATGCACACGGATAACCCCAGCCCAGGGAAACTGCTTCCTGGCTCCAGACCAAGACAATGCCCCCTATAATTTCTTAGTAAAATGTGGATGGAAGAATCCATCAAACCGAACCCTTAACCAGACAAAGGTCACTTATCTCCCAAGAGTACTGTGCACATATTATAGTGAAAACAGATGCTATTTACGTCATTACTAAAAACTGTCAACAAACCTGATGAGCAAAAAAACCCCAACCAACTAAAATATTACAGGTAGAGGCAATGCTTTTCTGGGGATATTTTTGAAAACACTGGTGCTGTAGCAACAAGACCCTGGTCCAGGAGCCTTCAGCATCTTTCCTGTTGCCAGTGAAACATTCCCACCTCTGAAAGAATTTCAAGCAGCCACGATCAACTCCGCCACCAGCCGTGGCTGAGAATGGATGTTTGGGAACCCATCTTCAAACCTGGCTGAAAACCAGCGTGGGGTGCAACAGAGCCAGTGGATTTGACTGTTCTTCATCTTGCAGAATCGGACTCCCACTGACAGCATATTTGATACGTTGCCAAAAAAAGTGGAGTCATCCCAGTGAACGATGCTGTCTTCATATCACTTGAATTCCGAAAGGCCTGCTTCTTCCCAGTAATGACAGTCAGCAATAGCAGGCCAGCTCTGAAATATTGAATGATTACAAACAATATTTTGATTCACAAAATACCTTTCATCCAAAAGGGCCATCATAATTGAAATTATCATGAAATGACAGTCTAGCCTATAGCAACGTAGTCTTGTTTTGCTCCCCGCTTTGAAGTCCCAGTGAAGTTCTTGAAGGAAATAGTGATTCACAACCCTCATTTACTACTTCTAGTGCCAGAATTTCACTAATAATTAATAGTATTACTGTAGCAGTGTCCTATTACACAAATTATTTCACATGCACAGAAGAACACACTTGCCAGCTTTGGCAAATAGGAAGCAAAGGATCCACATCTCATAAACAGAGAAAATTTAGACCCAAATGCTTAAGTCATGCTGAAGTTAACCAGAAATTAACATTCCAAGTGGAGTCGGGCTTATAAAGTGACATAGTGACATAGACCTACCTGACTCAGAAAAAAAAAGTCTATGGCAAAGATAGGAAATGATGTCTCTGATTTCAGTCCAAGGTTTCAAGGACTTGGCAGCACAAGCCCACGGCACAAGAGGCACTTGGTGCTTATTTGACCAGAAAAGTTCGCCCTTTCCTTCCTGGGGTAGAAGTTCCAGTGTCAGTCCCTGATGTTCCCATCAGCCAAGCCCAGGAGATTTAACCATGTCCTAGTAGCAGAGGGGACGCCCAGGAGCTGGCCCAGGTTGACCATTCATTCCAAAGGCAGTCCTAGGGATCAAGCCAACACAGCCTGACTTTCTGGGTAACACAAGGAAGCCGTTGCTTATCTGGAGAATAAGAATATGGAAAAAATTTATTTGCTTCCACTGAGATTATTTTTGTATCCCAAGTCCCAAAGAGAAACTCTGTCGCTTTGCAAGGATGGAGAATAAATAGAAACAGAGAGAGAGAGGAAAGAATTCAACGTGTACTGTTTAGGGTAGGATGTAAAGCCACCTCCAGGGAGGCACAAAAGCTGGAGAACTTGGGGAAGGTCAGTGAGATTTTTAGTGTGGAACATCACGGGGCTGCCACTGAAGGACTCCCACTGGACATGGGAAAAGCCATTGAAGTGGCTACCATGACTGGCAGAGCTTAAGCGGGAGCCAGTGCACATATGAATAGCACTGTATGTACGAACAGATATGCCCAGGATTTAGCTCTGCTGGGAAGAAGTGAGGCAGAACCTGGGTAATTTCATTAATTTAGGGATCTTCTATCTCTCATTATACCAATGCATGCAGTAGTAAACCACTGACTGTGAATAAAACTTGTTTCATCCAAACTAAAAATAAAAAATAAAATCCTGAAAACCTTCCACAGTTTGCTGTATAAGAACCTGCCTATTTTATGATCCAGGCTTTATTTTGGCAAGTGCTGAATTCAAGAGTTATGCTGATGTAGAAACCTTAACCAGTTTAGTCTTCCTGTGAGTCGGAGTATCTTTGATACAGCATGTCTACATTAAGAAGACTGTTATTATATTTTGCCTCTCACCTTAATTAAAGTCTCTTTTATGAAATGCTGCATTTGTAACTACTTTCCCCTTCCCAAAATAAGCCATCTTGTCTGGTACAGTAATTACAACAACATCATTGAATCTGTATTCACAGCTTGTTTTTAAAATAGTTCCCATTTCTGAGTAAAGGCTGAAGATGTTGGTGGGTAGAAATGCTGATAAGATGGGTCATGGATCGCACAGCGCACCCCTCAACAGGAAAACAATTGTAAACCACGAAAGGATGACACCCCCAAACTTTTCATTAGAACAACACTGTCCTCAGCCCTGCCAAGCTGCCACCATTCCCAGAGGCACAACAGGATAGAGACAACCACTTTTTTCCAGCTGGAAGTTATAGTTAAAATCCATCAATTCAAGCTGGGAACCGAATGAGCTGCATTGGTGAGACCCTCCAGAGCGGAGCACCCGTACCAGCTCTGCAACTGACTGATAGCACAACCACAAGCGACTCACTTCATCTCCTTGTGCAAGACTTTCCTCTCCAATATTTGCCTCACACTTCATTACATGAGGAAACTGAAGACATTTTCTCGTGGAAGAGAGTGAACTAGCTCTCAAAAAACTGCAAGCTACACCCACAAACAACTGTTGACATTAAGAAAGCATTGTGCATTTAAAATGTCATTCTGGAAGTCTGAAGATTTCCATTTCAATGTTTTAGAGAATTTAATAAAGGAAAAATTAGTTTAAAAAGGAGCAGCACATTTCAGGCCAAAACTTTTGACCCAGTTCTTCTCTAGGCAAATTTAAATTGGTTGTCTTCATCAGTTTCTCAAGTTTAGGCTGGTTACAAAAAACCTCAGGATTTCAAAGAGACCAACAGAACACATTACAAGAACTTTAATGCAAAGAAGCAAGAAGTTGTCTGACATAAATCTGCAGCTATCAGATTCAACTGACACAGATGGAAAAAAATGATCAATGCTTAAAGAGGTTGTTTTAAAAATAATTTCAAATTCCTCAACGGCTTCAAATAGCTGAGGAAGAAAATTTATTCCTTCTCTGCAAAAACTGTTGTCGGCCTGCAGTTACTGAATCAAAACCTAGATATCCTGAATTATCTTTAATTGGCTCAGCACTATCAGGCCTTTAGCAGAATGCTAACTGCTCACCCTTCAGCCACAGCTACACATACATATACAGAAGACTTTTCATCTGTGATGCCGTATTGCAAGTCAGGAGGATAGAAATGGCTGGCATTTCAACCCTGCCAGCTCGGATCAGCACCAGGCTGTAACATCATCCCAGTGGGGAAGCAAAAAGGAACATTTATAACAGAATCACACTGTCAAAATCGAAACAGGAGTCACCTCAAGCCATGAACCGGGTCAGTTTGATTTCCAATTATCATTTTAATTATTCTTCTACCTCTCTTTTTCATATTTCTGAGACTTCAGCTGCTCTGTTCTTTAAGAACAATGTTTTCAAAAGGAGCCCAGATGACCACAGTAACCACTCACATATAGGAATGTCAGCTCAGATTTGTACAGGAATGCCAACTTACATTAAGTGCAGTACATTTAAGAGCTGAAATCCTGCTGAAGATGGCAAAATGAGGAGCTTTACTGAGCAGGATGTGGTCCCAGAAGGTTTTAGTAATACATGGAAATGGATATTCAGCAAAAGCAATGGAGAAAGCCCAAAATGTGGTGTTCCTCTGGGAGATTTTGTCTGGGTTTTGTTTCCCTTTCTTTCCTCATTATTAAATGGTTCAGAGAAGACCCTACACATGTTTTTCAGAATATACTCTTCGAGCAAACCTGAGTAGAATCTTGTCCACTGAGCTGACAACCTGCATCTTCAACAGAGAATCTTTTTTGCTCTGCTCTGCTCATGCAGTGGTCAGGAGTCCAAAGGGTTGAATTCTGTTTTCTACATCAGTATCAACGTTTGCAAGCAAACTTGCATGCACACACCCTTTCTTTTGCTATAATTATATATCCAGATGGTTAAAACTGGTAACATCTGGATGAAAATCTGTATGTTATTCCTGCTCCTATATTGTAAACGTAACTCCAGCTGATTTGGAAATTTTATAATAGCCTTATAATGGGCTCAGAATTGCAGTTCTGCAGTATAAGGTTCAGCAGTATTCACAGTTATTGCTTTGGAAATTGCAGAATTTAATCCCAAATGAAATAAGTGTAGTTACAAACTGCTATAGAAATAAGTTTGACTTCACACAAAGGTTTCTAATTTTACCAACAAATAAAATCTTATTTTCAGGTGAGTGAGCCATGTCATAAAGAAGATAGAAGGTCATACTGAGGGCTTTTTAAAACTGTGCTGTTCACCTGGGGATGCTACAAAGGAATAAGGACAGGGCGTAAGTGGTGTTTTCCCCTATGGCAGGTTCTCAGCTGACGGAACAACTAGAGCGTAACTGAACAAAGGCAGAAAAGCTGCTCTAGGACCACTGGATATTCTTCCTGTCAGTAATTGAGCGTGTTTAAAATGAAGGATCCTTTCTGCATTAAGAGAAAAGACTATCAGCTTGCCAAGCTAAAAGATTTGAGGCTTGACTGTACTGTGAACTCCTCTTGTGCTGGCCAAATGAGATCTTCCAGAGTGCCAGACCCCCAGAGGCGCCCAGAGCCACAGAAACTGCTGCAGGGGCTGGCTACAGCCCCCTCCATTAGCAGCCTCAGGCATAAAGACTTGCCTTTGGCTAGCAAGAGCCTAAACTGATGGCTTGCATTTTGCAGTGCTTCACTTTTTGGCTGCCATTTGCACCGTGTGAGTTTCTGCATCAAGACGCTGCTGCCGAAGCTGCAGGTACAGTGCTCAGAGCAGCCTTAGCAAGAGCCTTTCCCAGCCCACGTGCCACTATTCCTGTTCCTCATCTCAGCTGTGCCACGATTCACTCCTGTCCTGTGCCCTCCCGAGAAATTGTGTTAAGTCCTGTTGTGTATCTTGCTAAACTGTGGCATCCCAGTAGGGCAGGCTTTTATTCTTGCACCTTGATAGCAACAATAACAGTTTAGCAGGGATACACACTGTGCACAGCAAAAACAAAGACCCCAAAAGGTTCTCCTGCATTTAATCATGGGAAACAAAACCCACTCTTTCCTTGTAAATTTTGCTATAACATTGTTATACTGGGTCACAGATATTAGTCTCCTCCTGGCATCCTCTCCTCCCACAGTTCGCATACGAACGATTCACTGAGGTCTTAAGAAATCAGCAAAACATGAAACAGTACATATGAAATGTGATTTTTTTTTTTTTTTCACTTGGATTTACTCATTTCTACAATATTATCAGAGGAATATCTCGCAATAGTCCCAGATCTGTTTTTCCTTACTAGCTCGTTTAAATTGTCTCTGGGGTACCCTAACCTACTTTCTGAGACTATACAACTGCCTTTCCTTGTAGCACGCTTGCTTTGGAAGTTTTCCCTTCATAATAAGGTTGAGTATTTTACTTTCAACTACTTTGGCTTTTGCTATCTCCTTAAATAGTACTACAGTCATTGAAATACACAATCTGTATCCTGCCTTATGTCACAGCCTAAATAAAAAAAGCAGTAGGCTGGTATAAAAACATAGGTGTATTACAGTGCAAAACTGTCATTAGAGGGAGAGGAACTCAATTCTCCTGCAGTAACATGGCAACGTTTTCTACTTCATAACCTTCCATAATGTCTCCACTGAAGGAAAAATAAAGCAGTACATTTTGACCTGACAGTATGAAAGAGGTTTACATTATTCTTACTTCGAAGATGGATGAAAGTGCCTAAATAGCTGGTGTTCAGAAACAAACACCTCGTAGCAGTGTTTTGCTGGGCTGATCGTCTTCCCCAGACTTCCATGACCTACTGCACAAGTATTTGTTCTGTCTACCCTCTAAGAATGCCTTTTCATTAGGCTTCAGTTATTACACTCTTGTCTTTCCCTTCAACTGTCTTTTGCCCAAATCTTTTCGTCCTGGGCAACTTCCTACTTTGTTTCCTCTGGAAAAACAAAAACAACTGTTACATAGCTATTGACAAAGATCAGGTATAAAATTTTTTCCCTCCTGCAAGTCTAATCCCTTATGAGCCAGATAATCAGCAAAGTTTTAATTCTGTTGCATATGAAGTAACTAGAAGAATCTTTAGTTGAAGTTTAGCTGTTAGTTGCTTTACTCAACCAAGTTACCCCTCTACAGGAATGAGACTTCAGTGCTGAGTAGCCGATATCAAGCAAAACAACACAGCCTTTTTAGCAACCGTACTGTAGCAACTTGTGCGTTAAGGATACAACCACCAGTAGAGTTTATGGAGGTTTTCTCACTCTACACACACTGCAAGCGTTCCTTAACAGCGAACAAACCAAGGCCAAGATTTGCCTTGTCCAAATTAAACTACATAACTAGAACAAGGTTATTAACATTTTAGGATCCACCCATTGTTAGAAAGGTTTTGCCAATATTGGGAAAGCAAATTGAGCGTCTCAGTGAGATGGCAAAAATGTGAGGCCTAGTCACCCCTGCAACTTCATAAGAGAAAACAATGATATCTGGGGTGAGGATCAAGCAGAAAAGGGCAAGGAGGAGAGAGGGGATTTCTCACCCAGGGCCTACTGAGAGGTGAGCAGTGTGATGGGCTGCGAGGCAATCACCATTCAGAGAGCGGGAATGAGCCCGCTCATGTCACAGGGACATGAGTGTATTGGGATCCTCTGGGCCAGCAGAGATGTTAAGTATTTCAGGAACTGTAGGGTATCTGCTATTTTCCAAATTCAGCTAGCTGGTCATAATGGTATAGCACCTAGCTCTGTGGAGTGCTCTTCGACAATCAGGGCTCACAGGCACTGGCACAAAATAAATACCACCACTTCGGAGGTGTAATAATGCTCGATCACGAAGGATTTCAGGATTTACAAAGCAAAAATGTCAGTTAACTCAGTGGGAAAATTTTCTTGTCCAGAATTTAGTGAAAGAGAACCAGGGACCCCAGGACTCGGAACAGCAGTTTTTAAGTAAACATGGATGCAAAAGGCCATGGAGATGTCTCCCCGGCCCTCACCCTCACTGCAGAGAGGAGCTGAGAACAGGGCGATAGTGGGGAAAACTTGATTTTTAAACTGTGCTAACTCTTTCAGACCTTGCCTGAAGCCATTCCCTGGCTCAAGGACCAGATATGGCTCTCAGCTGCCTGTTTCACAGTGAAGCTGTGTATTTTGGCATGGATATGCCATATCTGCACCTGCTGACAATTCCCTGCTGCACTGTACCCCCACAGAGCTCTTCCAAGGCCGTGTCTGAGGAGGCTTCAGTATCAGGAGAGGTGTAATGTCCAACCTCTGTTTCTGTGGGTGCATGATTCAAACCCCACAGGACCTACTCTGAGGAACTGGCAATTAACCTACCTCAGCTGGATGACTGGAATTAGACCTTCTGCAAGAAAGCACACCTCCCCCTCACTATTTTATCTCCAGGTAAATGGCAATATGATTTCTTTGTTCAGAAACTGGCCAGTTCATGGTTTTCAGCACCTGTGAGGAGCCCATTCTCTCTCTGTAGTCTCTCAAATCCCTTGAGATTTTACCTGACCTTTTCATTTAGCAGCTTCCTAAGCAACAGGCTTCTTTTCCCTTTACTGTCATCTATAAGGAGATCTGACTTCAAGTCTGCCAGCCAGGGGATCCAGGAAGCAGGACATAGAAACAAGCACCAAAGGAAGGGAAGCCAATGCTGTCACTGAGAGCAGTTGAAAAAGATGGACAATTGTGTGTGCACTAAAGGAAAGGCAACCCAAGGAGGAGGCATCAGGATCCTGAAACCTTCAGAGACTATGGCAAGAAAGAGAGCTGACTGGTCGGCAGGGCAATGCAATGGTTTGATAGGACATGTGGACAGCCTGGTCCAGGGGCAGTGTCCACAGGTCTCTCTCAAACACCCTTACAAGTCTGCTGAGCCATGGCTCCTTCTCCAGACTCGTGACAGACACAGACAGGTGTGAGGACTGAGCTGACACGTGGACTCAGTACAGCAGGTGCCCCACCCCTGGCAGTGTTCAAGGCCAGGTTGGATGGGCATCTGAAAAACCTGGTCTAGTGGAAGGTGTCCCTACCCCTGGCAGGGGGGTTGGAACTGAATGATCTTTAAGGTCCCTCACAACCCAAACCGTTCTGTGGCTCTATGATATCGTGCACCCACAAGATTTGCAGCCCCAGCCTCCGGTTTGTCTCCATCTGTAACTTGTAGCAGTACATTGCTTTGGGCTTTTTTTGCAAGCTGCCTCGGCCAGCAGGCAGAGCTTGATGGTCCTTCTCTCATGGCAGAAGGGTCTCTCCTAGTTGGTGGCCAACTAAATTCTTTCCCTTCACCTTTGAGTAAAGTACCAGTTTAATCCCTAACACTGACTAAAAACCGACTTCGATACTTAAATTTAAAAATCACATCAAGCTCTTTGAAAAAAACCCCAGGCCTTCATTATCATGAAGTGGGGAGTTAATCAAAGGATGTTTTACATTTTCCAGGGAAGGAGCCTCTGAAGCATTTCCACTTAACTTGCTGGAATTTAAGGAACAAGCTAATTAATTTGTGGCTTGTGGAAGAACTCGAGGGCTTACTGTAAATTCTTAAAGACCTTTTAAAATGATTTAAATGTTACAAAAAGTTCTGAGACACCACCCTTGGAGACTGAAAATACTTTCTTTGCTGCAGAGGGGCTCAAGCTGCCCTCTCAGCCTCAGTAAACCAGCATGACTTGGACCATCTAGCCTGGGGTGGGAAGTGAGGTGTTCACCCTACACCGGTTCATGATTGAACAGACATTTAAATGGACCCTTTCTCACACACTCATATTTGTCTTGAAGCTTGTCAGACTTCATTGGAAGAGAAACTTTGTTCTAAACTGCTATGCTGAATCAGGTCTTTGTACGTGGCTTCTCTGTGGAGAAGAGTAAATGCCAGCAGTTACAGCTGTGATTCTCTGCCTCGTAAATTGGAATAAGACCAGAATTAAGACAGAATGCCATCTGCAAGAGACGATAGAAAGGTGATAAAAGCTTTGGCCCTCATCTTCGGAAGAGATATCACTGCTCAACATTCTGAGGAGCAGCTGAGGTCACTTGGTCTGCTCAGCCTGGAGGAGACTGAGTGGAGACCTCACTGCAGTTACAGCTTCCTCGTGAGGAGAAGAGGAGGGGCAGCCATTGATCTCTTCTCTGTGGTGACCAGGGACTGGACCTGAGGCAACAGCCTGAAGTTGTGTCAGGGGGGGTTTAGGTTGGACATTAGAAAATGGTTATTCGCCCAGAGGGTGTTTGGGCACTGGAAGAGGCTCCCCAGGGAAGCGGCCACAGCATCAAGCCTGGCAGAGTTCAAGGAGCTGTTGCGCAATGCTCTTAGGCAGAGGGTGTGATTTTGTGGGCTGTCCTGTGCAGGGCCAGGAGCTGGGTGTGCTGATCTTTGTGGGACTCTTCCAACTCAGAATTGTCTCAGAATATTCTGTGACTCTGTGAACCACCATTGAGCAGTAGTTACAGCCGCTGTGAAGGCTCTGAGAGCACAATTGCTTTACTTTGAGTACATTACACTGTATCTCACTCTCCTCTTCATGTGAGCTGCCGTCTCCCTTCCCAGTCATTGCGCTCCAGATATTCTGGCCCATGATCTTGGAGGGATCCATCACAGGAGATAGATCTGAAAATGGCTGGCTCTTCTGATTGAGCTGAAGGATGTCTCTTTGCTTTTCAGCAAGAGTAAGCAAAGGTAAATGACTGTAATAAAGCAAAAACACAGCACTTCCTACTGTGTCTGTGCTTTATCTTCGAAATGCTACTTCATCCCTCACATCTTGCAGAATTTCTAAACCAGTTTCCTTGGAACCCGTATGGGAGAACCCTAGTCTTTTCCCTAGTACAAGCTCTCGTTAGGGACTGGTAAATGGTTCATTCCTTGCCAGCTGCCTGCACACCACTCCTGACATTGTCTCCCCTGGACACCAGACTATTCTATAGGATACCTATTTCCCTCCCTTGAATTTCCTTCAAACCTGGCCTCCAGGAAGGTGGTGTCCACTCACCACAGGTGTCCCCATCTATAGTGAGCATTTATATAGCAGCAGACCTAATTTTTCCTGCTGCCAAAGAGGAGTCACTGCTCCCAAAATTTGGAAAAGGAATGAAGGCAGCTTTAGGAAGAATGAGCATATAATATCTCTTTGAGGGTCCTTCCCTCTCTCTGGAGAGGGCACATGGGAATTGAACACACAATTCCCACAGACCTTCTCCAAGAGTCAAGAACCTAAACACTCCTAAAAGTGCTCAGTAGGCACTTTAGTGTGCACAGTGCTCTACTTCCAGGCTTGCATGCAGTGTTTTCTTGCCAATCCAGGCACATTGTATGCAACATTGAATACAGGGAGGAACAAGCAGGTGATTTTATGAGAGGAAGAATGGAAGCAGAACTTCTGACTGCTACTATACTTCAGAGCTCTGAATGAACTTGCATGAGCAAATGTGAACCCCACTGTCTAATTTATTTTTTCCTCTTTTCTTAATTCCTGTGTTGACTCAAAGGGACATCTCACATGCCACAAACTTGGTATTGTTCCAACATAATCATATGTGAAGGAGTCAGAAGAATATTATTGGTCCTGATAATATGGTTTCCATAAGAAAATTCTAGAGGGGCATCAAAGGGAAAGGAATTGTTCTGAATAGCACTTCATTAAATCTTTGTATTTACTTAAGGACAATATTATAGTGGATAGATAGAAAAACAGGCATTAGGTGGAGGTGAGGGCTAGAAATGCGAGAATCTATTTTAATAAAAAAGAAGTGAAAGCTAGAAAATATTTAACACAAAAAGGAGGTATATTATTGTGAGGATTTTGTGTAATCTAAAACCATTTCCTCTCTTCACGTTGACACGACATTCTATACCAGCACTTTGGTTCAAACCAGAACATCACTGCCAGACCAGTTTGCCAGACCAGCCAGTGGGCTGATATCCCAGCAGCTCTGCAAAATCAGAAAAGCCAGTGGCTGAACTCCACTGGCAGAAACATATGGCAGCCCTGCTTCACCTAACTCACTAAAGCAGCTGACAAGCCAAGTCAGGGGAGCATTTAACATTTGTTTTCACTTATAAAAGACCCACTCAAGAATTTCAAAGAGCACAAAGTCCTCAGCATCAAAGAGGAACCAGAGTACAAATGCACATCAGAGAGACAATGATAGTAAGAGGACACAGCCCCACCAGCTTGAATAAATGTCCTTCACAGAGCATCCATGCTTATGCCTCACGCTGTGCTTTATTACAGAGCTACCAAAAAGATAACTCAGACTCCTCCTGTCTTTGACCATGTTTTCATCCTGCAATATCACTCACTAAGAAGCATCAGAGATCTCGCACAGAGCACAAAAGGAGCATTAGGATCTGCCATGCACGGCCAGGGCCGGGGCACCCAGAGCCAGCGCTGCTGAGACCTGCCAGCTGATGCAGTCCCCATCACACTCGTGCTACACTGTCTGTGCCAACAGGGAAAATGTGGAGCCCTGGGCAGTTCTAGCCCCTTTAGCCTGCTAATGGAGACGAGTGCCAGCACGTGCCAACAGCGCGCTCTCAAGCGTGGCACACGCAGCCTTGCACTGGAGAGCAAAGCCTGACCTCATCCCAAAGGGGCCAGCCGTGCTCTCCAGCTCAGCTCTGCCAGAAGGTGCATCCCAGAGATTCTGGGGTATGGGAGCAGCTAGCCCCAGTGGTCACATCCAGGGGTGACTGGGTATGCACCAGCTCAGCTACTCGAGGTATTTTTATGCAGCTATTCATCAAAAAGTAGATTTTTGCATCAAAAATTGAAATTGCGGCAGACATGGGAATGTTCCTTCTTGTTTTATAGAAAGGGCCCTGTCTTGCAAAGGAGTCCAGCTGGGCAAACCTCTCCATCAGTGGGGACCTGCATGAATAGGGGCCAGGGCAGAGGCGGGGAGAACTACACCCCTGCTGCTGAGAGCCGAGTGTGGACTTGGGCTTTGTAACCCTCTCCAGCCCAAAATATTACGTGGCTCATTCTTCTGCAGCATTTTTAAATCTCTAGGGTGGAGATGAGGAACACCATTTAAAATTAAAGCTGAACCACTGCACTTAAGTGTGTGCATTTTTATAGCCGTGCGTGCTTTTTTACCACCATAAAATATGCAGCTATATTAATATATGCAATTGTACAAAGCAGCAATTTATTATTTAAAATGTCATTTAGTACATTTAATCAGTGTCTAACCTCTTTAAAGGGATAATTCAAATTAATTTTACACCCTTCGTTTGCAAAATCAGTATTTTGCAGATTTATATAACCTGTCGAACTCTGTTAACACACAGGCAAAAAGGTCTCTCCATTGTCAAATTTCAAGCAGAAATGAGAGCAGCAACTTCCATTAGCTCTGAGAAGTGGAAACAGCCAGGAGCTGAAGATAAAATTACCAAATCACTTCTAACCCAAAGATTCCTGAAACATATGAACACTGTTGAAAAGAAAATGTGAAGTCAGAATTGGAGAGCTAAAATATGCCTCATTAAATGAATATTTTTCTAATATTTCTTTATTCGACTTAATTTTCATGTCAAATTTTAGCTCATACATTCAGGTTTTTTTCTAAATTTAACATGATAACAAGAAAGTAGTCAGGTTATTGTGAGAAAGCTAACAGTACTCAGTAATAAAGTATCTGTCCATCATCCCTATTGTTTTGTATGTGCTTAGGGAAGGAAGAAAATCGTTGAAGAACTTAATATTGTGGTGAGTAAGCTTCACCTAAAGCCCTGTCTGATAACAGACATTTAACAGCCTTTTAGCTGGACATGCCTCAACATTTCCACAAGTTCAAGTACTGACAAAATGAATTCCCTTCTGTAATTTCAAGGGGTTTGTCCTGCTAAGATGTTTGACTCAAGCTGTTGTGAATATAGGAAGATCAATTTTAAATTTACTGCCACAATCAAGTGATACGTATAAAAAAGCGCAGAAAAATCGGAGGAAGCCTTCCACTGTTTCTTGCGAGTCATTATTTTTTGTACATTCACATTGCTTAATGAAAAGATTCAAGTGTTTATGTCTTAGATGACGACGGAATTGTCATCTGTCCCTTTGTCATACTCTTACAATTGACAGCCCATAATGAGCAAATTAGTAGGTAAAATTTGCATAAATTATATTATTCCTGTTTTTACAGGTCTGTGAGATTTCTCAACTCACGGAAAAGTGTAAATCTCCTCTCCTTTCAGGAGATATATCTTCAGATGCTGTGACAACTGCCAGTGTCATGGCCATCATTTAGGTGGAGCTGTAATTTCAATGACCAGGAATATATAAATAACACTGCGATTCAAACCGAGACTGTGACTGTTGTCTCAGTTCAGCACCTTCATCATTCCAGGCCAGGAGATCCTGGAGACAGTCCCGTGTACAGCCAACATCCAGGATGTGGTACAGGGGCATGAATCAATAACACCTTCAGCTATCAAATGGTCATAGTGTCATGGTCATCTTTCCCAGCAGATGCCTCACCCTGTAAAAAATATTTTAGGTGTATCTGTTTGCCTTTTGGTGGCTGTTAAAATAATTTCTGCATAAAGCTGATTTTAAATGTACCACATAAATGCAAACTGTTGTTTAAGGAAACAAAGCAGCCACGGGCAACAATATTATAGACTGAGTCATTCAGAAATTAGTATTTCCTCTCCCAGGGGTATATCCGTCATCTCAGACCTTTACCTCAGTCTGATCACATTCCTCATCCTTCTAACAGCAGCCTTGGTGGGCATTTACCAGAACCTCTTCCCCAGTGTGTCTTGGTTTTCCAGAGACTTTTACCTCCCTTTCTCCTCCAGCCCTCACCCCAGGCTCGTCCCAGGGGATCTCCATCTCAAGGCTGTGCCACCATCCTGCTCCAAACCCCTCGGCTGCGATGGAGGCACCAGTGGCT
Source organism: Mohoua ochrocephala (assembly GCA_013398855.1). NCBI lineage: Eukaryota > Metazoa > Chordata > Aves > Passeriformes > Acanthizidae > Mohoua > Mohoua ochrocephala. The sequence continues at coordinate 81,961 of VZTA01006298.1, read as the reverse complement.
CAGCCATCTCCATGTCCATGGGCTGCTCATCTGGGACAAAAGTTTATGGCAGCTCCATTAGCACCCTCACCAGCAGGAGAGATTGCCTGCCATTACTCAAGGGCCTGTCCAACACATAACCACTAAATCTTTGCAATGGAAACACAAGCATCTACTTGATGGCAAGATTTTGCTGTTTGCACAGCCATGAATGGACCTCTTTAGTCATGTCCTCCTTCTTGATGCAGGTAAACAAACCACGTGCACATGCCAGAAAACATTTCCCCTCAGCCGTATTTCCCATCTGAAACTGTACCCTGAATTTTTTGTGGATATGCAGGGCAGGACAATCTGAGGTAAGCTCAAAATGAGAATGTGGGTTTTTTCTTTTTCAAACTCTTATTAAAGGTTTGCTCAGGATGACATTAGAGTGGGAATCAAATTGCATCAAACTGCATAGCATAGTCATACTTTGCAGAAGGTATTTTGATTAATCCTACTCTCCTGAGAATGACTTAAAATATGGACCAGGTGCCACCTTAATGGGAAATATTAGCAAGCAAGAATACCCTCCCAAAAAGGAACAATTATTTTGACAGGAAAAATGGATTGTTACAACTGGAGACCAAAGTAGCACATTTGTGAAAGTAATGCTGAAATGCACCAATGGGCAAGCCTGGCAAAAGCATTTCTTTGCATCCTGGGGTCTTCCATCTCCTTGAGGATAAGCAGTTGCTTCCTGGCTGCTGTAGGTACCATGCAGCCCCTTGCTGGTGATACTGGGGTGACAGAATTCTTGGTCCAGGCCAGGGGTCCATGTGGAAATGGGCTTTCCTGCCTGCTCAGAGCCTAGCCAGATACAGATCACATGGCAAGGACAACGTTCAGTTTCCTCACAGCAAAAGAGCTACTAATGGGAGCATGGAAAAACTATTCTACAACATACTGGGCAGCACACAAAACTTGGTAGCTGCCACTGCGTCTGTCTGAGACTCCCCTTCAAAGTTTCCAGTTACCTTAAATTCTCTGTGGAGTTAGACACCCCACCCCCAGTAGCTCTAGTCTCTGCTATTTTCCATTTATGTTTCCATAGCTCATACGTCATGATCACGACCTTTGTTTGGGTGCTCTTTCATCCATTCACCTTATTTATTCTGAAGATCTATCCTTCAATTGTCTTCCATTCTCGTTTATTGGTGATGCCAAACCCCAGTTCATTAGCACACTGCACTTTGTGTGAAGACCATAATAGCAAACATTGCAGGGAGTTTTCCCACAGGGACAGGCCCGAGGAAACTCCTCTAGCAAATTCCTGCTGCCAAAGCTTTCATCCTCATGGCATCTCCCTCCCTGTGAGCCAGTTCCTCGCAGACAGTGCAGTCCCTGAAGCAGCAGCAGCTCTGCTTGTCTGTCATTCCTCCCTGCAGTACCACTTCATGTATGCACGGTGCAGTGGCACTTTGCCTTGTTTCCCAGGTATAGCTTGGCTTATTCTAGCATAATCCACCCTTACTTTATACCTTATTCTATCCATTCTCCTTTTCTTCAAAAGTTGTCTTCAAGTCTTTTAGGCTACTTTAGTCAGACTAATGAAACCTATTCCACTTGCACTCACCAGCCTCAACAAATTATGTAATGAACGCTTAGGAAGCCACCAGACATTTCCAGCAAGGATAAGGAATCTGTATTAACAGAAAATTAGGTTTAATCTACAACTATGTTCTTCATTCTGCACACAAGAGAGAGGGGCTAAAAGCAGGGTAGTTGTAAAGGGAGGTTAACTGGTATGAGCAGGAGATTATGACTTGTCACAAAGAGTGAAAAAGATGGCTCGTTTTGCTCTCCTTGGGCTGAGAAGCAGTATGATTGCACTTTCTAAATAAATACATCACAAGACAAGGCATAAACAGAAGGAAAGTATTTTATAGTCTAAGTGAGGCACAAAAGTAAATAATTACCAGTCCTGGAGACAGGGTAGCAGAGCTAAGGAGTATCTATCTCCATTTAAAGCAGTCAATGTATTTAATAATGAGACACTACTGTTTGCTGTAGGAGGAAACCAAACTCAGTGCTACTGAGTTGGAAACGAGCTTTCAGAAAGTGTAATCCCAAACTTCTAAAATGGGAGCTTGCCCACCTCCCAAGGAGCATTCTGACTCCCTGTCTCTGAGCTCTCCAAGTCCCTTCGTTGGAGTGCGGGACCCTGGGGAGTCAGGAAAGAGCAGCTTTACATTCCGTGTCCGGTGCTCCCCACCCGTGCCCAGCTCTGCTGTAAGCACCAGCAGCCCTGGTGTTTTCACTTACTCAGTAAAGCAAGTTCAGCCCCCCGACCACTGCAGTGTGTGCACACACAGGAATCATCCTAATCCTGGGCTGTCCAGCTCCCTCCATTCACTTCCCTTGGCTGTCCTTCCTAAAGAGTACATCCTCTCTTCCTTCCCTCTGATAGCTCTGCCCCTTTCCCTCACTTTTCTTCTTTCCACAGCCTCTGCAGTTTACCTCTGTCTACACCCTGTGACGTGCTGATTTGGGGGACAGGGCACCCCCTCTTCTTTGCCCCATGCCAGGTCTGTGCTCCCTCACTACACTGTGCCTTCTTCCAGCTCCAGTCTACCAGCAAAAGCAGAGAAGTTCCCCTGCCAAGGCAGCCTCTGCTGCAAATACTTCCCCCCAGACCGGAAAACGAGGCTGCATCAGCTCACTGTTAAAGCCTGCACTGCAGTTATTTGCCTGGGAAAGTCATTGAAACATCACAAACAACAAAGAGACCACCTGGATATGGTGCCACTTTTGTAGGCACCTTTTGAGTCCAGCTGCATGCTGAGCCCATTATTCCTTGTTCTGTCCTCACTCATTAGTGGTGATACTCCATCCCTGACCTCTTCAGTGTTTCCTGTTGTGTACCTGTAGCCATCATATTTCCGCTCAGACAATCTTATTTAAGCCCAGGCTGTTGTGATCAATCCTGGATATCTTGGCTTTTCCACCCAGGCTTAGTTTTCAGACAATTTTGTGGGCTTGCTGTGTGCTGAATTCCCTCCAACTTTGTCTAGTGGAGACAACAGAGTTGTTTATCGAGGTGGACAGGGGTACTGTGCTTTCATGCGTGTCAAACCCCAACCCCCCTTAAAACAAGCAATTTGGCAGCATGGGTGGCATATGTCTGCTTTGGATCCATCTTTCATTCCCAGTCTCTCGATCTCTGATGCCCCCTTCCCCATCTCTGTCTTAATTTCTCCTAATTAGTAGTCCTTGTGCATAAGATTTTCTCAAAATAATTATTTGCACAAGTTGTCTGATGATGTCATTTGAAGGCTTGTTTTGATGGCCTGTCAGATGTATCAAGATGACCTCAAATGAGAGCAGCATGTGTGAAAATGCAGAAATTACCATTGCAATGGGGTGTGAGGATAAGTGCTTCTGCTACCTCAGCCAATAAATCCTAACGGCCAAGCCCCACCAGAGATGTGGATACCTCTCCTTGCACTGCACTCCAGGGAGGAAAACTTCCCCTGCTAGAGCAAATGCAACAGAGACTATTGATTAGCTGGGACAAAGAAAGATGAGTGCTAAAACTAAAGAAGGCAGAGCTTCCTAAACATTTCCAAACCACATCCCACAACACAGGGTCTGCTTTCCGCATCCCTCCAACCCCCATATTGTACAAGCATGGGCTGGGAACAGCCCGAGGAGGCTGCTGGACACAGCAGTGCCCCAGACCAGAGCAGCAGGCATGAACCCACCAAGGAGGCACCAGTAAGTGCTGTTTCTCTAGCTTTCAATTTTCTTTCAGACTCATTAAACTTTATTTTATCCCATCACCCATAAACCCACAACAAAACCTGTAACAAAGGTATAGGAAGGGCACTTCAAAACAAAAAGTATCCACATACATACAGCAACCTACCTTCCCTAAAAGATAGAAAAACTGCCAAAAAGGCTCTTAAATAAGCAGGGACCTTTCATACTTTTTTTTTTTGCATTTACATTTGCACTACATCTCAGCAGTTGGGTCACAAAGAACATTCAGAGGAATGTAATCCCGATGTAATAAATTAGATGTCTCTGTAAACCTAAAGGTATCAAGCTGTCACACAAGGGATGTCAATCCATAACTCTAATATAACCTCTGCAGGTTCTCTCAACAGCTTTAGTCTTCACAGATGAAGGGGTTGACCTGGTAATTCCCAACAGGAAGAGGCTTCCCTCTGCTTTCAGTGATCACTGCAGGAGACGATAACTCACAATAAAGCTTTCGGCCCAGCAAGATTTTCCCCTTCCCTCCTTGCTTTTATATTTGTGCATTCAGACCTGAGCTCTGCAAGTGTTCAGTCTACATACTGTGTATTCCAAAGGAAATAGGTTTCCACACACATGTGAAAGGAAACTCACGGATAGACTTCTCTCAAGGGATGCTGAAATGCACCATCCCTTTCAATGTGTTGAGGCATCTGCAAGATACATGCAGCTCCTGGAGCCAGTGGGATATTTCAGACTCACAAAATGGCTGGAAGGGTCCTCAGCCCCTTGGACCTGGATTTCCCCTGGAGGACACCTTGTCCAACCTCACCTTCTCAGAGCCTGTTGCTCAGGACTATATCCAGTCAGGTTTTGGGTATCTCCACCAACGGCGATTCCACAGCCTCTTTGGGCAACCCGTGCCAGGTTTGACCACTCTCACAAGAGAAAAAGTGTTTTCAGATGGAAATCCGTGTGGTTTAACTTGTGCCCAGTGCCTCTTGCACAGTCATTGTCCGGCTTTCTCTTCCTTACTCCCCTCTGTCTTCCTTCCCAGCAGGTGTTCATACACATGAAAGTCCAAAAGAAGAACCAGCAATTTTACCCCCCAAATTCAGCACCAGGCAACTGTTTTCTCCTCTGAGAGTGCTTTAGGGCATGAAAGACTCACAGGGGATTTCACAGTGAGTGACAATGTCACGAATCCTTTGGGCTGGAAGCCTGGAGAAGATTTGCTTCTGAGTTTTTGAAGGCATATAACTTGGAAGAGTGGTGGTGCATAATATCTGTTTCAAATATTTCTTTGGGAACACCTGAAAAGGACGTATCTGAAAATGAATTTAACTCTGGCTTCTAACCTGTGCTTATTTTTAGCTAAGTGTAGGCGTGACAATAATAAAGATAGTGATGTCTTAAAAGAAATTATGAAGCATGACATTTATTTTCACCCTTCTTCAAAATCCTTTTTTATTGATCTGACTTGTACAATTTATAACCATGGCTGTATAAAGATAAGAAAAGGGACTGGGCATGCCTAGAAGTGAACTGTGAAAATCCTTTAAATACCGCAGAACCGAAAGGTAGCTTTAACCACTGAGGTGATCTAAGATGATGATATATTATCTGCTGAACAATTTCCAACTAATCCCATACTAATAATATGTGTTGATCATCTGTGAGTCAGACACAGTGTTCAGGACAGAAGTCTTCCAGGCACAAAACTAGAAATTTTTATATGATGTTATTTCAGTGCAGTAACTTCACAGAAATACAGACAAAATCAATATCATAAGATCCAAATGCTTTACTGAGGTCAAATGTGGGATAAATAGTTTAAATATTTGACCAAAAGGAAAAACACTATCTCATTCAGACTGGTGAGGGAGTAGGTTCTAAGAAATACAGATCATGTTTCCAGTTTGAAGTTTACCTTATTTTACGTTTGTTTTGTGCTGTTGGAATTTGTGTCTGCATAGAAAGGAAGCACAAATTCTGCAGCTGGGAATCAACTCTAAATTTGCAATGTTCAACAAAGATTCAGTGGTAAGAAATGCCTTCACCTAGAACAGCTATAGTTCTAGCATGGACCCATATTATGTCCACGCTTGTTGCCAAGCCAGAGGACTTGTTACCATCTACAGGACTTTCCTTCTCTAGCCAAGAAAAATTCAGATTAGACTAGGCTTGCTCTAATTATACCACTAATATCTTGCTATCTCTTCCCAGCACTGTGCTCCAGAATATTTTCGGATGGTGCAAGGCAAGTTCTCCATAAACACCTTTCCTTGTGTATTTTCATGAAAATGTTGTCAATTTATTCATGACACCATCATCCCAGACATTCCATGGTGTAACAGTTTATACTGGTGTATGTAACAGCACAGGAAAGCTGCAAGATCATAAAGAGTTGAGACAACCCAAATAAAGAGGAACGATGCTGAAGGATCACAAACAAATCTCTTTCTGGTGCTGCTCCATACCTCAGTAGACAAACGGGGTAGATTTATTCAGCTGGTTTGTAGTAGTCAGGCTAAGGATGGCTTTCAACAATGTCTACAGCACAGTTAATTTCTGGTGTACTCACAACTGATACAGAATTTCATTCTGCAATATTCACTGGATGGAAAACAAACAAACAAACAAAACACAACAACTCCCCCCACACCAAACCCCAGTCACTCATGCTGCAGGTACTTCAGGGCATCCAAGCATCCTCCTGTAAGACTCTGGGCTGCAAACTACTATTCACCTTCTTCCTCCAACCCAGAGAGCTTCCAGCCAGGGCGCTTTCACTGGTGACAGCCTCATCTGTTAAAGAAAGGGAGATTTCTGGGGCTAGTTTAGGACAAAATGAAGCCTTTATCAGACCACCAACTCCACAGCCTTCGCTGCCTGTGAAAGGCTTTCCAACAGCCTCGTGCTATGTATGCAACACATATATGCAGAACTCCTACTCCATATGTATCTTGCCTTAGAAAAGAACAGAAGAAACACTGAAGTGTGATACGTATAAGTCACAGCACGGAACAGAATCCCAAGTAGCACACGGTTATTATAAGAAGCTGCAGCATATGAAAGCGTCTAGAGCAGAATGAGAATGTGTGCTATGGCTAGTAATATATGCAGCATAAATGTTTTTAGAAAGAACCATCTGGGTGGTGTGTGTTACCACATTGGCACTACCATCACTCTTCCTTTTGAAAATCTGGGGGTCTTGATAGCATTTGGTGGGGTGGGGGGGGAGAACCAAACCAGGAGATTTTTTGTTTTTTCAGCACCCACCTATTGTACAGGTCAGACCAACAGAATTTATAGAAACTAAATTGTAATAAAAACAATTTTCATGCAATGTGTTGCTACATTTTTCAGTGAGGTTCAGTAACTCTCACTATGACTGCTTTCAGTACAGAAAAGAGAAACCAAATCAAAACAAAACCAGCTTGCTTCTCCCTACCTTTAGCCATTTACAGCCAAATTTTCACAAGCTCGGAAACCTCTGACCCCGTGCTTACACCTTTTAAGACACTGCATTTTTCTGGTGTCTTCATCAAATCCCTTTATTGTTTTCTTCCATTTCCCCCCTTCTCTCTCTCTATTGATTAGGTCATGTTTAATTAAAAAAGCTATTTTTTTTCCTCTTTCCAATTTCCTGGAAAGAAGAAAAAGAAGTTTTAACATTTCACAAGGAAGATTATCAGAAAAAAAAATTTTGAAGGGGAACTTCCTAATTTCTGACATCACCTGGACTACTCCACTTTCAGCTTTCCCTTGCTATGCCACATGACCGGGGTGCACTTTTCCAGAGTTCATGGTCCTTACCTATTGATTTTTCAGATTTCTGAGAACATAACAAGCAAATTTGCAGTTAATGGGGTCATGCTAACAATAGTGTCTTAAAACAAACAGCATGGTCGGTTGATGTTTGAACAGCAATCAAGTTTACTGAAGCAAAAATATTTCTTTACTTATGCTTTCCGACACTTGTTGCAACCTCTCAGGGTGAAACGCAAGAGGCACTGAGGAGAGCAGCAATCTATGGTGCAGGGGGGGTGAAAAATTCTAGCCAATATATGAAGCAGAACTGAGCAGACAAGAATCTAGATGAAGTTTGGATAATACCTCTGGGGGAAAAAAAAGAGAAAAATACCCACTGCATTTTAATCTAATTACTATGAAGAGAAATCAATAATCCTACATTTTAAATAAACTTCACCAAAAAAAAAAGGGGGACAGCAGGAAAGGTTTTAATTAGATGTGTATCTTTTGTCTTCTTAGGCTCAGAGTTTAGTTTGGAGAGCTCTTCATCAAGTGCCAGGGCTCACACAAACAAGCAGTGTGCCGAGGCTGCTGCTTTTTGAGTCATAGGTCAAAGAGCTAAAGGGAATGGTAGGGCAATTTTTCAGCAAGAAGGAAATATTGGCCCAAAATTAAGTCACAATGAGTTACAGCTGGTGGGAGGGATTTGGAGACATGGCAAATCGATTTTTGTTGCTCTTGGTTAATTTACCGTTAGCTTTAGTGCTTGGGAAACAAGAAGAATCGTGACAGAAACAAACGATGTGCAGTGGTGGCACCCACGCAGCCCCAGCGCTGCCCGTGTCGTACTCACCCAACTGGGAGCCGGCGCAGGCGCTCGCGGTGTAAGTCAGAGCAAATTTCATTGCTTAATACAGTTTGATCTCCCAGTGCAAGCTTCAATTTCACCTCTGTTTACTTGGAAGCTGCTAGAGAATTATCCCTCTCAGTATCTGTCAGGCAAAGAGCATATCCCACCCCTGTGCTGAGAGCAAGCAACTCCGCTTTGATTGAAACATCTGCACCCTGCATACTGCAGGTTTAGTTTCTTCTCTCGGCAATGGCAGTACTGTAGTTATTACTCCAGTGGCAACCAAATATTTCCCCTCCTTGCCCTTATTTTTCAAGCCTGTCAGCTTTGGCGACACCACAATTAATTTACACTAGTCACTCCTTCTGCCCCAGAGAAATCCAGTTTGAGGCTTTTTATTTCTACATTAGTAAACCACATCCCTGTTTTTTGATAACTTGCTTTGCGGCAGGCTAAACCATATTCACTGATCCCAGGGCAGCAGAAATTCCTGCTCTGTTTCAATCACCTGGACTCAGCCAGCACATCATGAGAAGCTGAGTTTGTACATATTTTAGAGACATCGGGAGTGGCTAAAGTTCCCAGCATGGATGAAGGCTTGCTGGGACAACCAACAGGAGAAAGCTGTGACTGCCATCACAGCAGGCAGACACAGATTATTCCTACGCACCAGCAAAGTCAGGCCTTGCTTAACTGGTTCAGCTACAGCAATTCTGTAAGTTATAATTTAGGAGATCGAAACCAGGTATCAGTTGCCAATTCTCATCTATCTTCAGGAGCTCTGAATTCCCTCCTTTTCCAGTCTCATGTCACAGAACTATTTAGAAAAGCTCAGTACTTTCAGAAGTTTGGAGCTCAACTTACGATATCAGCTCTGAGGCCAAGACACAGCCACATCCATGTCCACAGTTAGCAGTATTTAGTTGACTCTGTTCACTGCCAGCAGTTCTGATTCCTCCTGGCTGGTAATTACAGCATCTGTGATACAAACCTGGATGTGTTTAGTGTGCTGATTAACACTTGAACTTGCTTTAGGCTCATCCACACCAATCTTACCCTGTTTACAGTGACTAACACTGAGACTTCTCAGTAATTGCACTTGTGGGAACTGTAGCAACTCTGTTAGAGCTCAGTATGCTGTCGGCATCTCATGCAGTGTCACCACTGACCACATTCAAAGTTCACTCAAGCAATCTCCAAGGAAATCTCCCAGTCAGATATCTGCGGTCAGAAAAACAACTATAAATATGTCTTGAAAAAAAATGCACAGCTCCTTCTCTATACATACACAACTCAGAAATGAATGTGAATGAATGCAGCCCAAATTGCAACTCTGAGAAAATTCAGCTAAATAATCTGCATGCTAAAATGATGTGGAAGGAGGGACCCTCACAAAGTAGTTTGGTGCAGCACAATACCCGAGACACATCAACAGAAGGCCTTGCTGCTCATACTCTCTAGAAAGGACGAAAATAAACACTAGAGGAACCAGAAGGAGGGAAAAAATGGCCTAAGTATAAAATTTCCATGGTACAGTCCAAAGGAATGGATGAAGACAAGAATGTCTTACAGCCCATGGAAATAAAAGCCAAATTAGCTGCTTATCCTCATGGTTTCTTACTTGAAAGGCACAATACAATGAGGTATCATGAAAAACTAAAGGGGTGACTGCAGTGGAGTCAGGCAAAGAATACTTTTCAATGGGAGGGTGGGGAGGGTAGGAGAAAGAGAGAACAAATTAAAAACATGGCTGTCTCCCTGGACTGTATAGAATGTGACACCATCTGATAAATTGAGCTGGAATTCAAGATGTATCAATCTGGCATCGACAAGGATCTGTGAGGATATTTTCAGAGGACACCGGCCCACAAAATGAGTTCCTCCGAATTCCAGAATAGCAGACTCCCACCAGCCTCCATGCTGGCACTTGCTGGATTTCACACTTTATTTCACAAGGACCTACAGATCATCCTTTCCAAATGGCTGGTATATTCTGAGCACATCTGCCCAAATCCAGGACCCCAAGACTACAACTCCATGGGGATAGTCTTAGCAGCAACTGGACTATCACGTGTCTTTACTGCAAGGAACAGGACTGAGACCATGCATGAGGAACTTGTCAATATGGTCCCATCCCTATCATACACACAATTAATCTGAGTTTCCTGTCTTTTTGGTAAGTCACCCAACTAAAGTAGTTCTATTTACAAGTCTCACTGCCCCCCATATCAGCTAATTCAGAAGATGTAGGGACAATCTTTTAAACTGGACTAGTAAAATTCAATTAGCTAAACATAAGCCTGTTTGCAGCCTGCTTTTTACTTCCTGGGAGATGTACTGTTTAATACATGGTAAGGTTGAACACGCATTGAAGTGCATGTTCCTTACCTAGGAGGAGACCATCAGACTGCTGACAGGGGAGCAGCAGAGTTCCCCTGACACAGACAGGGTTTTCAACACACCACCACCAGACCAAACAAACATCTAGCTGGATTGCCATGACCATCAGCTGGTCACCGTAGGAAAACCTGGAACATGCCTCAGAGCAGATCTTCTCCTGATATCAGGAGAGATGCTGTATTGCTTTCTGGATTGGCTTATCCTCCTATTATAGACTCCCTGCAGCTTTTCTGAAGCTAAACACCATAAATGAAAGGCCCTTGGCAAGATCAGACTAATTTAGTTATTAATTTGTGCTACTATGCTTGTCTTGCTTATTTTTATGGGTGGTATTTAATTTTCATCTTTCCCACATCATCTTACAAAGAGTTACAAAATTTTGCACATTCTCTTCATTTTTCCAGAGGAAAAAGGGTGCCATTTGCTTCCCTCTTCCCTGACATTATTTCCTGTTTCTGCATGATCTGCAGATGCTTACAGTGTGTCTGGAGCAGATCCTGAAGGAGGTAATTTTGGGGAGCAGAAGTCCTATAGTTAGCAAAAGCTAGCAGACAAGGCTACTTTCCTTTCAAGACATAGAAAAACTATCGTTTAGGTTTGATTGTTCCTGCTTATTGTCCACCAAACCCTGTTACCTGATGAAAAAATAGCCTCTCTTCCCTCTGGCCAGCCTGATTTGTAGTGATGGAAGACAGGGAAGCACTCAATCCTTCCCTCAGAGTAATTGCCAGTAAGTCCCAGCTGGCCCTGCTCCAACCAATTCAAGGGGTCTTAGGAAAAGCATCAACTAGGCAATGGTGACTGAAGCAGGATATTTGACATCAGTGTTTTAAAAAATCTGCAGCAGTAACCTAACACTCCTTCAAGGGGAAAGCAGCAGCAAGAGCAGGTTAGAGCCTGGGGAAGAGGGAGGCCTCTGAAAGCCCAGGGAGCTGAGATAAACACACCCAACCACAAGCCACTGCTTTCTATTAAAGTATTGATTTCTTGTGTGTATCTGCCCCCATCTTCCTCTCAATCATTTTTATAGATGTACTTGAAAGAGGAGGCAGGTGGTGCAAGATGAAGTGGGATATATGCCTGGCTTCCAAAGACTTGCTCATCCATGTTGCAGTCTCTCCATTGCAGGACTTTTGGCAGAAGTGGATTTCTGTAGCAAGATTTCCATGCTTGGAGCCATTTGCTCATGGTTATTGTGAAGATTGAAGGAGACAGGCAGTGTGAGTTGTCATCCTTACCTGCCTGACATCACTTATTCAGTTTGTTTGTTGTTTTGGTTTTGTTTTTGATTTTAACTGTGATGTAGGATGTCTTCAGGAAAAAAACTTTTATTTGAAAGTATAAATAAAATTAGCTTATCCAAACTGAGTTTTCTTGTCTTACTCATCTTATTCATTCTTCATTTGCGTTTATTTTCTTCTTCATTTGATCTGTGCTCTCCATGTCTACTCTACTCTTTTCTGTACTCATGGCTTTACTCAGGGCTATTTATCAGCACTTTCCTGTTTTTAAAAGGCAATCTCTCTCATTTTCTCATTCTAGCATTCACACCCACACTTTCACTTCCACCCCCCAACTGTCACCCATGTCTCTTCATTGTTTCCTTCACTCTCTTCCTTTTCTTACTTGTATTGATTTCTAGAACTCTACTGAAAAAATAAAGAAAAGAAGGGAAAACTGCTGCCCAGCCCAGCAGGGGAGGCAAAAGTGAGTAGGTAGGGGAGATCTAGTGGCATGCTGACAACCCAGGATGGGAGGATGGGCAGAAGTTATTTTTCTGCAGTTAGCAACCGTGCTTTCCTTTTTCATTTGTGATCATTGTTGTTTTCTGTCTTTCAGTTTCTCCTAAAGGATGTGCTACGGAATTAGCACTGTAACGGAAATTTTTCATTCCTTCGAGGTGAAATGTTGTAACCAAAGAGAGAATGGAAGTCAAGTCTAAATGCACCCAATGTAGCGTTTAAGTACCTAAAGTAGGATTGCAACTCTCATAGGCTCACAACTCAGACAATGGAAATAAGAGCAATTTCAGGAGGAGTCAAGTCTTTTCTTATTCCACTGACTATGTAGGAAGATTAGGAAATCTGCTTCTTACTAGACAGCACCTACGGATAGGCGGAAAAATATCCAAACCCAAACATATGGGAGTCAGAGAAGATCCAATAGGAACCAAAGATCAAATGTCTCTTAAACTCACCTTTTTGCATTAGACTACACTGCCTCAGACATTCAGAGGCCACAGAGAGCTGGTTCTAATACACGTGTGCAGATCTCAGGTGTCCCTGTTGGGGCTGAGCACGATGTTTGATCCTTAGACTACAACCCAGGTGAAAGCAGGCAAAGCCACTGAGATGGAGCTCGTGCTCCTGATGAGGACATCCACCACAGAGTCTTTCCTCACCAGGACTCGGTAATAACCAGACAAATGCTGTAAAAAAAATGCTGCTGCTGTGATGCACCTGAAATCCTCTTCATCAATATGCTAAATCTGCACAACAGATTCATCAGTGGATTATTTAATCTACATTTTTAAGAGACTACAATGCATCTGCAGCTGTAGCAGAGTAGGTGATTAGATACATGGTGATAAATGTACTTGGAAGGGATATTGTTACACGTACTAATTGCACATACTTTGATATTGTGTTTTCCACAACTTAGGAGTGCTTCTTTTCCCAATAAAGAGTTTCTTAAAAGAACAGTAAAGAGCTCCTATCACAGTCCTGGAGTACTTGAAAATCAGAAGGTCAGAAGCAGAGAGGAATTGCTTGTCATAAAACCTGGCTGGAGATCCTACATGGTTTTAATAGGCATCGAGCTATATTGAAACTGATCATTTTTAATGCCATCAAACACCTCCCCGGCTGAAGAGCTGCTCGTGTTATGTTTCTGTGACCTTAAGGAATTAAAGCCAACCCAGTGGCCCCACCAGAATCATCTCTGAAGCTCCCTCCTCAGTGTAGTCTTTTGCCAGGCACTCAGTGAGTGCAGGCTTCTTGCCCAAACCACACATGCAGCTCTGAAACAGCCAGGGTACGTGCTGCCTCCACCCTCACCACAGCAAGGGCTCGGGCTGAGGGAGGGAAAAATGTCATCGTAGAGAGAAATCCGTGTTTCTGTAGCTGAAGTAGCTAAGTAGCTTGGGACAGAGAGCCCTGATGATGGGATTTGTGAGAAGAAGGGATGGTGAAAAACCTGGAGAGGCGTTGTAATAGAGCAAGCAGAAGGCAGGAGCGCCACAAGCAGGAATTAGAAGTGGGGAAAATATTAGTAAGGTTTTGAGCTCTTGAGGTGCCCCTACACTGTATGGACACCCTGCAGCGAGGATTTGGAGGCAGACAGAAAGCCGATGGAGAATTGCAGTGTAACAGAGCAAATACTCGTCTCTCTTAATGAAATCCAAGTCAGATCTTATTTTTGTTGACAGGAGACAGTGATTTCAAGCCAGTTTTCCCCATTTATGCTATTATCAATAAGACCAAAATCCAGACCCAGAAGAAGCCAGGATACATGATAATTAGCTCTTTGAAGTTCAGGGAACAAAACACAGGCTGATTGCAAACAAGGGAAGGAGCACTCTAATCAGTGTACCTTTTCAGATTAAGATGTATTTAAAGATTTCCAAATAAGTGGAGTCATCAGGTGAGTAGAAAAAAATAAATTCCGACCTGGTGAAAAATAATATCCTAGTTTTCCTATTCCTTGGTTAGAAAAAGCTGTATTTATCTTAAGAAAGAAAGGTTGAGTGACATCAGATACACAGGTTGGGAAGGAATTCTTTTTATTGCTTGAATTTTTTTTTTCTTTCATAAAGGACCAGCAGGCTTTAAAGATTTCGCGATGTATGCAAAGATATCAATCTATCATAAAAACTTAAGTAGAACTGAAAACAGCTCAGAGTAAAGAATCTTCTGGAATCTATCTGCTGGTATAACTCACCCTTAAAAATTAGCAGTTAAGAAGGAAAAGGTTTGCAAAGAGCAATTATAATTTAGTATGAAAAGCAGAGATTATTAGGTAGTAGCTAGAACAATTTAAATAGGGGAGAAGTATCAATACCATCTTAAAATTTGTAAAATTGGAAATTACATTTTTTTAATTCATTCTCTACCGAACTATGGAAACAGTCAGAATAACAGCAATCACACAATTTTAGGTCAGATTCTAACCCAAACACAATCTTGCACAGTAAAAGAAGGGATGATTGCCTAATGTCCTTCCAGCAAATAAACTTTAAATCCACTCCCATGCCTGCTGTGGAAGTTCCCTGCAATAGTCCTTGGCTTGCATTTATGTGAATTGATTGAAAGTCCCCGAATGCTACATTAGTCAGTCTCCACATGCTGCATAAAGATGAGCACTCAGAGAGCAATTAATAACAACTCTTGGCATCAAGTAGAAGAGATAATATCTAAGGCTGACACTGGTAAGGAAATTAAATGTTATATTTGGCAAGAAGTTTCTAAACAGACCATAAAGGCTCAGGTGCTTTAATGCACATTTGTTTAAATGCCTGTTCCTTTTTCCCCCTCTGCTGTGTTATAGTCCTTGTAGTCTGTAGTTTGGTTCATTCAGAATTTCATGGCATGTCTTTTCTCTGGAAACACATCTCTGGGTAGCTTCCATTGCACATCCTTTCTCCACCCAACCAGACGACAATGAGTTGCTACGTTTTTTTTCTTGGAAAGACACTTGGAAAGCAGGGGAGGGAGGAAGTCATTTTTACTTAAGAAAGAGGGAAAAGTAGAAGACAACGATGGCAGTGTATCTCACTGAGGATCCTAAGGGAAAAAGAAGCATGCAAGTAATGCAAAATATTAATCATTTCATTAGCTTTTATGAAGATGGTACTAATAAAATCCATTGTCCAAATGCAGTTTGCTTTTAGAAACAAAACCCAAGGAATTTATCTCTCCTCCTTTTAATGGGCTTTTGCTGAGAACAAGAATATGGGGAAATTTAACTTTCCAAATGACCTGCTTTCTATTCTGTGAATTTGAATTTTTCCTAAACACCTATTTTATAATTAAAAAAAAAAATTAAATCCCTGAGAACTTCTCTCTGGGATTTTGCTATTATTATCCATTTACCTCTCAGGAAAGTCAGTGTCTTTTCATTCAGTCTCTGTTATGTCCCTGGGCTTGTTCTCTTCCCAAGACAATCCTCAGTGAAATTCTGGGGCCAATGGACAGGATGTTTTACTCTTGATATTTCTGCCTGTATCAGCGCATTGAGCTGTAATGTTTTAGTTTGGATCATGAGTGCACTTTTGAAAGGAGTTGTCTCACAGTCGTCTCCACTTCCCGAAGTCCACGAGGCATTCAGTGCTCAGGGCCAGGACAGAGGTGCCTCACAAGCACTGAAATGCATTTCATCGCCACCGCTTGCAGTACAAACCACTCCTATCAGCTCACATCGCTTCTCAGGACAAAGAAAACCTGCACGAGGTCCGGGCACACCAAGACTGAACAAGTCAGTGGGATCCCACCCTTTGTGCTGATTGGCAGTACAAAGTCCTGGGGTGTCAAAAATCGGTGAATATCTGGGCTTGAATAGGAGGGCTGAAAGCAACCACAGCCTGCAGGGAGAGGGAACAGCAGTGATCAGCCTTGTCTTTCCTCCCAAGAGCTCCTACTGGATCCCTACCAGCCTGATTAGCCTTCAGCTTGGAGCAGAAAACACTTTGTCACCTTTGGAGACCGCTCAGAGAACTATTAATGTATCAAGCTCAATGGAAGCATCATTGCAAAAATCAAACCCCTTTTCTCCTCATTTAATTGGATGCAAACTTTGCTTCTTGATTGAAATTTGGCATAGAAGATAGGAATATCAGAAAAAGTCTACTAACTACAGCATTTGGGAAGTCATTTTCACTGGTGCAAAGCAGGAAAGAAAAATACCTCCCATGTAGATCCAGCAGCATTTTGGACCTGTTTTCTCACAGGTTTAAAGGGTTAAATTGCAAAGCACGGGAGGAAGAGTTCCTGTCTTTTCTTCCTTGACAAGGCACTTAGAAATATTTAAATTCGTCTTTTCAAGAACCAAAACATGGGCTTATAGAAGATTTTAAAATGCTCATACAGGCTCATCGCTCTAAAAATACTGAGAATTTTTTGTCTGTTTTCTTTAATAAGCAGGACTCTGATTATCAGTTTAGTGCATAGCACCTGTATTTTTATGAATCAAAAGAATTTCTACCAAAGCTTCTTTGATTGAAGCCACCAGAGTATCAAACTGGTTTCAGTCATGGTAGTGCCAGCGAAGCCTATGAAGGACTTCTCTCTGTAGCATCTGGGGACCGTGGCCCAAGTATTTTCATGCTCTACTCAATGCAGTGACACATCAATAAATTTTGAATGAAATCATGTCACAAATGTGTAACCTCCTTAATCCTATGCAAACCAAATAAATCAATAAACAAAATCTTTAAAACAAGAAGAAAAATATATCAACCTAATCAATAAATGGGTTGGTGGTACTGTAAAGAAAAAAATCTTTTTCTGATTTCAAATTTTGCTACCAAACCCAAAAATGCTCTATTTCTTAGTGACATGGTTTTAAAAATAATACTCTATAGCTAAATAAAGTGGTTGTTACATAATAAGATTATGCTGAAATAACCAAGATTGTCCCTTTTATTTTGTACTGTGAAGCAATTATTCAGTCATGATGAATATTTTCCAAGAATGACTGTGATCCAAAATTAATCCTTCTGCAGCACTGTTCTATTGATCAGTTCAGTGATTTTAAATGAAAGTAATGTGCTATATTTTCAGAGCAATAGGCCACACAGAGCTTCTCAGAACACCCGGGACAGTGTCTTCCATCTATCTTGTCCACATTTCTGCTGGGAGACCATGGGCAAGCCAATCCTTCACTTACTACTTGGAGCAACCTTCATGTGAAATAAAGTTACTACACTTCAAGAATATTTCTCACATAAATACAGTGAAGTTTAGTAACTCCTGTCTAGGATGAGCTGCAGGTTCAGGATAAAGTGTACCAGTGAACCAAACATTAATTGACTATCAGTCACGCTCTCTGAACATAAGCAAGAGCTATCTTGTTTTTAAATAGAGCACATTTAGGTAGAAAAGAGTATAAAAGCTATTAAATGTTAGGTTGGCAGCATTCAGAATAATCTTCTCTAGATTTTTGCACTCAAAATATTTGAGAACTATGGGTTTGATGAAGGAAAAAACCAAGAATGTAACATTTATGTAAGTATTACAGTGTCTGAAAGTGGAGACAGACAATCGAGTTGGCGAGGCCATGCTACTGGGGCAAACCAACAATCCCCATCTGTAGAAACCAGTCAGGACAGGGTCAGTGTAATTGTCCAGTTGCAGGGTACAAGTATTGGGTAACATTTGCTCCCTGCAGCTGCAGCAATGAGCGCTGCAGGTGTTGCAACAGAGGGGCAGCCTCCTGGCTCTGCAGCAGGGCCCAGGGAGGTAAAGACCTCCTCTTCCTCACACCCTCAGCTCTTCATGGGGCTCCCAGTCCCCAGGAGCTGCCGAGACCTTTGCACACGGTGAATTTTATCTCAGTGGGTGTATTTTGTCTGAAGGGAACAGCTGCTCTAGCTCTTAAGCAGAGGTCAAATATGTTTTAAAAGAGGCTCCCAGCCCATGAACTCTGAAACACAAGGTCTGCCAGCGGTCCCTTTATTTCCAGAGTAAGATGAGCCATTGTAGGGGTGAATAAACCTGACTAGCTGATACGAAGCTCATTATGATGCCCATACCCATTTTTGTTCAGGAAAGTAAACCTGATCTCTTGGAAACAATATCTCGGGCTTTTATACAGTAATTATAGAGAACTAAGATCAGTATTTTTAAATGAAAGTGATGACAATGCTTTATGGAATGAGTAGCAACAGAGCTGATTTAGATCCTTTATACTGCTAATGAAATGTGAATAAGTAGGAGTCTCATTATCTGCACTTTAGTGTATGCCTTAGATTGTTCATTATTCTACCACTTAGTGAATTGGTATCTGTGCATATGAGTGATCCTAATGGTTTTTACACAAAAACTTTCCAGCTTTGTTTAGAAAGTGGTGTTTTAATGATTATATTTTGGTTATAAGCATAATATCTGTATACTATCTATATACAATGCCTAATGGCTTGCAGCTTCCAAGAAAAATTGTTTCAACGAAAACTAGATATTTTCGGAGAGAAAAAAATCCTGTTATTTATACAAACCCTTTCTGCTACGCAATAATTAGCATTTTCCAAGCATTCACTTGGAAAATGAGACTTTTAAACAATCTGAATATCTTGTATTCATATTGCAGGGAGAGGAGAACAGAGACAGTAACCTCTTGACCACCTATGTTTGCAAAGAAAAGACCCAGCAAAAAAGAAAAAGATCATCAGAGGATGAAGTCTGCACCATGGGTTATTGCAGGAGGCATCCTCCTATTCTCTGTGTAGTTCAGCTATAGTTCAGCATCTTGCTTTCCCTGCTTCCTGTACTCTTCACATTGGTTCCTCCTGAAGTCCTATCAGCTGCCACTGATGAGACTTCCCATCCTGAGGAGGAGATGGCACAGATCAGTGTATATTGGAGAGGCTAACCCACCTGTCAACGCACCTAATACAATAAATAACAATGGCATACAATTTTTTCCCAAAAGCTCCGAGCAACCCCGACAGAACCTCTTCCAAGTGTGACAGGACTGGACTGAGGTACATTTCCTTCATAGTTAATGTGATGCCTCATTGTTTAATTAGATCTGCTGGATGTCTCTCTGCCATCTGCTCCCTTCCAAGAGCCAGCACCTGTCAGCATAAGCTCCAACACTGACTCCCATGACTGGCAGAATATATTTCCTCCTGTCTAAGAGGACATATATTGTTGTTACCTAAGAAACCATCACCTGGGGGTGTCTTCCACAGCAGAAAATAGAGCACCCTACCTTTGATATTTTAGTTGGATTCTTCTTGCTGTACAGTATCAGACAAGTGAGAAAAACGATAGGAGAGAATAAAGACAAATATTTTAAGGCGCAAGAAAAATGCTAAAAATTGAAAGAAAAAAACACTCTTAGGAATAAAACACACCCCTGTTTGTATTTGATAGGGCTTTATATCTTCAAATGCTTTGCTCACAGCATAGGCATGCAGCTGGAAGAGCCAGCATGCACAGTATCACTTTGCCTCCCAAGTGACTCCTCCCCTTGGAGGGATTCTCCTTGGCCACCTTTCTCTCATGGTTTGGATTTGGATAGCAGTGCTGCTGGGACAGGAATCTGGAATCTGGCACTGTGGGCCCTTTCCACATCAGATCACATGACACAGGTCCCTGCTGAGGGCCTCTCCTGCCATTAATGTCTCCGAAGCCTGAGGGCATTTCTCCATTTCACATCTGCTGGCAAACAGACCTGTCCAGCTGGGCCTTCTCACACAAAAGTCCCCGGGCAAGCTGGGGCCACCTGTGTATTTCTATTAGACCTCATATATGACAGCAGTAATTCACCTTCTGCTGAGCCAGTGATGCCATGCACTACCAAAATCACACATGGCACGTTGGCAAAGTCAGCCAGCCACCAAACACACACATTTGCAAACAGGACACCTTTCCTTTCCTTGCCATAGTTTCTATGTCTCGCATATATATCCCTCTGAGCTTCCAGATGTTGGGAAAGCTCATTGTTTGAAGGATTGCATGAAGGGAGGATGTTTTCCTAACACCCAAAACTAATTTGGAACCAGGAGGCAATAAGATTCATTTTAAGGGGACAGATGACTTCCAGTTTGCATTTGTTTGCTGGAAACAAACCATTCATCTAAAATGCACTGGGGCCAGGATTTCTGAGATGAAGTCCTAGCCCCATCTAAATCAGGGATCATGTTGCCACTGCCTACACATTCACCACAACATTTCTTGTGCAGAGGACCTGGGAACTATCAATATTTTCACACACAACACACACAGCAAGGAAAAGCTTTAGAACAAAAGAGAAAATTAATGCAAGCTCTACTATACCATGCTTTGTCTACAGGTAACACTTAAGAAAGGCTCAGCCAGCATTGGGACATCATGGTGATAGCTGCTGTTCTAATTAAATATCACCTTGGAGATTATCCCTCACAGACAAAAAGAGCCAACAGATACCAATTTCTCAAACATGTAGTACTTAGATGAAGCTCCAAACAACATTTGAAGGTTAAATAATATAATCTAGGAGTTTGATCCATGATTGCTGGTACCTCAAGAGAATTTGCTATTCCTTTTTCATGTGGCATGAAACCACTTCACCTTTCGTGCCTTTGAAAAAAGAGCATCACTGTGCCTCTAGCTTTATGTATCTGTTGAGCTTTAAGCTGCTTTTTCTTTAACATTTCACTGTTTCTACTAAACATTTGTTTAACCTACATTTTTAAATTTGTATAGCAAGAGCCATTTCATCTCTGCTCATCTGCTAGATCACTGCTATGTGAGGGGGCTGCAAGTTGAAAAGTTAAACTTTCTAGATTTTCTAAAAATTAAAGAAATGAAACAAACAGATTATTTTTTCCCCCTCAAATCTGTGCTTTCTTGGAAAAGTCAGTAAAACCACACAGCTCTATCTTGGTGAATGTATTTGCATTCTCAAGTAACAGAGCTGAATTCAGGTGTTGTTATATGTCAATGCATTTTTGGGCACTAATCCAAGCTTAGAGGAATATTGGAACCAAAGCCAAACTCTGATCTTTCCAGAATGCTTAAAGCAATGGCCTAACTTTATGAAAGAGAATAGGAAATGTGCCTTCAGCTTCAGCAAGCACTGAGTTTTATCAACAGTTGTCATGAATGAATTTGAATGTACACAGGTGTCCAAAGGTACCTAGCAGGTTTTCAAAGGCTCTAGGAGTCTAAATACCTCTGGAGTCAATGCTGGAATGGGAACAGGACGTTTCTTAAAGGACACAGCAGACACCTGAAAGCAGCTGGTTTTCCAAACACTCAGATGGAAAATCAGAGTTTTTGTTCTTGGAAACTCTTCTCCTACAGGATTATGATCTCCAGTTGTTGCTGAAGCTCCTACAGAGAAGACCTCCAGGATTCTTCCTCCCTCATGTCACAACAAGAACCTTGCAGGCAAACCTTGCATTTTTGGAAGCCGTTATCTTTTGAAAAATTAATGACATATCTTTTCAATCAATTCTCTGATCGGCATACATCATTTGCTGTTTTATTCTTTTCAAATACAATTTGAGCAAATGTCCAGACATATTTTTGCTCCATGTTCCATAATAGCTTATCTTCTACTAGTCCATTAGTGTCCTATAGACAGCAGAACATTGGAAACAGCAAATATTAAATAGAGAGGAAATAATTACCTCTAATTCTGTAACATTAATACTTGCAGATCACTTATGTAAGAATTGACTATACAGAGATATTGTAGTTCCCATTGCAGTGCTGTATATCACACTTTTAGGAATTTCGCTCTCCTTACACCCAGGGAGAAGCTAGGGCCTGTACATTCCTTGAGTTACAGGAAGTCAGGCACAGCTTCCCTTGCAATAACTGGCCTGCAAGATGTTTATTTACCTCCAGGGCTGGGATTTACATTTTGACTTGTGACCATGGAATGTTCATTAGACACCTAAGGCTTACCCTTCCGCTATTAGCATTTTTTACCATTTGCACTAAGCTGATAGGAAAAGAGAAAAAAATATCTTGTGGCAGCAGGCTGATGGAAGGTTGGTGTCCACCTCTACACAAATATTAGTCCACAAACATAGATGATTTCTGCGAGGGATCAAACTTCCAGCTCCCTCCAGCTACTTCCTGGGGGTTACTGTCAGCATCCAGATCCTGAAAGGAGATGCTGCAGCAATTAATTCAGAATTCAATTTTTTTCCTGATCTCCATTTCTGAAAGCTTATTTTACTTCACAAAGCCTCCCACCCCAGACCTGTGGGGTTGTGAAGACACACTTGGGATTACAGCTATGTTTTATTATTCACAGACATGTTTTGACTAGCTGCAGATGTAACAGGTTACACAGTACACTCCATTTGTGAGAAAGAACATTTTTAGGCACATTTTAGAATTTCTTCTACTTTAAGACTTCAGATAGATATTACTTGATGCTTTCATCTATAGCAATTTTAGCTGTATCAGCTTGTTGCATCTTACTGGACAAAAAAAAAAAGGAAAAGACCGATTCCATGTGGGCTGCTGCTCACCAATGGAAATCATAGAATCATAGAAAGGCTTGGATTGAAAGGGATCTTACAAATCAACGAGTTCTAACCCCCCTGCCACGGTCACAAATGTCACTCGCTAGATCAGGTTGCTCGAAGCCTCATCCATCCTGGCCTTGAACACTTCCAGGGATGGGGTACCAAAACTTCTCTGAAATGGCTCTGGAGGCATTTGGTTTTCATTCAATGAAAACTTCTGTGGCAAAAATAAACCTCAACACCTGTCTCTGAGTCATGAACCAGTTTTCATTAACTGAGAGTTTCAATGGAAAATTTTCAGCCAGCCTTAATCATACTTATCAGCAGGTCTGTAAGGATCTCCCTGAGAGTTTGTGCCAGACTACCATTTTAATACCAGGAAACTGGCTGAAATTCTAACTAAAAATAGAACAATAAAATGTTCAAGTACAAGCACCATAAGGACTAAGCAGAAAGGCTATTGCAAAGAAAATCAAGGCTTAGCAATCTATCCAAAATTCCATCGGCATATAAATAAAATCAGGGCTGAAACAGGACCAGGTGATGACATTTGATTGGAGGTCCAGAAACAATTTGAGAAAAACCTTCATTATTTTGCAATTAAAATAACAACAATAGAAATTTAAATTGAATCATAAAATCATTACAGTTGGAAAAGATCATTGACTCCAACCTTTGACCAAACACCACCATATCAACTAAATCATAGCACTAAGTGCCATGTCCAGTTGTTTCTTGAACACTTCCAGGGATGGTGACTCCACCACCTCCCCGGACAGCCTGTTTCAATGCTTAACAAATGTGAAAAAATTCTTCCTGATTTCCAACCTGAACCTGCCCCAGTGCATCTTGAGTCCATTTCCTCTTGTCCTGTTCCTGGTTGCCCAGGAGAAGAGGCCAACTCCCACCTGGTTACAACCTCCTCAGGTAGTTGCAGGGAGTGATAAGGCCTCCCTCAGACTCTTTTTTTCTCCAGGATAAACACCCCCAGCTCCCTCAGCCACTCCTCATATGACTCACGCTCTACACCCTTCCCCAGATCTGTTACCCTTCTCCGGACATGCTCCAGCCCCTCAGTGTCTTTCTTGCAGTGAGGGGCCCAGAACTGGACACAGGACTTGAGATGCAGCCTCAGCAGTGCTGAGTACAGGGGATGATCACTGCCCTGGTCCTTCTGGCCAGGATGCCACTGGCCTTTTTGGCCACCTGGGCACACGCTGGCTCACGTTCAGCTGGCTGTTGACCAGCACCCCCAGGTCCTTTTCCACCAGGCAGCTTTCCAGCTGCTCTTTCAGCAGCCCATAGCAATGCATGAGGTTGTCGCGGCCAAAGTGCAACGATACGAGGAATAACAGATTGAATACTCTTGTGCAACAGAAAAAAAACCTGTCACAGGTAGGTAAAAATGTATTGTAGGCACTGATATACTCCTGGCCAAATAAATGGTATCCGAGTAGTCCTTTTACATCCTACACATTTCAATATTTAGGTCAATATAAACTTCTAGAGATACAGATGCAGATATAGGGATACAAATGCAACCTGATGCCACTGCGCCTTTCATCATTCCTCTCCTGGTCCCTTGGTAGCATTTTACTCGTACCACACACCGCAGGTGTTAGAAGAGAAAGGAAATGAAAGGCGTGGTGACCAAAAGCAGATTTATTCTTTAAGGAAAGGATTAAGACACAAAATGGAAAATTTCCCTTCCTCTGAAACCTGGCACAAAAGAACTGTGTATTAAAGATTAAGAGTTAGTGTTTCTTCAGCCGTGTTGCCACAAGATATCAGGCCCTGTAATACCAAGGTTGCCATGGATATCACTATTGATTAGTAAATAGTGTTATTAAGTCCCATGTAAATAGTGAATAACTGACAGTTCTGAAAGAGATGTGGACATTTTAGGTAATAGGCTTTTTTTCTCTTAATTAGATAGGGGCTAGCTGAACATTTGAACTTCAGCTTAAATTTTCTCCCTTGCTTCACTTCCTTGTGTTTTGTTAAGCAAGTATATCCCAAAAGCTGGTGTACGCAAGAAAAGAGGAAACATCAAATAAAACATAAATTAAAACTGAGACTGGTCCGGAGTCCAAGCTCATCTGGTCAAAAGTCAAAGAAAGAAAGAAAGGCATAACTGCTAAACAATAAGATAAATACTGGATTATTTCAGAAAAGATGAGCTGCTCTAGGTCCCTAGGAATAAATTTGTCTCACTGGCAAGAACAGATTTGTCTCACAACAGCAGCTACAAGTTTCACTGCTCAACATCATCACGTAAAAGCTCTGAAAATGTTCTTCGGACACGAATTGAGCAGCAAACTCCTGTGAAATGATGGAGAATTGGGCTTGTCATCTCATCGAGAGAAGCTGAACATAAAACTTGCCTGATGCCACAGCAACTCTGTAGGAGAAGTAGGGCCAGAGTCAAGGCTCTTCCCCCTTTACAAAAAGTGACCTTTGCAGGTTACAAGATGAAACCAGCAGCAAAGTCTGGGATCTTGAGGACATCAGGTGACTGGAGTGAGCGGGGTATGACCTGGCACGGTCCATGCTCTAGTGCTCCCCTAGTTTCTACATGCAAACAAATGTGCTGGGGCGATTGAATACGGGGACTGGATGTGAATGCAGGCATCCTGACTGATTTTTCTGCAACATTTGTCTATTTTTTTCAGTAAAGATTATTGCAAGTGAGATGGTGTTGGCATGAAAGTTATCCAGTGGTTATCAACGCTCAGACTCAAATATGCACACTCGTGCATGCAGAAAACACGCATATACCACCGCTTGTGCTAGAGGTGTCAGCCACAGACATTCAGTCAGGAGCAGAAACAAAGCTGTGTGATTTGGATCATCATCCACAAGCACCATGAACAAATAGAGAACAGTCAAAGCTCAAAATTGTTAATGTAGAGACTAGGTCCTAACCAGCTAATAGGTGCAAATTCCTGCTTTTGTGGATAGCAAACTTTTAAAGGTAATTTACATCTTAGTGAAAGACAGAATGTCTAGTCTAGATGAGATAAATCTGTATGGCTACAGCAGCAGCTGTAGCAGCATAACAGCAGCTCACATCAACCGAGAATCAGATTTAAATCTGTAAAAAAGGAAGCTGAAAATAGAAAAAAAAAATTAAATTAAATGGATGAACTGCCTACTGCTAATTGTTTGCTTATCTCCGTTTAGGAACAAAATGCTAATGAAAAAAACCACCAAATTATCATCAGTCAGTTCTGGATTGCCCAAGGTATCAAACATTCTGCTCAGCTTATTACTTAAGCATGTAAGGCAAAGTTAAACACGGACTAAATTAACCCAAATGAAAAGATTTTAGTGATACTACAAGAAGAGGCTGGCAATGAAAATTCTCAGATAAAGATGTTGTGTTATCTATCTTCAGTATACTGTTCTACCTCTACCTACAATCCTAACAGAAACAAGATCCTGTTGGTTTTATCTTACTGTAGCTAGACAAGATAAGCCTTTGGCTGGTGATTTAAGACTGGCCTCCACTGATTACCTGATGACAGCTGTCTCAGTACCTCATCTTTCCTCATTGTGGAAGAGATGCTGCAGAAAACTGGGTTTCAGTGAAAGAGAATCAAGCTGCAAAGCAGATCCTTTTTGAGGACTCTGAGTGTACAGCACATATTGTAAAAGTTCCCAGCCCCTGCCAGGACTGCTGGTGCTATGGTGACATAAATACAGAGAGCTGCCTCGAATTTTTTACATTATTGACATTTTAGACATACAGTTATTTTGGTTATAAAAAGAAATCAACAAGATTTTGGTTTTCAAAAGTTACAAATAGAAACATTCTTCACTGCACAGGAAAAGATTAAGGTCTTTGGACTGTAAAAAAGCCATGAACATTTTCAAGAGGCATTTGTAAATTTGCCATTAAAGTCTTTCTTCAGATTGAATTGCCTTTGAAAAAATGTCAAGGGAGTATTTTTTACTCTATCCTGTATGCAGAAGAATCAGATATTAAAGACCTGACTCTTTGAATAGGGCCTGAGCATGATCCTATCAGACAGGATTTTTTTCATATCGCTTTGGAAGAATTCTTCAACTGAGAAAACCCTGAAAAATGTGGATACAGTGCTAAAAGATGGTTCTTACTAACCGTGTGGCTCACTGGCACTGCTCAGCTCTTGCAGACAGGTCACAGCAGTGTGAAAGCCTAGCAAATGTAGCAGCGTAAATGCAAACTGGGCTCTTGGCCAGGGCCAGCTCAGACCTCCTCATAAAAGCAGGAAAAACTGAGCTCCGCTGCCCTAGGCAAGGGATGGTAAGCAGGAGAATGCGCTTTTCCCTCTGTAGGAAGAGGAACAGAGAGGGGACAGCAAAGTTAGATGTGGAGTAGAAGTGTCCTGGAGACTTAGGATCTGCCTTGTGCTGCAGACAGGAATGGTACAGCTCGGGATCAGTCACAGGGACAACAACTTTGGCCCATATCTACCTGCTGCTCCAAGCCCCATCTTCAGCCTTCTTCAACAGGGCTGCACTACAGTGGGTGGAAAGTTCGTGGATTTTGGTGCCTCTCTGTCCTGTACCAACAGCTGACAATACCTCTAGGATTTAGAAATATTTGGGAAAAGCATGGCAAAATATATAAATCTTTCCTTCCTTGCCGGCTGCAGTAGCATGAAGTATTGCTGCTTGACAAAACTACTTGACAGAAAATGTCAAGCTATCTTTCCTGTTCAGTTAGATTATATTAAAGAAGCATGAAGGGCTAGAACAATTTTAGGATGAATCAAATAACTTTATCCCCAAAAGCTCAATAAAAACACCACAAGCTTCCCACTTGATTTATTTTCTAGAGAATGCCATCATGGTGCATTTGCTGTGGTTGAACTCCACCATGCTGGGCATTTCAGCTTTACCTTGCAGGAGAACAAAGTTAAACAGGAGGTTGTGATGGAATAACAAGTTTAAGACTTGAAAATTAATTTAATCCAGGTCTCCAGCCTTGTAAGTTCATTTGTGCTGTCATGACCTCCAGCAGCTACGGCACAATGCTCAGAGCCACCATGGCCAGTTGAAAGGGTTCAGCTCATTAAGAATTCTCATTTCTCATCTGAGCTCCTTTGAGAGACTGTCATTTCACTTTAATGAATTCATCGCACATGATATCATGGTGGTTTTATGAATATGGATTTACCTTCTAATTATTGCACCAGTTAGAGAAAGGGAGACAGGAAAGGCAGAGACTTTTAAGGGTGCTACCATGCAGTTCTACACCTTCTGCAAAGGCCAGTTCTTGCTTTTGTCTCAGATATTTCACAGTGGTTTGTTTACTCACAGCTGATGCTCTTTTCAGTGCAAGCACTCCCTGGCTCAAATAATTTTCAAGAGACAGTTTATTGATGATCACATTATGAAGGAGAGATAAGGACAACAGAAGTCATTGACTTCTACGTGAGACACTCAAAGAAAGATGGAAAGACGGTGGGAGTAAATGCTTAACGTGGGACACATTCAGAACTTCAGCTATGGGTGTCTAGTGTAAGCACCATGATAACTTCTCTTCATTGACTAGGTAATGGTCTGGTAGTTCTGCAACTAAAATTATCTGAATGGCTCATTGAACTCAAAACTTCACTGTCCTACCAGCTGTGGTGGCTCAGCCAGGCTCTCAGAGGACTTGAATGTGGCTCTTGATTTTTCCGAGTAGCAAAGGGAATAATACAGAAGTACGTGTGGTGCTGGCACTCGGAGACAGGAAGGATAACCTCTGCTTCTGTATTTGGACACAAATGATATTAGGAAGCTCTCCGTGTGGCCAGAAGGCTTGAAGTCCCTGTGGGCTCTCGAGGAAGAGCTGGCCACCTGCTACTTCCCACTGTTCTATGTGCAAGTAAGGAAAAGGCAAAACAGCTCAGCTTCTTAACAAATAAACAAGCAACCAACTGGAGCTTGGGCTATTAAATAAATTGATAGCATTATACTAAACCATGAGGCTCCTTTTTCTCAGAGCACCAGCATTACAGAGCCTCCTTATATTTGCACTAGACAAATACTTAAAATATCTCACCAATTATTTCATGTTGGCACAATAATAGCTTAACTAGAATGGATCTTCTTATACATGAGAATACAGTGAATGATTGTCTTGCTAAGAAAAGCCTAACCCTTAAGAGGGTTCGTGTTCTTCTTCTAATGACTCACTTTAGGAGAGGTAGATAGGCAGGAAGGATGATTCATCGCGGGACACCTACTGTACACTATTCTGGAATACATTTTTCTTCATCTCTCTCCCACTCTACCTATCAGAAAGGGATAAACAAAACCATAAGGGCTTGGGGATTGAAAGAGAAGGGGAAACTGGTTAAAAGTCATGCTGGCAATGGGGCGTCTTTACAAATGAGTAAAAGTGTGGTGACGGCAGCACAGTAATGTATTGGCCTCACAGGTCAGAGTGACCTTAGCAGATATAACCGATAAATCTGTAAGCCTCAAGATGCGATATTGAGTCAAAAGTTCAGCTACTTTCACAGGCTTTGCCTCCAAGCTTTTGCAAACTGCAACTTCTGTTCCGAGTCCTGTTTCCTCTAAGAGCCCAGGAGTGACATTTCAGGGAAAACAAGAACAACAGATAGCAATTCAGTCACAGGCTTGATGTAGCAAAAGGAAAATTACACTGTTACAGGGTCATGATTTTCTGAAACTCACCTTCGAAAAGAGGTCAAGAGAACCAACTCAATAATATACTTTGGTGTCACAGAAAATTTGCTAGAGTTCCAGCCATGCATTAAGTGCCATTCAGCCACTAGCGAGCCTGGTACAGTCCACTGACTATTATCCGCTCCTGATCATAGAAAAACCAGCTTGTTCCAACACCTCAGGCATGGGAAGGGATGCCGTTTACTAGATCAGGTTACTCAGGGCCTCATTCAACCTGGCCTTGAACAAATACAGATATTTCTTCTGGGAACCAGTGATACGGCCAGAAGGAATCCAAGGAGTATCGCAAAGGGTTATAGGGTGGTGCGGTCGGCACGCTGGAGGGACGGGATGTCATCCGGAGGGACCTGGACAGGCTGAAGAAGTGGGCCCATGCCAACTTCATGAAATTCAACAGAGGAAAATGCAAAGTCCTGCACCTTGGTGAGGGCAATCTCAGGCACGAACACAGGCTCAGTGGAGAATGGATTGAGAACAAACCTCAGGAGAAGGTCTTTGGGAATACTGGTTGCTGAGAAGATCAGCAAGACCCAGCCATGTGCCCTTGCAGCCCACAAAGCCAAACGTGCCCTGGGCTACATCCAAAGCAGCGTGGCCAGCAGGTGAGGGAGGGGATTCTGCCCTCTGCTCTGCTCTGGTGAGACTCCACCTGCAGTGCTGCATCCAGCTCTGGGATCCCAGCACAGGAAGGACACTGTTGGAGCGAGTCCAGAGGAGGCCACAAAGATGCCCAGAGGGCTGGAACACGTCTCCTATGAGGACAGGTTGACAGATGGAGCGGTTTAGCCTGGAGAAGCGAAGGCTCCCAGGAGACCTTAGAGCACATTCCAATGCCAAAAGGTGACTGCAAGAGAGGTAGAGAGGGACTTTTTACAAGGGCATGCAGTGATAAGACAAGAGGGAATGGGTTTAAACTGCAAGAAAGTAGGTTTAAGTCAGATATTAGGAAGAAATTCTTGACTGTGAGGATGGTGAGGTACTGGAACAGGTCGCTCAGAGGACTGTGGACACCCTATCCCTGGAAGTGTTTGAGTTCAGGCTGGAAGGTGCTTTGACCAATCTAGTCTAGTAGAAGGTGTTCCTGCCCACAGTACAGGGATTTGGAACTACGGGATCTTTAAGGTCCCTTCCAACATGGACTGTCCTATGATGCATTCAAGCAAGTTATGTTCCAGTCCGAACAGTGACACAAGAAAATGAATTTTAAAGTGTTGTTCACATGCCCAGGCCACAGATGTTCAAGTCATTTTTAGCAATGGCTAGAAAAGGAAAAAAATCGTCTTGTAAAAGCCAAGGGCATTAGTAAAGATGATTGCTGAAGCCTGTTGCAGTTGCAGCTTGGCTTAAACATGCACTAAGAAACACTAAGTGGTGATTTAACAGGACTGATAACCCTGATAACCCTATATAGCAAGCGACTGAATACATCTGCAATTGCAAGTGCTGAAAATGTCAGGATAGGATTCATGGGCTGGAACTTGAGCGGAAAGCTGCATTAACAGAGGGAGGGCATTTGTAAAAATACCATGGGATCATTTATGACCACATTTAGTGAAAATTTAGTTCTCTGGCTCATCAGAAATGCACAAGCTGCAGCAAAACATTCCACCCTATTAAAGCACAATATCTGTGCTGAAAGATTTGCCTGTCGAAAAAACACTGCTACATCCTATGGCACTCCAGATTCACTTCTGTCCTCTGAACTCAGGCCCAACACAGATAGGTGTCCTATGGCAACTAACCTGCAGTGACAGAGAGAGATGAAAGTAAATGGAAGCCAAGGAAGAAAATTATATGTAAAACATAAACATTGCTGTCTGCTGGAAGTTTACGTGCCCTCAGTTAGGTCTAGCAGTTTCACTCAGCCAGTCTGAATCCATGACTACTGCAGGTGACTTTAAATCAGCAGGAGTTTGTAGGAACAAATTTTCTTAAAAATATGACTGCTATTCCATTGCTTCCCTTGGAAGCCTTGCTATCCAGGGGTGTAATAATAATGATGATAATAATGTAATAGCCTTGTGTCATTTGAGTAATAAAGACCATGTGGAATTTAAATCCTCTTTAGATGGGTAACTAATCAGTTTGGGCTTCTTATAGAACCAAGTCTTTGAAGAGTGTAGCTGGCTTACAAATACAAATACAGCTGAAATTTTTCCACAGAAACAAATTAACTATTACTGGACAACTTCAGAAAGCCAGACTCTGCAGCTTGTTTTACTGAGGATGGTCTTCCAGCTCTGGTGGTGCCACTGAGGGCACTGACTAAATCCCCACCCTCAACACAGACTATTCCTGAATTAAGGATAATAAGATAGAGCACATTTTCAGGATTATTTATCTACAATACTCTGGGTTAGTTTTTCAAAGGAGCATTTGCTTGGTGAACACAGAAACTCTGTTCATTAGTGACAGTGATGAGGACATAAATACCTGCAAGAAACCAATCTGTATCTTCTGAAAGACAACAGATTTACCAGGCAACTCCAGCTGTTCATCCTAGGACTTTTCACAAGCAGGCACGTGCCTGGCAGCAGAAAGACGGATTTCATTTCCCTTTTGTTATTTATCCATGAGAGCTGTCTACACAACCTCTGTCCAAGCACCAATTTCTGAGTTCAGTACTTATGACCAGAATACTCATAAAAGGCAATGCTTTAAGAAAGGCTGCCATAATTCCAGTTTTTAATCTGGATTCAGGATCAAAGTTCATACAGACAGCTTCTAGATCAAGGAATTAAGCAACAGAGGCCGACACTGGAAGTCAATTGTCTGTACTCTCAAACTGCTAGAAGAATCCTGGCAGCCTGTGCAAATGCTACAGCACCCACCAAAACCCTTCCCAAGCACAGAGAAGGTGTTAGCACAGACCAGATTTTGCCCCCAGTAGGCACTCTGGGTGTGGCCTTCCTATTTTGAAGGCTAAATTTTGGCAGTGTACACGTGCCAGTTAACCTCAATGCCCAAATACAGTTTAATATGTGTTTAATTTCTTAGTGGAAATCTCTAATAGATTCTGAAAATTTCATCCTGCATCTAACTGTCAAGAGTGGAGTCCAGAGCATCACAGTGAGATGTAGTGCTTGTGAGAGACCATCAGAACACAGTGAGCACCGATCTGGCTGGTTGGGAACCTGAAGGATATTGTTTAGCACAACTCTATCAGTTGAGATAGGGATTTCTAACCTCACCGATTACCAAGAGTGTCAGGATGCCAGAGGCTCAGAGCCTTGGTCTGGTGCTGGACCAACTGATGCCCCAGTCTCAGTGACTGTTTTCACCCATCTCTGAATATCCAAGAATGGGAGGTTACTCCTTTTTGCTTGTCACTCCATGCAAGAGCCAGGCTTCTGCCAGTCTGGCAGCACACCCGAGAGCTGAGGCAGGCGATGGTGGTAGCGCTGAGCACGCACCTGCCTGTCACCAGCCAAGGAAACCCAAATACATCAACCCCAGTGACAGCTCTGGCCCTCTGCAGCACAGAAATGAGACTCGCCGCTGATTGATAACCCCCTTGGCAGACTGAGGCCGGATAAGCAAACCAGGGCGGGTTTTCCAACAACCTTCGCCAAGCCACAGGGCACCTTGCCAGGAAAGATATGGCAGAGCATAAAGCATGACTATGTTGAAAGGTGCCCTGGACTCTCATTCAGGTTCTCTGCTCTGGGGACTGGCTTGGTTTAGCAGGATGATTGAGAAGGTTAAAAAATCCTGCTCTGTCCTGGACCAGATGTTTGTGTCCTCCTTGCCCGCTGTGAGACTTGCCCCGTGCCGTTGAGGAGCTGCTGCGTTTCATCTCTGTCTGTCCAGAGGCAGGCTTCCCACTGCCAGGAAATGATGCCATCAGGAAGCATTCACTATCTGCACTGCCTGTGGGTGGATTTGATGGATCTGGGCCAGAGACACACGTGGGTTTGGGGCTCCATGCCCACAGAAGACTGCAAATATAAAGAATGACGCGATCATGAATGGAGAAGGTTGTAAAAGTGGTTGTGTCATCCTGCTCTGCCCTGAAAGGTGGAAGTGAGATGCTGGCAATTTGTGATCACTTGTGGGAGTAGGTTTGATCACAAAACTTAGTATTTGTGACATTTCTGTAAATGTCATTCTACTAAGGTGTATACTCTGCACTTGAGTCAGGCTCTTTCCTTCTGATATCTGAAGTGTTAATTATTAATCATCAAAACACAATTACTGGAACTCTGCTCCCAGAGGAGACAGAGGTTTGGCTTACAGTGGTATCCTCCAATAACTTAAATCCTTACACCAATTCTTTTCTTTCACAATCACATTTTACCAAAGACACAAGCATGGCTGCACATGTGAGTACATGTGCTTGTAATTTGTGAGATTTGATTAACTCTGTGTCCACGGTCTATGTATAAACTTCTCATAGTATCGGAATAAACAGTCCTTTTCATGGCTGGCTCCACACTATCTTTGTTTGTTCTGTATCTGCCATAGGATAACAGGCCCTTAACACTGATCAGAGCTACTGGTCTCCCCTGTAAAAAATAACTCGTGAACTGCAAGGTATTGTTGTGGACTCCCAACCCAACTTCCCTGTGCTCTGTCTACAGTCTCCTGTTAATAGTAGGTCCCCTTTTTTAAAGGAAGAGCCCTCTAATTCTGTTCCACAAAAGCAAATTGTCTTCAGCATTATTTTGTTCTCACTTAACACTGGCTCTCTTGCTAAAGACTGTATTCACCCATAACCAAAAGACGCTTGCAGTGACACCAGGCAGACTTCTGAAACAAGGCCGCTTTCAAGTAGAATATGGTGGTTTGGGGTTCTGGTGTTGGAATAACAAAGCAAAATATGCACACAAGCTCATGCCTGTAATGTCCCTCACGTCTCAGGTCTTCAGCAGGTTTGTAGTCATCTCAGCAGCATGTAACTGAGTTCATATCAGTCTGTCTGCCTTGGCTGCCCATCATTAAAAGCTCTTATCTGACCACAGGTCTTCCATCATTTCAACGAGAAAACTGTATTCAGCTGCTGACAGCTCTTGATATTTCTTTCATGCCCACTGGGAATAACATCTAGCTTTTATTTCCCAGTCCCAGAAATGAGATTAATCTTCCTGTCCTAAAAGATCACAGCACTGAAATCAGTAAGGAAATGTTCATGCTTTTCATAAAAATAAATTTCCCATAACTCTCACAATCATATTTTAAGTTTGGGCTGATCTTGTCTTCCTGGAAGTCCCCTCCTCAGGATGGCAGTGAAGTCTGTTTCAGGCTGCCGGCTCAGATGTACCACAGCGATAAAGGTGACATCCTCAGGTGAGCTGACAGCCCCACACAAGGCAGTATTTTCATGTACTGCCTGTTCTTTGACGAGTCTCAAGCTGCTTCACAGAAAGAAATAACAGAATGCGATTATGACTCTCTTTGGAGAGGAAAGCAGAGCAACATACAGAATGAGCCTGGCCAAGATCAAAGGAACTTGACCACGTGTTGACCTACAGGTGGCTGCAGATTAAACAGGGAAGGCAGGAGTATTTTCTTTCACCACTCCCTTCCTGAGTACCCCAGCAGTGTCAACACAGCACACAAAAATAAACTGAGGTGGGTGTGAGGTTAATTCAACTTCCCATTAGTTGCAGTCATTTGTGAGATGCTGAACAACCCATCCAGCCCTTGTCGTGACTTCCAGGGCACAAGCAGACACGCACACACTCACTCCTGTTGTTCCAGTTTAATCTGCTGCCACATATGTGCCAACACTGCCATTTAGTGTGCTGGGCCTGTTGCAACAGCTTGGACATAACAGGCACAGCATTAATTGCAAACAGTGATCCTGCCCAGAGAGGCAGACACACACCACTACCTGTTGTGAGCCCCTATCAGCACAAGAGGTTGGAAAGTGGCAGAGGTGGGCCTACCTGTTACAGAAAGTAATAGTGAAGGGTGATGGTGGCAAGAGTTCCTGGAAATATGAACATCTCAAATCTTAGTGAGTTCCTGTGAAAAAAACAAACAAAACAAAACAAACGAACAAAAAAACCCCAAACAGTTTTGTTTGCAAATGGAAAACTATCATCCAAACTTAAAAAAATATCACTGTGATTAACCTTGTGATTGAATTCCTGGTCTTACTGAAGTTCAATAACCAGATGAAACAGTAGTCATTAGTCATCTTAACCCTTTCTGTGGAGAGTCAGAATATTCTTAGCAAGTATTTTAAGCAAACCCTTGATCTATTGGTATCCCCCAAGCTACTCACATGCTTTGATCTACGGCCTTGATCTGCAAAGACACCTGGGACTTACCCTGCTCAATAAAGAAAAACCCAACCAGTTTAGCTATTCCCTGCCCAGCTAGCCTTGCAAGTGCTTATCCTTCAGTGCAGGATCTGGGAGGGTTTATTTGTAACGTTGCTCCAAGCTTTGTCATGGGTCTCCCTCTCCACCTATTCTCATTTTCAGAAGCGATTTACACCCTTAGGAGTTGACAGCCCTTAGAGTCTTCCCAGCAGGCCACACAGACAGTCTGAAAACTGCAGTGCTGTGCAGAGGTATCAGCAAGCTCTGAACAAATCTGCTGTGGTACTGAAGGCTGCCCAGACACAGCCATGGGGAGCTGATGTGGGAGGCTCTGTCCTGCTCCTTCACAACACACGGTAGCGCGTCCTCCAGGCCAGGTCTGATACCACTTTGCCGACCCTTGCAGATGCGCTGCCCTTCACTCACCACAGGCTGTCCCTGCAAGCCACCTTGCCCTTCTCTTGTGTCTGTATTTAACCACCTTGTCAATCCACCCCCAGCTCCTCCTGCTCAGAAATGTGCTGCCACTCCACCGGGGAGATGACACAGGGTGTCCCCCACCGAGTGCCAGGGATGCAAACCTCAGCCAGCGCTGAGCTGGTCCCTGGGCGTTGCCATGATCTGAACAAGTAGTTCAGGTAGCCCTTGGAGAGATGGGGACCACATCTTGTTTGGCACTATCCAAAGCTCAGAGCCCACCCAAAAAAAGTTGAGACTTGGTTAGTGTCCAGCATGGTGCCTGATAAAATTGGTGCTGGATGTAACAGCAGAGAAAGAAGACATGAGGAGAAAGTGAGAGAACGTGCATTTCCATAGGTCAGCTCTCCTCAGAGACATCAGGGGCTCATTGCAAGAGATATAAAAATAAATGTCAGATGGCCCTTTCTTGGTTAATCAAGCTTGGCTTTGCTGTAGTGACATCTCCTTCAAATAGCACTTTTTCCATTCTAAAGTCAAGGGAAAAGCCAGAGAGCATCTGACTCCTGAACAAGCAATCCTGCAAGCAATTCGGGCTTATTTCTGTGGACATGCTTCCCCTATTATTTTAGCACAGCTGTGTAATCCCTGAGTAATTAAAACGTCTCCTCAAAGCTGCCACTCTCTTATGCCTTCTGATCCGTGTCAATGCCGATCTGTTCAGCTGCACAGGAATATTAAGAGTGCCTGATATAGCTAAGTCTCTTCAGCTTTTATCCAAATGGTCTCTTCAACATCAGCATCAGCTGAAGAGAAGGACAAATTCTTCTTTTAATGTAATTTCAGATTAACTGTTGCTTGGAATGCAGTTTTAGTCTATTTACACCAGTCTGATAGGCATCAGCATTAAACAGCAGCAAAGCATTTCAAGAGGACATGAAGAAGTTTTTAAATATATCTAGGGAGAAGAGGTAGCAGATTAAGAAAAACATTAATAATTTGATAGAATATGGACTTGTCGGTCGCTCAAAGCAGCTGAGACCTCTGGAACTTAAAAGAAAAACACAATTTAACAAGAAAAAACTGAGTAAAGAAGCGCAGTAAGTGAGGAAATTGAGAACCCTGTGTAAAAGCCACAGAAGGTCATCAAAAGCCAACCAAGATGGTTTTGGATCATTTGCAATTTGTGGGGCATTCACTGCTCTGCAGACAGACAGGCTGCTCTGGCTGTCTGCTGTGACAGTGCTGGGGCCAAGGCAGACCTCAAACGGGCGGCTTTGGGGAGACACGGGCTAGCACCATGAGAAAGAGAGAAAAGTAAACACAAATACAGAATCTTGGTTAGAAGCACCATCCAAAAAGCATCAGGGCAGAAAAGAAGGACAAACAGAAGCGATGAGATTGGATGAGCAATGAGACAGAGCTTTGTGGAGGCAACTGGCAGCAATAAGAGCTCCCTCTGCAGCTCCCCTGTGCTTGGGCTAAGCTCTCAGGAGATACCAGTGCCATACTCTCCCTATACAGCCATCGTTGGAGACCCCTCTATATACAGCACCATGGTTCGTCCTGGCTACAGGAGAGACACCTGAGAAAAATATCAGCAGTGGCCTGAGGAACTCTTGCAGAGCAGTGCACACAAAAGTGAGATACTGTCTGACAAGTCATGCTAGGAAAATGCCAAACTGCAGGTATATGTAGGATATATACATGCAGGACAGAAAGAGAATTATTAGAGCAATGTTGAGATACCAACATGATCTTCTTTTCTTGTTAAAAAAACCCAAGGCACTCATCACTTCACACACATGTCTGGGTTTACAGGCAACACTGGGGCACTCGAAAACAAGCCTACACAAGTAGTAGAGCTAGGCACGGGGACTTCCCTACCTCTTTCCTACCAGCACACTCCATGATTTCTCACACTGTGGGTTGTGGAGACAAGTCTTGCTGAGCCCTCTGTGGCTGTCCTGAGGTGAAAAGGCAGAACAGTGGTGTTCGCACACAGACGTGTAGCAGCGATGCCTCATGAGTAGACTCTGTTCTCAAAGCCACGAGCTTGTCTTGGTAGGTTTCTTTCAGATGTCTCAGATCCATCTCTCTCTTGCATTATTAACTGCAGCATCCACAACCATTAAGTCTCATTTTCAATTCCTTTCCGTAGCTTATTCTCAATGCCTGTCCCTTGGAAATGAGTCCCTGGCCTCTTAACCCTCTCATTGCTTCTGAGATACAGCAGGTACCCTATAGGCTATGGAACTTCCTTTAGGCACATGTCATTTCCCACCCTGGAAAAGTGTGGGATGTGCACCTGTAAGTCCTTGGTATCCAGGAGACAGCCCAAAGCGTGAGCAAGCTGAGACACCAAGCTCAGACACTGCTCCTCTGAGACACCAAGGTCTGAGCTTTTCTGCTGGATTTCCTCACGTAGGTCCGTCGCTGTGCTTTGTGGCCACCCAACAGCCTGCCTGAGGGGTGCAGGACCAGACCACTGCTTGCTCAGGAGAGCTCTTGTGCACAGCACTGACACTGAGAGCAGAGACACTCATGCCACTCAAGCTCCAAATGAGAGGCTTGGTGTCAGCCCTGGATTACTCCTATATTACTCGCAGGTGCCCTCACTAACACTGGTCCTGGGCTGAGCTTGTTCTTCAGCACCCTCTGGATTCACCATCCTTCACTTTTACAGCAGAGAGGTTTAGATATGCCAAAGATCATATATCTGAAAATATACCTCCCTTAGAAAAAAAAAAAAACCACATACAAATATTTATATAAAATTCATATAGACAAAATGATCAAGACCTTTCCTCATCACACACAACACTGCTCTCCACACCGTGGACAGGCTGCCCTGTTCACAGGATACGCAGTGGAGCAGGAGAAAACAGAGCAGGTGTCTCATCTGCGGGGGGAAGCGGGAGGGCACCGAGGGGTTCTGTGAGGCCGAGGAATGCCTGCTTGTGCCCAGGGAGCCTGTAGAGAACAACATGGCTACGAACTGCTGCAGCAGCAGCCCTTGACAGCCTCAACCACAGTACCAGCTGCAGTGTGTCCCTGGGTTCACGCTGGCTCTGGGAAGGAGGACGTGCACTGAGCACCGCTGAACCAGCGCTCCGTTTGGGCTGTGTGTCTGTCTGGGGGGAGCGAGAGCGAGGCAGAAAAACTCAATTAGCACAAGCTCAAAGCACAGATGCTTTCGGCTCCAGCAGCTCCTGATTCAATTGGTGGCATCTACCCAGGCAGCAACTGTCACCTACCTTTCCCTCGAGTGAGTTAGGAAGGGTTTGTATGAGAAATCGGGAGCAGCAATTTTCCTTGACTGAAAAGGTCTGGAAAACAAAGCACTTTTGTCTGGTAGGGAGGAGTGCTCTGTTCCAGGTCTCGCTTTCTAGAGCACACATCTGCATTCAGTTTGCTGTCCACGCCTCAGCCAGGTATACCCCTTTTCCAAGCCCTTAGCATCCTCCTTACACCCTCCTTTTTTCCCACCCTTGATTTTCCAGGAAAGGCCACGGAAGCTGCACATATTCTCTCTGCTCCCTTGAGCTAAATGTTTAATAGCTTTCCTAACAAGGAAAACACTTTTCTCTGTCTTGCCTCCTCCTCTATTTTTCCAGCATTTGCATTATCCCTTCTAAATATATTATGACTCACTGTTAACTTGAGACCACTGGCTGCCTCTCCCTCCCCCTTGCCCAGGAACTCATTACATAAATCATCGGGATTGCTGAACAAAAAACCTCAAAACTAAACAAAAAATTAACATGTGCAGATTTATTGCTGCTTTTGTTTCCTCAATGCACAGACAAATTAATATTATGGAGATTAGGTCCCTTTGCGCAGCTCTCTTGAGCGCAGTGCAATATGACAAGAAAATCCCTGTTCTGTGCAGAAAAAAAAAAAAGACTGGATAAACTCTGCTGTTGTACAATCACAAGATCCCGAAGAAAGAGGATTATTAAAGTAGAACACAATGTGAAATATAATCAATACAAAGATGGACTAAGATGACACTGAATTGCAGAGGGACAGCATCTCTTCTGTATATGATGTGTGGTGGGTAAGCCAGAGAAGGGCTGCTGCAAGCCTCATGAGTTTAGAAAAATTATGTGTGGTTTCCTGGACTCTGAGCTATTCACAATGTCCATTTCACAAGGAGGGAGAGGGAAAGTTGAATAAGTCTGTAAGGGTCATCCTCTTTTTAAATCAACTCAAAGCAGAGTGTCTGTCCAGCTGACAGGATCTTATTGCTAGGTGGAATCACTGAGAGTTACAAAAAACATTTGTAACCAGAATCTTCCATAAAAAATAGGCTCATAAAGAGCATCTGAACTACTCCACAGACAGGAGGGATACCAAAATACTTTGCTGCTTCTCTGACTTGTGTGCAAGAGAGGAAATTAAAAAACTGCTTTTCATGAATCTAAAAAAGTTACAAAGTGAGGGGTCTGTCTGGATATGTGCACGCCTTCCACCTCCTCCATGCAACACTTTCTGGGTAACATAAGGACCTTTGGCAAATTTTTCAGGTTAGGAAGTCCATGAGAATTGTGGATAAATAACACCTTCAATCCAATAGTTTTTTCCTCCCAACTTTTATTTTCTTTTGTGAATAAAAGCTACAGACACTTTTACAAATGGAAAATCAAGTTACATAACGAAAGTCCTACACAAGCTTATAGAAGGCCTTTAAACCAAGTTCAGTCTTCTGTGCTCTACTGAACCCGAGACTGACAAAGCGTTTAAAGTAAATCCAAGGGAAAGATTAATCAGTGGGACACTAATGTTCATGAAGGTAGTCTAAGAGTACTGGAAAAGTTCTTAAGTTTGCTGAGGACTTTACCTACCTCTTACACATCTGAACAGACAGATTCAGAGCCAGGCATTTCAGACAATTTAACTTCTTTGGCCTAAAATGATCATCTAGGTGTTCTCTGCAACAGTGGAGAGAAAATAAGACAATATGAACATCTGCCAGAGACATTTCTGTCAGTATAGGGTGAATTACTCTCATAGGTTGTTCCTATTTTTTTCAACACACTTTCAATTTTCAAGGGAGCCATGACACAGTGACGAAGGCCGGGACAGACTGCTTGATCCCTGCAGAGCTGAGGGAACCAGGGCTGTGTGCTAAATAATAGCACAGGCACTCAGGCAATGCAGACCAGCCCAGGGCTCAGTGCAGAGGAAAGCAGTGGCACCAGGCTGCCCATGAGGAGCTCCAAAAAATGTCTCTCCTGGCCCTTGCACTGTGGTCACCACAGGACAGCTCTCAATTCAACCCCTCTTCTTCCTTTAGAGCACAGAGGTTCATACCCAAGGCCCACTGCAGCCACCAGCCACCCCCGTGTACTTTGGGCTCAGCTGTTCAGGGCCGGGTTTTCAGGCTGTGACACCTACAACTGTGGCTGTCCCCAACTCTGAAAGCCTGGCCCTAAATGCACATCCATTGCCTGATAGACAGGAGTCAAAGGAGTGGTCTCCTACTGGGTTGTACTGTCACGTGAGAATGAGCTTCTTCACCACCCCATGCAATCGCCCCTTTTGAGGCAAGGCCACACCTCGGATTTCACTCAAGTTGCCACAGAGGAGCTGGGAAGCTTCACCTAGGAGTGCTTCCCAAGATCTGTACTCATCTTGGATTTCCAGGCTTCTGACTTGTCACTTTTTTTTGCTTCTCAGAGCATTACAATATCTTCCCAAGTTATTCATCCACTGGATCTTCAAAGATTTTATCAGAGAATTAGCCAAGAATGGTGATTTCCACCTTGAAAATGCTTTAATGCTTTAACCCTTTGAACACCTTCAAAGCCATTTAATCACAATGATTCTGGGAGATAGATGAGTAGAAATCCTAATTTATTTGCAAAGAAACTGAGCCCAAGAAGTTCAAACTCAGGTGCTGTCCCAAGGTGGACACTCCAATATTCCATATATCAGCCTCCCTGAGGACCTGGAGACCCAGACCATGCACATGGCCGTCTAAGCAGGCTCATCCTTGTGTTGGGGGACCCAGAC
Organism: Mohoua ochrocephala; assembly: GCA_013398855.1. Classification (NCBI taxonomy): domain Eukaryota; kingdom Metazoa; phylum Chordata; class Aves; order Passeriformes; family Acanthizidae; genus Mohoua; species Mohoua ochrocephala. Next base: position 39,663 of record VZTA01006298.1, on the reverse strand, counting down.
AGGAATTGCCTCCCTTGCTTGCCTAAAATACCACTGATGTGGACATAAGACACAATCTCTGAAGCTTTTTCCCTTATTCTGCTCATATAAACCCTGCTCCCATTAGGTGTTGTCACCAGGACCAGCCAACTGGTGAGATACCATCCCGGAACTGAGGGAACCAAGTTCAACCCTGTTGCATTTAACTGAATGGCAGGTCCACCCACCCACACCAAAGTGGGATTTTGCTGAAGGTAAAAACCAAGCTGTGCCTCCCTCCTCCGTGCCCCCCCCACCCCCCATCTCATGCAGTTTAACATGACAGTTCAGCTTATGGAAGTTATTATGGGATGCCTGTGCATCATGGTTGCTGGTCTGGACCATCACTATTCTTCTCCTACACATACACAACACACCCATGCACACACAGAAAAGCTGCCGAGTGCTTATATAATCTGATGTGTCAACAAAGTCCCTGCCAACTCTCCTACGTCTGGGGACTTTAAGTGGTTTCAACTTGTCCCAGACAGAGCATTTCAAACATGTGAAAAGTTCCCCTTCGAGTCTACCCAAACCCAGCCAATCCAAACCCCTACTGATTCTTACAGTGTAAGTGAGAAAACAAGTTCAGTTGCTGCTAAACAAGTACTCGAGAAAGCGCAGGCTGGCAGCTTTCCCCTGCTAGACCCCCGCCCTCCCATTGATGTGCAGCACAGCCAGGAGCTGTGTCTGTGTCTAAGTAGTCACATGGCATCCGTCTGTCGGGTGGGTGTCTGAGCACTTCTTTTGAGAGACTGAGGGTTACAACAGCCAGCTGGAGCAGACAGGGCACCCCTGCTGCATCTCTGAGTGACAGCCCTTTGGTACAATAGTCTCAAGAAAGTCAAGGGCAGGGGGTATCTATAATTTTTTGTGCAAAAAGTTGTGATCAGGTGATGGCAAAAGTTTATAAATCTGTAAGTAAGTTAGTTCTGGTTTTGTCTTCCCAGTTCTGTGAGGGGTGGGATCCCTTGTGACTCCTGATGTCTCTTGTCAGGCATGTCCTCAACTTCAGGGCATCACTCATATCCTCATGTCTGATGCTGGTGGGGGCCAAATGCCAGCACTGCCTGATGCAGCTCTCAGCCTGGTTACTGGGCTGTGGAGCAGGCAAGTGGATTTGCCTTTAGATCCCGCCAAAGCAGGAGGATATGGGTATACAGCAGGAGACATCCTTCCTAGGAGACAAGTGTCTTCGTATGTTCGGTGGTGGAATATCTTGACATTTTTTTTAGTGATGCAAAGTTACCTTTGTATCAAAGCTATTTTTAAAATTTGTTTTAAATGCACCGTGGCCAAATGTATTTTAGCCCACAGAATTAGCAAATATTAACTTCAATTGTCTCATGTACTAAATTGCTTTGCTGAACAGTAACTTAATGAAATTCCAGACTGAAGAGCTCGAAGCCTGCAGGCATCCAGAAAATGAAGTTCCAGTTTCACAAGGAAGTGACCAGCATTCTTATCTCTTCTACACTGGGACGTGTTCGAGGCGCTTTGCTTTTTTTCAATTCATAGTTACACCCCTGCAAGACACAGAGAAGGGCAGACAACCTCTCACCCCTCGACAGCCAAACCGTTCAGGTGATCGACCTAAAACATGGAAGACCTAGATTTAAATCACCGAGGTTAAAGAAAGAAAAGAAACTTGGGACCATGAAGACCTCGAACCACTGGACTGCAACTTATCTTAAACAAAAATCATGTTCTAGACTCTACAAGTTTACATTGAGCTTTGCACAGTTCTTTAAAATGGCTGTACTTTGATCAGATGGAAGAAAATCTCCATTGAACCCTTAAGAGTATTTCAAAAAGAAAATAAATCTGTTTTGAGAAAAGAGCCCCAGCCATAATGCTCCTCCATGTGCCAGTCTTAGTGCTCAGAAAGGTGCAGGCTCCTACGGTAATGTTACAGCCCTCTCCACCTGCAGTGCACCTGCAGGGGGATCTCCTTACAGGGTGGCCTCTGTGCTCTCCAGCTGTGCAAAAGATGCTCTGGCACGTCTGCAATTAACCCCTCCCCACCTGAGGAGGCTCCCTGACCCCTTCTGTCCTGAGCCTGTGCCATCTTGGGAGTCTGAGGTAGGTGAATGGCTCCAGTCAAGCAGAGACATCAGACAGTTTGACAGAAAAATTAGGACTCCTGACTTCAACGTTGAAAAAGGTCTATGAGCTAGCAAGATAATGAAGCTATTAATGAAGTGAAACACCATGCTGAGGCAGAAACACATATGTGGATATGATTCATTCATTTGAAAGGTCTAGAGAGTAGAATTTCAGCAGGATAAGCACAGCTTCCACACTCAGACTACAGTGACTGGCATCGCTGCCCAAAACATAAGAAAAAAATTCATGTTTTTGTTGAGTCATTTTTCAGCCCACTGAACACATGCTCCAGAGCTCCTGCACAGAGGCAAAAATACACCCTGTGTACACGCTGTCTTTATGACCCCTCTCCTCCCTCCCTCCACATCCTGCACCTCAGAGTTTGCTGCAGTGGTTATGGTTTCAAAATCATTCCACAGAGATAAACCTCAGTGTGTGCAGTCTTACATTGGCTCGTGCACCCAATTACCGCTCAAGAATGTGCTAAATTATTTCATGGAAAGAATGAATGCTCCTCTTTCCTGTTTACTTTTCAGTATGTGAATATTTATTTTCTCGTGTCAATAATTACTCTAATGTTTCGGAACACTCCATTTAAAACTGGCTTTCATTCATAGAGAGAGTCATTCACAGAGAGAGCCATTTTTGAATGATAATGAGGCAATCAATGTTTTTAAAGGATCTTATTTTTCAAGTGAAAATAAGCACAATTTCACAATTTCTTCTCAAAATACAAGCTAATTTTTCAAGAAGCTTGAAGGAAAAACCAATGCCACTGTAAGCATGTAATGTAATTTTCTAAGCTTTTATTTTCAAGACTAATTAATGATCTGGATATCTCAAAATACTTAATTTGAATCTAACAAGAAGGAGATTTAAATTCAGGCTTTTTCCAGTGTTTTTACTAATGCAGCGTCTTTATCATTCTCCTTCCACTTTGTCTGAGCTGTGCTGGCATTGCAAGACCTAGAAGGGGGTTAAAACTCTTCACATTTTATGCTCAAAATCTTCAAAAACAACCTTACTGACTGAAGAAAAGTAAGATTTATTTCTGTTGTAAATACTCTGCAGCATGCATGGGCTAAACTTCCCAACCCAAATCTCTTTAAATCTGGAGTCACATGCAGATGGAGTCAGGCAGCTGCTTACAGATTAAATGGATACAGATTTGTCCCTCTGTATGGCTCGGTGACTGATGGGAGCATTCAGAAGCCATTGACATGAGATGCTGGGCAATGGTCCTGGACTATTAAGAACAGTGACTTCCCCTAAGTAACGCTTGAGAAGCATCAATACGAACACAGGTGGCCAGAGCATGTCCACGTGGGGTTTCTGGTTTAACGTGCCCCAGGACAGCTTGTAACACACTGCGCTTCCCCGCTCACCCCCACCTGGAGTCATTGCTCCCAATGATAGAAGGGAAACTCTCCAGGAGTCAAATGGTAATACGAAATCAAAATACGGCTTGTGACAACAGACCCTGGAAGGACTGTGACCTCATTCACACACGCACATGCTCATTCACAGGACTGGGTATTGCAGTGCCACAGCCGCCATGAGACGCAAACATGGAAAAGGCAGAACATAAGGGTAAAGGGCTAAACAACACCTTCAGGAGTAACGCTGTCTGCTTTGTTGGCTTCGTGTGAAACTCAGTCAAGAGACTAGAGCAGGAGAATAACGTGATGCTCCGCTACAGGGTTTCCTCCTTGGAGCGAGGGCAAGCAGCAGATGACCAGTAGGGACCCTTGAGAATAGTGCATGTTGTAGTTGTTGAGAATAGTGGCTGTAGTTCATACCCAGACAGGAACCTGGTCCTATGCCGAAAGCTCCACAGAAGACATTTGATATGTATTTAATGAAAATACAAAACAAACTCCATCGTTAGTGTGGAGTTTTGGCTTAATCACTTCTCACTGGATGATCCCAAGGGTTTTAATGAGCTGTGGTACTCGGACTTGAGCTCTGATCTGACTAAATAGTTTGTGCTTTCTTGTCAGCTTATTATAAAGTTTGCAACTAAGGAGGACTTGGAGTAGTTCTAGTCAATATGTTTGTACTTCCTTCCTACCTATTTGTCAAAATTTAAAGGAAGGCTGCCCTCAGTTGTAAATGTGCAGTGGAATACATTACTCATCACGTGTAAAAGGCAGGTTGTAATGCAAGAGTATTGCAGAGGTACTGCTGGAAATACTGGAGTCCCTGCAACAAAGAACACCCCTACAGTAACGCACACCTCTGCACTTGTCAGGCTTCTGTAAACTAGATTAGCTTTGAATGGCAGCAAAAATTAAAGCACAAATAAATGTGTACCACATCTGCGTTCTCCTCTATCAGAGAGTTTGCACATTAATTCAGGGATAATGCAACTCCATGTGCACTGGAATTGATTGCAATAACACCTCTGTGCACTGACAGGCAACCTACCAAGGGGCTGGTAGGATGATAACATCCTAATTTTAAATTCTTACATAAATTCAATAAGACAATGACTTGAGGACAATTAGTTGAGAACCTACCAAGGGGACTAAGTCAGCAACTGTTCTTAATGGTAGGAAAACAGGAGAAAAGGATAGAAACACTGGGAAAAAGGAGAAAGAGGAAGAGAGGCCACCAGCAGTGTCCTGCTCATGCCAGCTGTTGCCATGGTGCCTGGATCCTCGGACACCATCTTGGACAGTGCTGGTCCACCCCTGGTAATCCCAATGTGATCCTGGTCAGAAGCGGATCTCCATCAAAGGCAACCCATCAGCTTAAAGAGATGGGGTTTGCACTCACATCATGCTTGTACTCTGACTTCATTCTAGCAGCAGAAGGGCAGAGGACACCCATGCAGCACACGTTCTCCTTGTGAAAACTGGTGTCTGTCAGCGTTTCTTAAATAACTTTGAGCCAGCACAGCATATTTGCACTGGATCAGCACTTTGCATCACAGGGAGCAGCGTTTTCAAAGCTCTGTGAGGAGCCTTTCAGACAGACTTACTTATCATGGCTTCTCTCCCAGCAATGCTATTAATACTGCTGCATGGACAGGCTTAAATCACAGCAAAATTGTAGGTGTGGACACAAATTACAGCAGTTACTGACAGACAAATAAAGAACATAATCTCATGATCTGAAAGTCCACTCAGCAGAGGCACAGTCAGTATTAAATACTCTTTGCTCAAGAAGTTCCCATTTGTATTAGATGATTTGGGTGAAATTCAGTTTTCCTGAAGTCAGCAGGAACCTTGCCAAGGTTGTCAGTGAGGCCTTAATTTTGCAGTCTGGCTTTGAAAATCTTGTTCCCTTTGTTAATGCTGGCATTTTGGCTGCTTAAAAGAGACACTTTGGCTCTAGGCAGCCAATTTCTTTTCCTTGTGGCTGCTGCTTAGCAAATGCACATCAGCCACTTTCCTGACCGTGACATCCCATTATAAATGGAGAAAAAAATGATGAGCAATACAAGTAAAGCCGCTTTTCCCAAAAGATTTTAACTCCAGCCCAATGACAGCTAATTCTTTTCCCCCCGGACCATCCCTGCTCACGAGCCTAGTGTTAGGGACATTGTATCCCCCACATCCACCAAACATGGAGCAGCTCTGCTTCTGTAATTCGGTTTCTTTATTTGCCATTCATTCAACACGGCTTAACAATTAGACAAGGTAAGGAGGTGGGTGAAATATTACATTTTTCTTTCTTCGAGGATCTATTGCGTGATGTATATGTACCTAACTTATTATCTGGGTACAACATGCTAAAATACTCAAAAATGCATCAATGGAGTTTGGTTTGGTTTGGTTTCTTTTGACCGAATATTCACTGTCAGAAATATGGCTAAACCCCAGACTTCTTGACTTCAGCTCCAGGCTACCAAACTCAAATCAGCAAATCACCTGTCTGCATCCTATGAACTCACCAGACCCCTAGTTTCCCTATTGATTAAACAACATTTACCCAGAAAACATACTCTAATTTCATTTGCGTACTTTGTGGTTTAGGCTCTGTTCAAGCAATTGAACTAGATCAGCTGGTCCTTCATAGCTGCTAAGCATGAAACCCACGCTCTGGCAGGAATGGCACTGGCACTCTCTGAGTGGAGACATGCCTGCTGGTGATCCCTCAGCAGGATCAAAGTCAGGGGACAAAGTATGCTTCCAACAACCAGACATTAGCTGAGGAGAAACAGTTGTATTTCGTGGTGATCTCATGATGTCTGACTTGCCCTTCGTGCTCAAAGCCTGAGCTCGCTCTTACGGAGCTGATGTTAGGGGACACTGAGGCAGCCTCCCTTAGCAAACAGTGCAAACACAGGAGGTGCAGGTTCACGTTCGGGGTGTTTTTTCCAGACCAGCTTTATTCCGGCCCTGAGGACCTGACACCCACCAGAAACAGGAACACACTCTCCTTGTTGAGCCCACGTGAAAGGAGTGTGGCCTATGCAATCCGACGTGATTCCTTGGTGGCAACCACGTCCCTGGAGGTGGGGACAAGCAGGAGTTTCACTCAGAGGTGTAATTCTGAGTGGACTACAGTGCTGATGTAGATGCAATCCAGGATTTACGTCTGCTCCGTGATCTTCATTAAACCATGGAATCTTTTAGCCTCTGTTCCCCATCTGCAACAGATTATTGTAGTGCTTCTTTGAGGATATGTTCACTAGTTCTTCCAAAAGACACTTGAAAATTGTGATGATGAACTCTCAAAAGTAGAAGGCATTTCAGCCTCACATTTCTGCAGAGGTTAACACACAAATTTACTCTGCTATCTGGTCCTGTAGCCCAGCCAGTCTGTGATGAATAACATTAAAGAGGGTAGGTAATCTTTTGTATTTTTCCAATATTCATCATAATTTCTGAATCCCCTGAAACATACCATGCTGGTTGAAGCTGTTAGTGTTTTGAAGCACTTCTGAAGAGTTCAAAAGCATTTTGAAGAGCAGGGCACAGCTACTGACTTTCAGTCCTTGCATCAGGGCCTCCGATGTTCTCCCATTCTATGCACCACTTGTAATCACTGTTACTGGCTGAGTGGTGGAGGTTTTGTACCCACAGCTACCTCTCCAGCTTTCTCTGAGACAGATAATTGGAGTGTGTACTTAAATACTACTGACAGGAGCTTTGGAATTGAAAGTATTTTGGGTCAACATCTATCAATTCCAGCAGAACAAAGACCGCAAGGATTCACACATAAGCTGCAAATGACCTAAGGATTTTGAGAAGCTTTTTAATAATAACATGTTCCATACTTGCTCTCCATTTCTACCCTTCCTGCTTGTACACTCACTGCCAGAAAACCAGATAGCTGCTCTCAAAGGAAATGGGAATAGTCCAAAACTCACTAAAAAGGCCACGGAGAAAATCCACACTGACTTCCCAACAGACCACACAGAGCAGCGCCTCAGGTGTGGCAGGACAGGGACTAAAGTTGTTTCTTGCCTCCCAGTTCGCTCTCCCAGCTACATCAATTTGTTTGAGACAAGAAAGCAGACACCCACACACTTGTTCATACTGAGTTTGCTGCAAGCTGGACACAGAGCTCTCAGTCCTCCCCCTCTGAAGACACACAGAAAGAAAGTCTGCTCACAGCATCCAAGCAGTGAGCCTGCCTCCTGTCCATGCCATCTCACGTGCCACTGCCATGCGGGGGTGAGGCCAGGCAGTCGAGTGCTTTGCTTTCTCAGGATGCAGGTTTGGAAAGTGTCCTCTATTCCCAAGCAGGAAAGGAAGGAAAACTGATTGCCAGAGCAACTGGGGCTGTTTAAGACATAAAGAAGGTTGAATGCATTTCATGATACCTCGGGGCAGAGATCTTGCCAGCAGTGTCTCTCAAGGCTGCTGTCACACACCACACTGCACACAGCAGTCGGGATCCAGTCTTCTCCATGCACGGAAACAGGCTGCAGGACACAGCTCCCACACGGGTGCAAAAGGGGAGTAACGAGTCACACGTATGCATCCCAGACATGAGATTTGTGGAGATCAAGGGTTCTACAGACACACCAGGTATTTAAGGTCTCAACATAGCCTGCAGAGAGCCAGCCCCAGGGGCCAATATATCCTGTAATAGACCCTCTACAGCTGCTCAGCCAGATCTCTCCCCAGGCTGCACTGTGAACATCAGCTGGACTCACACTGACCCAACAGGACTTAAATGCCCCTGCACATGTAGGCTCCTACTCTACAGCCAGTTCTAGACTGAAACCCTGCCCAGGTGCCAGGATGCCTGTACTCAGACTGCAAATTACTTTCCTGGGCTGGTCTCACCCTCTCATGTATCTGCTGCTGTTGATGGATGAGACTGGCAAAGTCTTCAGGCTCAGGTTCGCTAGTTAATGCCTCATCCTTCAGTAGAATGAATATGAGGACAAAAACTTGGCACAGACAACCAAAGGGTAACATTCTTTTACATGAATCTGATTTCTGGACTAAAAGCACCTCTTAGCCTTCTGCATTTTATGGTAGCAATTTATTTTTCTCTGTAACTCACGCAAGTGGTAGGCTCTTCAAAACTATTATCAGTAAAGTGCCTTTCCCTTAACACATTAAAATCCTTCCATTCCTAATACATGCCTCTTTTATAATTTAATGGTGCCCAAATCAGTGCTTGCAAACAGAAGCAGAACAGAAACACAAACTGACAGTCACCACAGAGAAGCATTCAACTGATGTTTTGCCTTTAAAAAGGTGACGGGAGAAATCACCACCACGAGCTAGGTAAAGCCCAAAGCAGAACAGTCACACAAAAGCAACCATTAATTTGGAGTCCAGCTGCTGACATCTGGACTTCTGGACCAAGTGCCTAGGACCAGCCATTTCCACACATGTTTCCAGGGAGTGGAGTTGCTCACGCCCACAAACAGTAGTCACAGCAAAAGGAGAGTAAAGCTCCTTAAATCACAGCTGGCTGATACGGGTTTACCGCAGAAATGGTGTTATCTAATGGACTCGGTGACGTCAAACAGGAGCAGCAATATGTACTTACAAGCATGTGTCACCCTCCTGGAGGCAAGCCCTTGGCGTCAGTGCTTGAGCATGGCTGTGTGGCCAGAGACTGCTCTGGAGGAGTTCCAGAAATGAGGATATGGCCAGCACAGGCTACAGAGCTCACTGCAACTTTTCGTCCCACAACGGGTGAGTTTATCTCGAGATTTGGGTTTCTTGTGAAAAAAATCATGCATTTGTGACAGCTGCCCTGGCAGCCACCTTCAGTCCTAAAGCCTAACAGCACCAGCCAGCCCTATTTCTCCTTTCCTCTGCCTTCTGGCTCTTCATCTCTCCTGAAATTGCTGTTCATGAGGGGGAAACCATGACAAGTCAGGCCAAATTCCTGAAAGACAGATCGGACTGCGGTGGGACATGAGCTTTTCAGAACGAAGAGTTGCCACCTGAGCAACTTGAGTGCAAGCAGGCTGCTACTGCAAGCCAGGCCACAGAATGTTTTCCAGGACCTGAGGACCATCCTGTTTGGAAACCCCTTCAAATACTCTTTGTCCTTGAGAGGCTTTCAGTATCCATGCGGCACAACCAGTAGTCACCTAGAAAAAAATCTTCCAGTTCTCTACAGTGACTATTTGGTAGCTTCCAGGAGGGCAAACTTCATCATCTCATCACAAGTGCTGAAGTTTAAAAAAGCTGCTGGGCTGCTTTATCCTTGAACAAATCCAGGAAAAATTATAATAACCATTGATTATAATTCCTGTGCCAGGGTCACTGCACCCGTGGCATTGTAACCTCACTTACTGTTTCAGTGCATGAATAATTCAACTTCTTCATGCAAAATGTGTAAGTTTCAATCCTTCTTGAACTTCCTAGATACACTAATCTTGCTGAGACTTTAACCTAAGTTACACTCATCTGCATTTGTTATTTACCACATTCACTGTTAAACTAGGATTATCATCAAGCATTGAACTGCCTTGCAAAGTTATCACAGCTGGCAATCTCAAAATAAATCTTTAGAACAATAAGAGATGTTGCTACCATTGGTTCCTGAGTATCTGTCCTAGGGGAATTTTTTTTCAAGCATAGCATAGCCCACAGGGGTTTTTTGCAAGAGTGGGATAGTCCAGGGTCTTTAAAAAATTTTTAAAATTTGGTTTTGCAAGTATTCTCATAGCTGAAAGCTGGCAAGTAAAGCTAAACACAACTGCCTCTCTCACTGGAGAGCTAAACAACAAAATACCAGCAGCAAGTCCTTCTCCCATTCAAGCCAAAGAGTCCATTGCCCTAAGTGAGGGTAAGATTTCACCCCACATTTTTGAAACAGCTTTTAAACTGTCACATCCTCTCTCTCCCAGAGCTAGTCTCTCTCTCTCTCTCTCTCTCTCTGTCTGAATCTACATATGCACAAATAAACACATTTGCTTATGCTCTCCCACAGCACCCTTTTAACTTCTGTTTTCAGTGTAAGAAGGTGGAGTCCCAGTAAATGTCATTATTTCACTGTAGTACTTCCTATCAAAAGATCCATCTTGGGCAACTAAATATTCTACTCTATTTTATTCTATTCTATTCTATTCTATTCAAGGAGATGCTTTGTGCTGCCAAGAGTTTAAAAATATAGTTGTTAATCTAAATGGTCATTTTGGAAGTACCAGGTTTATCATTTCCCCTGCCTCTCACTTTGCATCTATATTTCTTTCACATGTAAGTGGAAAAAAACCCCAGGAACTGCAAGAGGAGTTTTAAACACCTCTTTTCCCCAGCAGCCATCTTTACTCTAAATGGCATCTGCAACATATGTTTACAACCGAACAGCATCACTGTTCCCAGTGGAAAACTCCAGATGTTGAAGTCCTTTCAGGTTTCGCAGCAGACGTGCTGCTGCCCTCTCGGATCTGTTCCTTAGCTGATAGTGGAAAGAAGGGGAAGGAGCAGGCGCTGCCATCAATTTTCCCACAAGACGCAGATTCTGGGTTCTCCAGAGCATGCAGCATCCAATCAGTGTGTTACACCATTAGTACACAAATGTTAGGAGTGGTCTCACACTGCTGAGCTCCCTTAGACTTTACACCTCCTAGGGTGTGGTATAAAGCACACGAAACAGAGGGACACCAGGAGTCTGCTTAGTCCTTTCAGCTGCTCAAAGGAGATGGAGCTAATCTATAACAAAAATCAGCCTTATTGACAAAATTCACGTTTAGGCTTGGACAAAGGCTGCCTCGGGATCAGGAAGGTGGCTCTTCAGGCTTTGCGTTCCGGCGTGCTTGCTCACAGACCAGAAACCAAATCTTAGGGCTTGAAGAAAACCGCAGGCAGGATTCAGTAAAGCACTGTTGTTCTGTCAATCAGACACACACGGTAGTGCCAGGTGCTATAAAGAGGGATCAATGACGAGCATTGCTGGCACTGAGAGAAAAAGGCAAAATTACTACTGGTGCACCTACTTGTTCTTTGCATTCCTTTTCAGAAGAGGCTTTCCTGAAATTGTTTGTTACATGCCACAGGGCCATCACTTCCAACCACTTTCTAAAGATACTCTGGCACTTTATTTCAACAAAAAACTGCAATCAACATCTCAGCCAGCTCTGTTTGCAAGTTCAGAACAGTCATCTGCCTAATTTTGACTGAAAGAGCTGAGTGCTTGGCAACACTGGTAGTGGCAATGTACAACCTGAACAGGCTGGAAAATAACCTCTCTGTTTCTTAAAAAACATGCTTTGATATTGGTGTGGTTTCCTTCAGGATCACAATAACAGGCTGGAAACAAAAAAGACTTTGGAGAGATTTCTGTTCAGTGGCTGAGCAATCCCAGAATTGTCAACAAGGCGAGCTTCTGGTGCAGGGTCCAATTCCCCTCGTCCTCCTCTTACATATTACTGTATCTAGGCTCATAATCTGATTTTATCCATGTAATCCTGTCCACCCCTCTGACAGGAAATGCAGACAGACAGCCTTTAAATCACACTTGCATTAAAGTGCCCATGAGACCAGGCAGAGTGGGATCAGCCCCAGGTCTTTCGTTGGCAGTGCTGCTCCAGCTGAGCCTTCACCGGGGTGGAGCAGGGACAGGGCTGGTGGCAGAGAGCCTTCTTTCACCCCACATGAAAGCAACGTGTGGCTTGGTGTCATTCAGAAATGCACTGGTCAGGTTTGGCCACCACTTGCCCTTTGCATTTTTCACCTTTTTTTCCACTGAGACGCCAAAGTGATATCACCCAATGCTTGGTACTTAAACATGGATTGCATAAAATGCCTCCTTTAAGTCTTCCGCTGGCAAGGAAGGAAGACTAAGAAGGAAACATGAGGAAAAAAAAAAAAGGAGAGAAAATATGTAGGTTAAAATATAATTAGTAGTTATATTTATCACGGAGCTAATTCTGAGTGGAAGCAAACGAGGTGCCAGACTGCAGGCAGACATGGCCACTTTCTGGGAGGCCCACAGCAGGTCCCAATCTGCTGCTCCAGACTGTTTTTCCACCGAGCACTACACTGAGATGCAAAAAGCGTAAACCAATCGGTATCTGAAAAATTTGTTAATAGGGTACACAAATTCTTGACACACAATTACTCCTGAAAAAAAAATCAATAGGATTTTTTACTCCCACTCCTTTGGTCTGCAGAAAAACTCAGCCTACATATGTTAAAAGAAAACCAAAAAAAATTTTTTTTAAAATTATTTCTACTAATATTTTGTTTCAGTTATTCATCAACAATTATATACATCTGCTTTTAAACTGCTCATTTCAGTTTCAGAAATCAAAATCTCTTTTTTTCTGCACAGTCCTTTTAAGCACTGTACAGCTTTAAAGCACTTTTTGGGGGGGAGTAGAGGGGAAGGTGTCTGAACTCTATTTGAATCTTCATTGCTGAAAGCCAAACCTTTTCAGTAATAATCAAGTTTAGCTGCAAATGTATTTATCCCTTCTAGTAACTCTATTGCCTCATAACAGAGTTTAGCACCTCAGGAGCCAGGTCTGGTACAACCACCTGACTCCCCAGACATGAAAAAGTAGTATTGTAAAAAGCAATGCATTTAGAGGGTTAAAAACCGAAGTCCCAGGTACTAAATTGAGAGCCACTGGGGTTTTAAGCTCTTTTTTTTTTTTTTATGTTATATATTTTAGGAGGGAGTAACAGACTCACAAGAGTTGTCCTGCAGAAAGCCTCAGCCTGGTTGCAGGTGGGGTTTGGGGTACACAGTTTCCAGGGCTGGGACAAGAGAAAGGAGACATTTTCTTTTCCTCATCCATGAAGGACATTTAATCTGAAAGCCACTGAGATACAAAATGGAAACTTGCAGTTCCCCTCTCTTCTGGCTTACTTTTCAGGTGAAACTGTACTTTTCCTGAGTGTCATGAATGCTGCACTGCAAAAAGTTATTAATAAATAATAACTTGAGTATGTATACAAGATCATTATTTAATCTTTCAGTAATCTTTTTCCATGCATAATTTATTAAATGTTTTATTTATTGCTCATATTTATTAAAAATTGATTCTATTTCTTCTACCTAATGTCAATTTCCAGATGCAACAAATTATTAATATTTAATAAATTGAAAGATGCATGGAAAGAAATATAAAAAAATAGAAGTGCTCACTCCACATGTCTCCTCTTCTCACAGACATGCCTCTCACCACATGTTAAGCAACCCCATCCTTTCTTTGCAGTCTGGGGTTGCACTTACATTTACAATTTGGGTAGTAGTGACAATAAAAAGCAAGATGCTCCAGAGTCAAAATTCACCAACCTCTTGCCCCAGGAAGCCTGTGAGGTTGGGTTCAAACCCAGGAGAGAGTCTGAAATTTAGCTCTCATTTCTGAGCCATCAGACTCTACTTTCAAGACATCTGCTTCAACCCCAAAAGTTAGAAACAAGAAATAAACTCCAAACAAATGATGTGGATGGAAAGCTTCCGAAAAACCTGAAGATATGATACAACACATCATAAGGTGATTCAAAACATTCATTCCGGACACTTCCTAGCATCGGCACAGGGAAAAACATCATTCTTAGGTTTGTTCCCAACATCACTGGGAGCTGGGGACACCCAGCAGATCTCATGGAACATCCTGTTTTGGGCACTCTCCCCTGCACATCCATTGTCGCTCCAGCCCAAACTCCCCTTTAGTTTTCACCTGCTCCCCAGACATTAAGCTGGCAGCACATCTCTCCTTGCTCTGCACCAGCCTGAGCAGCTGGGACTGGGGGGCAGCTTCTTGGCTAACCCCGTGCCTAGGCTCATCGAGAAGCCCAGTTACAAGACCAGAAAACTTTTCATCAGCTCTGAGGTCTCTAGACATGCCTGCAGCACAAAACAAAGCTCGAACACTGAGAAATTTGAAACAATTAAAAGCAAAAATCAAATAGTAATGACTTGGTTGTCTGGAAGGAATTGAGGAATGGTTAAAGCAATTAAATCTGGATAACTTGGCTAAGAGATAACTGCAGAGAAGAGAAGCACTTCCATAAACTCAAAAGGCTTAATCACCATCTAAGGGGTGATGACACATGCAGAATTAGAGCCAGCACACAAATGATGCTGGGAGATGCGGGGGCATGAGCAGGGGGACTTTAAGCCCTGGACAAGCCTGGGGAACCAAAACTCTCAGAGCAGAGAAAATTGAGGTGTCTGGGCAGGAGGAAATCGATGAGACAACAGATCTGCCCTTATTAGTAATGCAGATAGAACAAAATAGCTGGTCACATCTCCAAAAAGGAGACATGACCTGCTAGGAGCAAGGCAGGGGCAGGGAGAACCGTAACCACTGAGCTCCAGTCCTCATGCCAGCATGCACCTGGTGTTATTCACTGCACAACTCTGTTGTAGCTTCAGCCCCAAGAGTTTAAATGATGTTTAAATTGACAGTGGCTCTTTCTGAGCCTGATGCTTCCTCTCACCCCTCCCTGCTTTCCACACACCCGATACAGATGTAGAAATTAGGTTGCAGGCGTTGAGAGCTGGGAAATTAAATGTGACTGCTGGATAAAACTCTGCAAGTGACAAATCCAATGAGTTCATTTTAATCCTCTTGAACTGCTAAACACACTGACTGCCTGGGCCAGTGCACAGCTCTGTCTCACAGAGCCAGGGACAGCCCTTACTGAGGGACGCCTGCTGTCGGCTTTGATACGCACTTTGTTCTTCTGATCTGTAAACTGACCTAGCTGAAAAGTAGCGTTTATGGTTATTAAAACACGTACAAATCCTTTTAAAGTGGTACGTATGCACCCAGCTTATGAGCCAAGTAGGTTTTGCACCCATTTCTGACTGCTTACAGCCACAGCACCTGAGAACCTGCTGCATGGAGCACTGCCGTGGTGCTCCTCCACACCGGCTCCCCTCCCAGCCAGGCCAGTGCTGTAGCCCAAACCTGTCCCCCTTTCAGCCAAGCTGTTTGCATGTGCCTGCCTGTTCCCTGGGTTGTTTGGGCTTTTAAAACATACCCAGCACAGCCCTGCTGCCTCTTGCTCCTTAGCTGAGGGAGATGCTGTCCCATATTCCAAAGCTGCCAAAAGTACTATTCACAATTTAGCACTTTTCCCAAGAGCCCAGAATGAAGGTTTTTCATCAACCCTCCCTCAATATTAGAAAAAAAATCTGTGCATGTGCCCGCCGGCACTGTAAAAGCCAACGGTGTAAACAAAGATGAGCTTGAATGTGCTCAGCATCCTGCTCCAGGAATTCAGGACATGAGGCAACACAATTCCTAGCTCAGGTACCAGTTCTGATCCTGTAATGTCTTTAGGAAGGGGGCACCATAACTATTTAAGGTGCTGAAAGAAATAAGAAAGCCCCATTAATTCTGGTTATAAATTCCTGCCAATTGTTGATGGTAAAGGCTTTCACTTTAATACAGGGGAACAGAGCTAATTTAGGTGAGCACCATATCCTGTTCCTTGTCCACCAGTGCTGCTCCTCACAACTTCATTGCCGATCTCACAGCAACTGGTTTGAAAAGCTTTGCTTCTGCAGTCATGATACTGTGTTTTTGTTGTTGCTTTCTCTTTTATGCCCCCTTAAAACAAAATTTTCAAAACCCTAACTGAAAAATGTCACCCAAGTTTAATATAAAGGGTGAGAAGACAAAACAGACAATGCAGATTTTTCATTTCATTATTTCTTCCAAACAAAATCTTACTGTTTTGGTAAACAATCTCAATTATCTACCTTCCCAGGTGACTAGCGTTCACAGAAGATCAGTTTTATTTTCCAGCCATCATGGGAAACATCTCAGTTAATCAAGAGTCTGAGAACCTTTTCTCATTGCTCCCTCACTTTTAAGGCTCCCTGCATGTCCCAGGCAAGTAATTTTCTGTCCAAAATAGTAAATCAGTCCACAGAAAATAGTAAGTCCAAAGTGCACCCTGGCCACCTTCTATGGAGTCTACCATCTCATTCTTTTTACTGTTTCAGTGCAAAAACACAGAAAAAAAATTACTTTCTCATGATCTCACCTTATTGCTGCCTGATGTCCATCACCCACAAAAAACCTCCAGCTCTCAGGGCTGAAGTCTCCAGTATTTACTAAGGCATGGACTCTCAGAGTGGAAATTTTCCCAGGGAAAACATTTTGAAACCAACTCCCTCACACAGTATTCCTTGACACAATGTGCAGGCGTTTCCAGGGCAATATGTGACATCCGCTCCACTGCAGTTAAAATCCTTCCAGATTAAGGAAATAATGCAGAAAGCAGCCAAGTGGGAGATCAATAACGTTATAATTTTGAAAGTGTCTGTCTCACTTACCAGTGCAAGCAAAGTATTTGCTTTTAAGATGGCTATTTGGAATTACTCAACATATGTCAGGGTCCTGAACACAGTTTCCCCTGCTCCTGGGGGTTTTGCAGGCTGGGCTCTGGTGATTGGTGTCTTCACTCAAAGCCTGGGCCAAGGTCACTCCTCTTCTATGGAGCTGTCCTTGAGCTGAGGTCCTGTCCTCAGTCCGTGCCTGAGCTATACCACAGCTTTGTGGCGACCAGGCCCATGCTGGATGCGGATTCCTGGCCCCGGCCAGCTGATGTCCTGCCCGGCCTCAGCCCATCCCCATCTCCATGGAGACACCTGACACTCTGGGCTGGGCCTGACAGAAAGGGTATGAGTTTAAATCTGTGACTATTAGTTAAAAACCTTTGACAAAGAAAAGATGGGGTTTTGGGATGTTTGGGGGGGGGAGGGGGGAGGGAATTGTAGAATGGAGACACTTCAGCTTAATCATTTAATTTGATCTGAATTCCTACGTTCCACAAAGAAATGGTTTTCCCAGATATTTTTGTTGCGATTGTCATTATAAACTATGTCTAGATGCATTTACAGTAGCATTTTGGTTCAAATCAAGAGCCTGCTTGTGAAGCAAAATTTCCTGGTGATGACCCCTACTTAACACTGATTTCCATCACTGAGTGGGACTGGACCACGCAAACTTGTCTCTTTCTGGATGAAGCGAAAGCCAAAGGTGGTGGCTCTGTTAGTGGCTCTCCAATCCATGAGAACAGCCTGACGCTAGTCTGAAGCGTCCTTGAAATGTCCATAGTGCGAATTTTGGGTCTTCGGCATTGGATTCATCCAAAATCATTTGGTTAATAGGACCTTGAAATAACTTTTCAAACAATGTATAAACTATCCAGGCTTATTTGGTTCGTATCTCATTTGGATAAGCAAATACTACTTGTAGAGAACTTGCACTATCTGAATATTCAGTTGACTGATACAAAGAGTAAAAATACTTTCTCTGAAGCCACAGTAATTTTTGCAAATCATTGATTCTATTTCTTCTGAACATTTTATCCCAACATGTTCAGGTTGCCTCTATCTTGTTAGATTTGACCATTGACGACTCCTGGTATCACGTATTTCACATTTGTGGTGTGTACATGAAGAGAGTCACAAAATGAAAATTTCTTGAAATAACAGAATCACAGATGGCACCATAACCGAAGGTCTGTAGAAACTGAGTCACTCACGTTGCATCGGAGGAAATAATTTGTGTAAGAAAAGTTGATATGAATGAGATTGTAAATAATTACAACAAATAGAGCAATTCAATCTTTCTTTAAAAATGCAACACAAGGGAGTCAATCTGATGATTAATGCAGACATTAGAACCTTGAAGCTAATAGCTGTATGTGTGGGTTCCACAACCACCTACAGACTGCTTCCCAGATGGTGCATCTGAATCTTGTGTAAAGGTACACAGGGTGCAGAGAGAAAGGTATGATGTGAAAGGAAGTAAATGTAGTAAAACTTGCCACAGAATTAAATATTTGAGGAAAATAGTAGCTCACCATCTTATACCAAGTATGGAACACAAGCGCCCTTCCAACAGGAACAGGAAGACACAGGAAAGTCAGCGCTGACTCTATCACATGATCACAAAACCTCATCTCACTGCAGCAAACAGGACATTTGGCAGTCAGTCTGTCCTGCCCTGTCTTGTGCAGGTGACTTCTTGGGAACTGTCCTCGTGAGGTCCTGAAGGAGCACATGGTTTGAGCTTTCAGGTGACTGTCCAGCACATCCTCAACAAGACCAGTAATTAAAAGGCAAAAGCACTCTGACAATTAATACTTGGTACAATCACTAAATTCTAAGCAGCCACAAAATAAAGATTAAGATAGAAGACAGTCAGGAAGCAAGGCATGAAGAGCAGGTAGATATTAAAGATAAAAATACAGCATCACTTCCCTCACCTTTCAGTCAGAATCATTTTGTCTCAGAAGTGATTTGATTCTGCATCACATTGGTTTGTGGTTTGATATCCTTTTTTTTTTTTGACTAATCCAATTTCAGCCCTGAAAAAATATAATTGGCCAGAGCTCTGTTTCTGTGCTTGAAACTTCAATTCAATAACCTCTCTCCTATTGTATTCCACAGAGATCCAGAAGTAATGTGTGCTCAGGATATGAGAAGAGTGATTCTCTGGGAGAACTGAAGTTCAATTCCTTTATTTCATTTCAATAAACGGAGGTTGACTTTTAAATTGGCAGATTTGTCAAATTTTTTTATCACAATTAAAAGCTGAGACAGGTAGTGGTCTTATCCAAAGAAAAAATAGATTTTTTCCCACATTTCTGTGCAAGTATCAGTCAGAAAAGACAGAGTAGAGGGAATACAACCAAAAAACATTTTCACAAATACTCGCGATGATTAAAAAAAATGAATTTGTTCCAGCTGTGTTTGCTTCTCCCAAATAGGCAAATAATTCTGTTATGGTCACACACATTCTCACAGAAAAAAAACTTTGGAAACTCATGAGGATTCATGGAAAGCAAAGTTTACACAGAGGAGGAAATCAGCCAGACAGGAGTCAGACTGCACTGATCACAACCAGCACTTCAAACACATATAACTACTCATGGGAATATCAGAGAGAATTATAGTAGCACCTTGTGCAAGACTTCAAACGTTGTCGAGCTCTGCCTTGGACAAACTCTGGGTCAAACACAGCAAGTGTCAAGAAATGTCACTTTTTATGATTATTTGCGACTGTGATTGTCTTACTTGAAGGACCTCAGGCTGAGAGGGTTCTAGTTGTTTTGTTTATATCTGGCTTTAATCTCTGTATTTATTAAAATCCTACAGAGGTTTATATTTATATTTATATTTATCCAAATGAGGAACAACTGTCTTCTGATCTGAGAAAGCCATCTCCGTAGACTCCCCAGCCAGGAATGTGGAGTATTTAAAGCAGCTGATGCATGAGGAAAAAAGAGCCAAGAAAGACAACAGCTACAGATGTAAAGAGGAGACAGCTGTGGTGTTGTGCCCCTATAGCACAGCTGTAATTTCAATCCCAGCATGACCTGCAGCCCATCCTGCCCTAACAGAAGTAAATTGGATACTTGGTAAAGCTGCAGCTGTGACAGAGCAAAACAGAGACAACAAAGCCTGGTGGTAAATACCCCGAGCAAGGTGTCACAGCAAGTCAGATCAGCTGGCAAGCCAAATGAATGGTTTAAAAGCCTAGTTTTAAGCCAGTCCACCAGCCTGTCCTGCTCAGGAGGTGCACAGATCCTCCTGACACCAGTGGCCAAGAGAGGGGACAGGCTCAAGTCTTCGAGCAGTGGCACCAAGCTGGTTTGCCTTGAGCCAGCTATGAAGCTATTGTGGCCAGCATGTCTAATACAGCACACCTTGGTGCCTTTCATGAGAATGCTTCCCAATTGCCCGATAAAAATAAACATGGGCAGATTTATGCAGGTGCTGTGAACCTTGGGACAGCACAGCCTTATGCCAGCGACTCTGGTGCCATGAAAGCTCATCCATGCAGCCACTGTTGGAAGATGCCTTGGACACCAAAGAAGCAGTGGTGGGAAAGAGCAACTGTAGTATTTACAGGGAGTGTAAAAGGGTTCATTTCCACCCAGGCAGTTTTCTCTCAACATCATTTTTTGCCAACCGATAGCAGTTCATAACCATGCAACTGGGGGAATCCCTGTGCCATCTGGAGCATTTCTGAACAGGAGTTTCATAAACCATTACGCAACACTTCTACCTTGGTGTGCGTATTCCCAGGAGGAGATTGCAGTGGCCTAGGCAATGAATGTTTGAAATCCTCACAAACCTTGATCAGCTCCACGCTGCATTTCACCACCTTCTGTCAGATGGCTCCACTCGGCAGATCTTGACATCCCACTCTGAGCAATATTTCAAAGTGTAGTTGAAGAACCTTCCCATTCCTCCACACAAGGAGGTAACGTGGATTTCTGCTACCCTGGATGGGTTGGTCACGCTGTGAGTCATAACCAGAGCACACAGCAGCACTACCAGACTCTCCACCCTTCAGAGATGGGGAAAGAGGGGGCTGGCACTAGATACCACAGTTCTGTCCCACCAGAGCGGCACCTACCTGGTACCGTTCACTCATCCTGGAGATGTCCAAAACCCAGCCCAAGAGAAGAACCAGGATTCCCTTCCCCTGCATGAACCACCAGGAAAAAAGGCAAGTTTCAGAGTTGTCCCTGCCACACCACCAAGGTTAGCGCAAATATTCACTGTCTTCAGCCCAGACTGGTAATTCATCTAGCTGGAATTGGGTCTGCCTGTCACATGTCCAGCAATGTCCCCATCCCATTGCTTCTGGACATTTTTGGCCACCTGAGGAAAGCAAAGAAGGGCTGCTCACCCCTCTCCTGAAAAGCCCCCTGTGATACTGCTGAAGGTAAAACAATAGGTTGGCAATTAATAGAGCACAGATAAGTTTGTGGCCTCCAAGAAAGACGTAGCCTGGCACACTGCCTGTGATCAACTTCTGCAAATCCAGAACTTCCTTGTTATTATATACATAAATCTGTTTTATTTTTCCAATGGACTATTTTTAAGTGTTTTGTGAGTATAATGCATCCTTCTCTTCACTGGCTTTCCACAGAGAAGTGCTCTGCTTCCCAAAGGTCTCCAGCCAGCACACCACCACAACAACTCTAGCACAGCATCCTTATATCCTGCCACACTCCTGCTTACCAGCAGAAGAAAGGACAGCAGGTGCTGAGCTGATTCCAAATTACAAATATACTTGACCTCTCACTGCAACCTCTCAGCGTGCAGGGACATTAATTGGTGTCTCTCCTCTTTCCAGAGAGTAGATAGAGGTCAAATGTCATGATATAAATATGAATACATTGTCTTTGAGACCTCTCCATCAGAACTGAAATTTCTTTATATTTGCTGGGCGGTAGAGACTGACAGATGGATGGATAGGTGAAAGAAAAGATCAACAGACACTGGAACTGTGTGGTCTCATTGCCTTTGGAGAGTACACTGATGTGAGATAGCACGCATGACCATCACAAAACATCTGGTGGCTGAAGTGGTCAGACTGCTATTCTAGCATAAGAAAGGTCAGAAGTTGGTCCCTTTTCTTAGAGAGGTTGTCTCATAAACCAAAAAAAGAGGAAAAGAATCTTCATCTGTGGCCTGCAACAGTTCTTTTGTGAGCTCTTACAGACTTGGTGCAGGAGAGGATGTCGAACTGATAATGGCAAGTCAACTCTCAGCATCTCAGTCAGCCCTGCTGCTTCATTCTGGTAGGATCATACTCATCCTGAATATGAAGTTCTCTGCAGCCATTCATCCGAGGTGGACGTCCTCCTTGGACACCCTGCAGGCCATCTGCTGGACCCAGAGGCACCCTGGAGGCACTCCATCACTGTTGAAGCACAATTGGTTTTTTTAACCTCTCCATGGATTTATAACTGCTCCAGGCAATAATGATCCTGTTAGCTGCATGCTCTTGCTTTCACTAACAACTCTTCTTTTCATCCTCACAGTCTGTGAGACCGTCTCATATCTGCATGTCTGCCTCAAAGTATGTTTGCAATCTGCAGTGCAGGAATTGTTTTACTCTATTTTTTTTTACCACAGTATGTGGCAAAGCACAGCACACGGCAAACCATCCTAGCTGGATTGCATTGGACATCAAGGGAATGGCCAGCAAAGCCCACTGCACCACAGCACGGTGAAGGCTGAGTGGAGCAGGAAGCTCAGGCTCGTGGATGTTAGCTGGGGGAAAAGGACTGTTTCAGGGCAGGGACCTCTGCAAGGCTTGGCGGTGGCTCAGCAAATCTTTCTTGCTCTCCCTGTAAAAGTACATTTCTAAATGTGCTGCCTTGAGGCCAAAGAAATTCCCAGAACAAGCATGAATTTTTCAGGAGGATGGAATGTGTTTACTGCTGTTCTCTAAGACACAAAGGAGACACAAAAGGGTTATTTTCTGATTTCAAAGAAGATATTCTTAGTATAAACACTCAGACAAAACCACACAAAAATTCTACATATATTAACATATATATGAGATTACCACCACCACCGTTTTGACAGAAGCCCATCCTGGTAAACCATCTTCATGTTCCTCTGCTATAAATCATTAATCATAACCACTTGATCTGGAAGTAAAGCACTTTCTCTCCCAAGAACATCCTAACTGACAAAGGGGAGAGAAAAAAACCAAGCAAAATTTGCTTTGCTTGTTAGTGAAAGCCCCAGTAATGCACTGTCCTTGCTCCCTTTTCATGCTCAGTATCTGGAATGGCTGCAGAGTCGTTATCAGGCTGTTGGGCAGGGCTGGGGAGTGGAAATTTATGTATGGCACCCTTAGGGCTAGCTGCATGTTCCACTGTTCAGGTGAACAGAAAACTCATACACTTGGCCTGCACCCAAAGTGACAGCCTTATCCCCCGTGCCACATAAACATGGTTAAGAAAACAATTTTTCTTCCTCAGTTACTGAGCATTAAATCTTAACTAACATGATGCTGAACTGAGAAATGCTCTTTGTTTCCGGCGGTGGATCCGTCCCCCACTGATGATGCAGGCTCCTGATTTTGTGTCTTTCAAACCACCTTCCCTCTCCGCACAGGACGCCCAGCCAGTGCAGCATCAGTGCCCATATGAGCAGCCAGGATGGTGCAGAAAACTCAGCCCCCATGGTTTGTGGGAGGCACAGGAGTGAGGTTAGGATGGGACAGAGTGTTCTGAAGCAGCTGCAGACCAACACAGTCATTCTGTCTCTGTACTTGTCTATACGCCCATGTATACACACTCAGAATATTTCCACTCTGATAGGAAAGCCTGCTGAATGGAATCTGTGCATTTCATCAGCTGTTCCTAAAGGCTGAAGCCTCGGCAGGCTGTGCACTTCTAAGGGAGGTCAAGACATTAGCGATTTGTTGTGATAATACGGAAAAAATACGTAAACCTCTGTTACATGGCTTTCTGGCAAAGAAGTCTGATCTCTGCTTCTTCTAGACACTTCCATTCTGCAACGCTGCACAAGAGGGGATCCAGCCTGGAAGTGGATATAACCAAATAAAATAACTGACACTCTAATCTTATTACTGATATACATTGCCAACATTTCTCTTCCACCAGCAGTTCACACACGTCCAGGGAATGATGCAGCCTTTTAGATGATTTACCACTAACCAATTGAAATACCAAGCCCAGAAGAATCAAATCCCTTCACATTCTCACATCTGAACAGAAAGCATTTGAGTAGTCAAACTTGTACTTCGCTTTTCAGAAAACCACTTTGGAAAGGAATTTAGGGAACCTTCCAAACCATCCTAATGCCCTAAGCTCTACCACTGGCTGAAGTTAGAAAAATTCCACATCTGGGGTCCAACTAGACTTCATGCATCAAGAAAATGGTCCAAACAACTGTGACTGACCAACATGTTATCTCGCAATGTCTTTTTTTTTCTGATTGGAAGTTTTCAGCTGCTGGCATAAGTGTAAATTCTCCTCATTTCAGGCAGGTAAATATTTCCTTGCAACAGTGCCATGAAAAACAGGCCCACTGTGAGTCATTTTATCTCAGGCAATTTTTCATAATTGGACTGCATGGAGCAGGCTCTTCTTGTTATTGGTGTGATATCAGATAATAAAATAAATAATTTGCCACTTTTGTAAGCAGAAGGGAAACAAAACAGATTTATAGCATTGGGATTTGGAAATGCTTGTTACTCGCTTGTTTCCCATTTTGTGTCTTCTCAAGAGGTTAAATAAAAACATCAGTGTCTGTCTGCAAAGAGTTACAGGGGAAACAACAGTGTGTATTAAATTGAGACTTCAGAGGGGAATTTCAATCAGTATATTATCAGGATGTTCTGACAAAGTTTAAAATCTCTAGAGATAAAAACAGTTACTAGAACTCATACAGCTGTTTGATGCTGATCTGTGACTGCTCTTACAAGCAAAAAGCAAAAAAACAGGAAAAAATGGTTGAAAATTTTAGCAGAAATTAAGGAACATGAAAGAGAGGAAGGAAAGAAGAGGAAGGTGCAACAAGCAGAGAATAACATAATAAGCACCAGTGACGCAAAGCTAAAAGAAAATGCCTTAAAGTAAGAAAGAAGGCACATATATTTCATACTGAGTGATGAAACCTGAGAAGGTATTACTGTAAATTCTCCATTTTGTGATATCCTCTCAAAAATCATGTGTCTTAGCCAAACAGGGTTCAGAATGGGAGTCATGGATTCAATTTGAGGGTGTGCTCTAAAAGGACAAAATAGAAATAAAAGTAATTAAGGATAAGCTCAAGCATACAGAGTCCCCTTCATCCGCAAAGCCTCAGCAAGTCCAAGTCCCTCAAGGAAAATGATGAAGTGCCAAGGGAAAGAAAAGCAGAGCTGGCTGTGGGGTAGATACAGGGTCAGGTAAGGCACTGCCAGATGCCCGTGAAGGGACTGCCCCACCAATGCCAAATCAGGCTGGCCCCAAACTCAGGCCTGCAGAGATCCATCTCCTCCTGGCTGCGAGGCCACTGGGAGCACCCCGAGTAGTGCAAGGCACACAGCAGCATTCAGGAAAGGCTCTCTGAAGAAAATAGCGATGATCACGAAGAGCCTGAAAGCTGGAAGGCTTTCCAAGCTATGGCATTAGCAAGAGAAGCACCCCCCAGGGCTGCTCAAGCCCTGCCCTGGAGGTCCAGGGCCTCCCATATTTCCACCTGTTCCCCAGGGTCTCAGGCACTCAAATCTAAGCCCAGGATAAACCTGGGTACTACAGCGAGCTCCGGTCCCCTGCAAGCTCTGCTCCGTCCCTCCTCGCCTCTGGCCCTTCCTGTGCTGAAAAGAGAGCACATGTCAGGGGAGAAGCTCGGCCCCTATTTTTTGTCACCTCCTGGAGGATATTGTTTCTTCCCATGTGCTGCATAGGATGCATAGGCAGAATCATGTGCCTTGCCTGGGCATCAGTATTTGGGTGTTCTGGGTAACTGGTGAAACACCCCTCAGACTGACACTCGCCAGCTTTGCTTTTCCCAAAAGGCCACTCAAGATGGATCAAAGTCACCAAGTCAGGGCATTTGCTTTGCACAAATTCAATTTCGGAGTTTCTCTTTAGTTCAGAGGCATGAAATGATAGACTGAAGGTTTCAAAACTGCTAAGTGTAACAGATACTTTGCTTATGCCTCACTCTCACTTCAGTTCATCTTCCACGCTACTTGACACTTATTTTTGAGTAGTATATACTGGTATGGAATTAAATGCTAAAATCTTATGAAAAAAGGAAATTTCTTCTTTAAATTCCTTAATCACCATGTAAACCATGGAAAGAATAACAATACTGTATTGAATAGCCCCCAAATTAAACACACTGAAGGGGAAAAAAAGGAACATCTCACACAGGAAAAGCAATTTGGGTTTTAGAAAGCCTCCTAAAATGCAAAAATATTACATTTTAGTACAAGGAAGGATTGTTACCCAAGAAATCATTACTCAGACATCTCTGAAGTGTTAGAAGCTCCAGGAGGAAATCAGAAAAGAAGAAAAATCAGGACAAAGATAATTAGCAACTGAAGTTGAATTCTAAAACCACATGACAGCTTTGTCCTTTTCATTGAGTCTACTACACACAAAACAGAAATATGTTTGAAAAAATTTGGCCTTCAGAGGCATTAAAATTATTCAGTTACTGCCATCACTCACTGAGAAACATGACGTTCCATCACATGAGTCATCTCTGCAAGGAAGTGGGCACAAAATGTACTGTGAAGCACACTGAGAAGTCACAAGCACAGGACCCAAAGAGAGAGGGAGTTTCTGATGTGTAACAAGAGCATGACTTTTGCTGACACCAGCTGTGATCGTGCCTTTAGCTCGGTACATGGGATGGGCCACAGCGAGGAGGTGGAAGTGCCGCCGGCACCTCCCTGGAGGAGACCCATTCCAGGTGGGAAGGAGACACGGGAACATTTTCCTAGCTGCTCTGTGTACATTTTTTAGCACCTCTTGAATAAATGCACCCGATAAACCCGATTGCTGCAGCAATTGGACTCTCACCATGTAGTACAGCAATAAAACAAGCTTGCAATCAAATAAGGGAATTTTCCAGGGCTTCTCTGGTCTTTCTGGTGCGCACTAAGCCATGACAGAGAAGGGGGCTCGTGTACCTCATTTAAGTACACTTTAGATCCCCTCCAAAGCCATAACTGTCTGCTGAGGATGTTTGGGGAGGGCATGCCAAGCCCTCAGCATCAAAGCAGAGGCAGGTTGACCCTCTGGAAACCACTCAACTGCTGCTGAGCTCGTTGGCACCTGGAGACCAGGCAAGGCAGCTCACATCACTGTCACGGTTTCTTCAGGGACATGTCCCCCAGTCTGGCTGTCCAGGTGGGCATAAATCCTCCTTCTGCTCAGGTGGGTCTAAATCTGTGCTATCTTTTCCGTGTGGTCTGGAGTCCCCAAAACCTCCGGGCATGCCCTCCACTGCACATGAGGACCCTCTAGACTCACTCATTACCACGATGGGGATGTGAAACCTCTCCATCTGAAGCTCTTGATTCTGGACCTCCCCATAAGCAGCACACCCAAAATTGCCCCAAACAGCAGCTGATGCTCCTTCACAGTGGCCCCTTTTCCCTCGTATGTCCCAGCTAATGCCCTTGACCCCTTGCACCTCAGAGCTATGTACCCCACATGCAGAGCTCGTCTTGGAGAACAAGAGGCCAAAGACTTCCCACGGAATCAGGTACACAGAGCTTACCCCACCGAGTCTTCCCTCGCTGCTGTAGCTGCTCTGCAGTGTAGTTATGTGGCACAACTCAATGCAGTTCATGACCAGTTCCTGTCACTGTGCATCGCATGCCCTTTGTTGCAGACAGCTGTTATTTACTCTAAGACTGTCTCAAAGTCTTCCTCCAAAAAATCCTCCACAATTTCAAAAGCCATGATTTTCTTTATCTCCTTTTTGTTTCACAGTCATACTGTGAAATTGCTGGGGATTTTTTCCCCCTTCACTTTTAAAAGTCGGGACTGCGTTTCACTTGCAAACAAAGCAACTGAATAATCTTGCAGTCAGCCTCTTCCCTTAACAGGACATTTTTAACTTTTTCACTTTAAGGACTTTGCAATGAAAGTCCTTGATTAGCTAAAAACATGTACTAATTAGTATTTCATTATGAATTTCCAGTGCATGTCTTTTCAATGGAAATATTAAAAAGCTTAGTCTGCATCTTACCATCTTTGTGGTGATTTGAAAAAACTCGTCCTGCCTCATGATGACATAGGGAATCTTATCCAGAGACAACCCAGACTGTGTGAAAGCAGCATCTGTACAAAAAGCATTCAGACAAAACCAGCGTGGTATCTTCACTTGAAACAGGCCCTGAACAAACAATTTGTACAGGAGTTGAGAAAACAGTAGAATTGAAGGAAAGAAACAAGTTCCAAATGAGTGGCTCATTACACTGGAAAACAGTCAATCACACCTGAACCTGCAGGTGGAAGTTTGCCTCCATCACCCCCCCACAAAACTCCCAAAGAGTAGCAGTGATATACTAACTGTGCTCATGGTGGCTTTTGACTCCCCAGCACGAAAGGACCATATAAATTTACCAAAGAAAGTCAAGGAGTAGTCAATAATGTGATTTGTCTCAAATTTACCTACAGGGACGTTCAAAAGCCCAAACACAAGGGAAAAGAGACCACTTGACTTGTCAGAGGTGGGGCACAGCCATCCTGGCCTCAGAAACTGCTGAAGAAGGACCGGCAGACTGTATCTGGCTCCCTCGCGTCCTTGGCAGGTTCCCTCGAAAGCCAGACGTGCACTTACATCCTCCGTCTTGTGATCTCCCAGCAGCTGAGCATGGGGGAAAGCTATGGATTTCCTAACCACAAAAGGACACGTGTCTGGAATCAGATTCCTTGTGGGTGCCAACAGCAAGATTGAGAGCTCAGCTCTTTTTTGAGTCATTCATCAGCTCAGATGTGAGTTGTCAGCCATTTGAACGTTTTCCACAAAAGCTGCCACACAGTCTGTGCTCTTTATCCATTCTCCAAGTATAGCAGTAGAGATGTGTCAGACCCACTATTTTCATTTATTAAAACTTTCTGCCTAGTTTGACAAACTGGAGGAAAGTTCTAGATAGAGCTGAGCATTAATTAACCTTCTTGCATTCTCCTAAATCTCCAGTTCAAAGCAGTACACACTGTAAAACAAGAGGAATGATCCTCTCTCATTTAAGACACCCACTGAGACCCTTTGCCTGACTTTCCCTGCACTCTAACCCAGGCCACTTCCCTAGTGCTTCAGAGACCTCCAAAGCTTCTGTCCAGACCATCAGTTATACTTCCTCCAATTTTTAAAGCAAAAGAGTTAGTTGGAAAACAATCAGAGAATGAAGAAGGCTTTTAGGATAGGTCCAGCTCCTCATAATTTTTAGGTACCCTACTCAGGATAGTGGCACATGGTTTTACAGCTTTTTGGAGGGGAATGGTTGGAGCGTTGAAATCCAGGAAGTCCTGTGTGTCATGAGGAGAAGGGGAGCAGTAAGTTGGCATTGCTGGGGTGAAGTCCTGGGAACATGTGTCTGCTCCCCGTGGAAGCCAGTGGCCCTGCCTGAGGCTGTCCCCAGGAGACATCAGGCCTGCTCAGATCTACTGGCTGAGCTGCTCTTAGGAGGAATCCCTGTCCCATTTTGGTCAAAATGCCCTGGATGAGTCCAAACAGTTCAATAGTGAGACCTGAGATTCACCAGCCCAAGCTCCTTACAAAGTCAACAGAGAGGAAAACATTTCTGTAGGGCAGCTCAGGCTTCCAAGGTCCAAGTCTGGGCATACCTGCCCTGCCTTTGTCCCATAGAGTCTGAGGCAATTGAACTCCTGAGATGGATGGTTTAGGAGAAGGTCCACAAGCTGAAGGTGGACATAAGGTTTGAGTGCAGTTCAGACAGACTGAAGACACTGGACAGGGAAGCAGCTGGAAGCAGCTGGTCAGGGTGGCTACTGCAGCTGGGGCAGCCTCTGGGAAAGGGGATGGGTGCCTCCCCAAAGGGACAGTGTGTTCTTGCCATCAAAACAGGACAATTAGCTGAAACCAGTGGCAATTGTGCTCAAGTACCACAGTGCAGGGATAAAAAATTATCAGCACCATAGAAATCTGTAATGTATTTACTGTGAGGAAGCTGAAGGCACAACTCTAATCCCACTCAGCATTCCTTTGGTAAAAGTACATCAGTATTTGCTTTTCACAAACCTGTTATGCAAAGAGTACTAGAGAGATCTTTGAGTCATGTGAGGAGAGTCCAGCTCCTCTAGGACCTGCAGCAACAGAGATACTTTGCATAATTTATAATGTAAAGCATAACTAGAGGGAAAGGAATCCCAGGAGTTAATGGGTTTGACTCCACTTATTTCAATAAATTGTAGCACTGACTCCAGGCCTCAGTTCAACAATATTTTTAGTGAACGAGATGCAGAAAATAAACAAGCTTTTTCTGTAGTTTTTAGGAAGACAAAGTGTACAGGTTCTGACTTTTCAAAGCTGCTCCCAGGAAAAAAGCCGGGGAGTAAAAATGAGACACTTCAGTCTAAGCAAACAGCAGCAAACTGAAAAGCTCAGAATGGAAATAACCTTCTTTGTCCAGTAACTCGTGACTTAGGTATAATATTCTGGCCCTGAAACTAAAGCTGAAGGAGGTTTTATTACAAACGCAGCTGCATTTTTAATTAGACAGTGAAAAGTAGTAGGAAAAAATAGCATAGGAACAATTTTGTATGGGGACTGTGTGACCTAATAGCTGTTTTTCAACTCTAATATCAATGATTTTGTGCTCTAGTTTCCTTCATCAACTGACTGGGGACTGTTTTTCAAGTCCTTAGGAAGCTAGGAACACACCAATTTTATTTTAGAACTGCAGAGAAATGGCATCTATAAAAAAAAAGGTAGGAGTTTTATTCTTACCTAAACTGATCGTGCATTGTTTAAACTGGACTGATACAGTGGCCATGTCTTTTTTGCTACTGATAGACAGAAGAGAGTAATCAGATCCCATGTGATATTTCCAGACAGCAAGTTACAGAACGAACTTGTAGAAGTGGCAGTTCTTTGTGTTTCCATAGCAACCCAAGCTGCAGTTGTCGGTAATTAAAATTAACTCCATAGTTTTATTGGAATGCCAGGAGCTGCCTTCTCAGATGATGGAGACAAAACAGAAGCAACAATATCTGCCAAAATAACAGTTTTCTATATACAGCTCTGTCATTCCACCAGCAGCATTCAGCCCCACTGCATCCTAGTCCTTGCCTCTTGCAGTGCTGTTCCGGCATCTGTTTGACCAGCAGTGGAAAATGGTATCTAGAAGATTTTAACCCAACTCCCACTGCAAGTCCAGAGCCTTGCAGATGCATCCTGCCACTGACACATGGTTCTCCTGCCTGGGCAGTCCTAGGTGTGCCCTCCTCTCTCCCCAGCCTGTAGGTAAGAAAGGTGAGAACAGCCTTTCTCCCGATCGGGCTCACCTAGAGACCACTGAGGCCGGGGCTGGTGAGAAGGTGCATCCTGTGACTCCTAAAAGCTGGACAGAAAAACACATTGAGACAGTCTTTCCAGGCTCTGACATGGCTTTAGGGTGGCTCCTTTCATTCCTACCCCTGAACTGCCATCCCCAAAGCAATCGTCTCTGCTGCAGATCACATAGCATGGGCAGGGCTGCAGACTGCAGCAAGCAGTGGTGGTGGTGGTGGGGAGGGGAAAATTGCAGCCCTCCAACCCCTCCTGCCCTTCACTCCTACCTAAAGCTCTCTAGAAAAAGTGCTTTTCACATAGAATATATCTACATCCCAAGTAAGGGAGACAGGGCGAAAAGCGCAGCACTAAGCCCCTGACCATCAAGCACTGCTTCAGTCAGGTAAGTTCTTGGCTTTGTCCTGAACCTTCCCCACCAGCTGTCTGCAAAGCAGGGTTTGGACACACACGCTGAGATGGTTCATTGCAGGACTTCTCCCCAGTGTGACTATCAGATTGATTTGAGAAGACAGCAGTGTGTTTGGCTCCCTCTGCACCACCAGTTCTCCAGCACTAACCAGGATGACTTTGCAACCTCACATATCTTCTTTAAATGCGCCTAGGCAGGTTCTGAGGTGCTGGGTGAGACAGCTGCTGCGTGTTCCACAGGATCCCTTCGCTGAGGGGTCCCGGGGGGGGCCGGACCCCTGCTAGCCAGCTGTTCCCCACCCAGGGCTGTGATGGCCAGGCACCTCCCTGTGCATGTTGGATCAGGCACCCCCAGAGGTGGAGAGGTGGCTCTTGGACTGGGCAACCATAGATTTTATTATGCAAATCCCCAGGGAAGAGAGAGGGCCCACATGGTGACCCAGGAACCAAGAGAGCGAACGTCCCTTTGGCTGGGGGTTATAAGGGGGTCCTGAAGGGGCGGGGTAATACAAAACAGCCAATGGGAAGAGAGGGAGAGAGGGCCGGGTAATACAAAGCAGCCAATGGGAAGAGAGGGAGAAAGGGGC
>VZTA01006297.1:75418-107847 GCA_013398855.1 Mohoua ochrocephala | reverse complement strand
GTTTTGGGTTTTTTCCTTTTTTTGTACTAACTTCGTGATAATGATAGTAATAGTAATAATGAGAATTATTATTATTAATCTGTGCCATCCTCACTGAAATTCACTTAACCAGTGTAGAATGCAGATACGGAGGTTTCAGCAATAAAAAGCAGAAATGCTAGAAAGGGAAATCTGTGTTCCCATAATAAAAGGCAGGTGTCAGAGGCCCAGTGCAGACTTCTTACTGCTCACCTCGCAACATGAATTGTGGACCTTCTGGGTTTCGTGGTAGCTTCACTAAAGGTAATGGCAGAACTCCCCTAGGTTTTGTTGCTGTTTTCAGAAGACCTGTCTCTGCCCTGGCTTGAGTCATTTGATCCTGACCGTAACATGGACACCATGGAGACTTTGTTTGTGTTAGAGTTGTAATGGATCAGGCCCATGACTCTACTGGATCTTGAACAAATCGAAAGAGATGGCAGTCCTCACCCCATGAGTGGAAGAGATTCAGGTGGAAGACAGCAGGTGATGAAAGATGCAGGATAATACTCACAGTCCATTAGAGGGTGGCCCTATACCTGGGTGTTGTGGCCTCTCTGTATATAAAGAGAGATAGGGTTGCACAAGTCTGAGGCCATGAAAGGTTTAGGAAGGTTTTTTTTTTTCCCCACCACTTGAGGAAATGTTTTGCCTGGAGGTCATTGCATTCTAAGAAATGAAACTACTGGAATAGTTTCGTAAGAAGAGAAAATCCTGGATTTTAGGCTTTGTTAACAAGTGCTTTCACATGGCTGTGGCAAGTTACTCAGCACGAAGGCACGAACGGAAAATGTCAGTAGTTTGATGCCTGTTTACACAGCATGTCCCTGCCAACTCTATTCCTTCCTATACATCCATTAATAAATAAATGCCCCTCAAAGCTGAGGACATAGCAGAGATCAAACCTGTAAGACAAAACCTGCTGATCTCAGCCCATTTTGATTCCACTGTGCCATCTCTTTCCCATAGCTGGCAAGGGCAGTTACAACCCGAAATGTAAAATGAGAAAGTGAAGGGGGCTGTGAGAGAGGCGCTGTGAGATCGTACTTGCTGCTGCACTCTAGCTTGGACACGCATCTAAGTTCATGGTATGGGAAGATTCAGGTTCCATTTGGAGGTGGGTCTGAGTGTGGGTGGCTCAGGCTGCCCTACAGCACTTCCCTGAGCCCAGCCTAGCCTGGTCCTCCTGTTTCCACATCAGGACAGCCTCACTATACTCATTTGTTCTTACATTACGGAAAGGGCTATTTATTACCACCAGCTCAGGAAATGACCTAATGTGGCCTTGTAAGGCAGAATTAATTTGCAATGACTCCAGCTGAAAGTTGGCCATCTTTTAACTTAATAACTGCAGAACTGTCAGCTTCCTTTGAAGTTAATAGCAGTTGTGATGTTGAAATAGGAATTTTCGTACAGGAAAGCAAACTTGACTTGATTTGAATTGCAGTATGTAGTGTTTTCCTCAGTGGAATAAAGGGTGAGGGAGAGGAGTGTTCAGCTGTAAAACAAAAATCATTTCTTTTGCGTTTAAAGAGAGCTCGTACTATGCTGTGTCTTTTGAATACAAACTTAGCGATGATGTTTTGCAGTGAATGTTCAAGCTGGAAATATTTAAAATGTGAGTGACTCTTGTAAGTTGTGTGTTTTTTCACAGCAGGGACCACACACTGCAAATAAATGCAAACCTACTTTAGCTTTACCATGTTTCACCCTGGGATGCAATTTCTGCAAAGGTGTATGAACCCCTGTTTTAATTAGTTTTTCCTTAATGATCAGAGGAGCAGCTCAGCTGTAGGATGAATAAAGGATTTATTACTCTAAATTCAGAGGTTGCTGATTATTATTTTTCATCTCTAAGTTATTTAAACTTTAATAAATTGGTCATTTTGGGTTATCAACAAACAGATCATGTATACACATGTGAATGTGCAAAATGTAGCTGTTTCTAATTTAAACTAGAGTTTATTACTGCCATTGGATCTGCTTCATTGCTGCTAATGAGATTTTAGGGGTCCTCATAATGTAACAGCATGAATAACCTTTTGTTAAAAAAGGCCACCCAAAGTATGTGAAGTGGTGGATACTATTCATGTTATTGGTTTGCTGCATTTAGTTCTCACAAAGGGACTGGATGATAGCCTTTCAACATGGAGAGCACTCCCTCCCCAGTGCATGTAAGAATGTGATTAAAACCCTCCTACTCCTGCGATACTGGCTTTAATCATAATCCCACTCGTTAATAGCCAAAGTGTATGAACATCTGATAGTTGTTAGGCACCGTGAAGGGCGTCAGGGGTTTCTGTCCAGCTCATGTTGGACAGGTGTCCAGGGAAGACCTCCATCATAGTGAGCATAAACACACCTGCTCCTGAACCAGCCTGAGGATGAAAACCCAGGCAAATGGAGTTCCCCTGTCGCAACTGCATGGGAAGGTTTCCTTCAACTGGCATTATCAAAGCAGCCTCAAAGCACGAAGAGCTGTAGTGCAATTAAGCAAAAGCAAAGTATTTCAAATATTAGGCAAGGTTTTATGGGTGCATGACTGCACGGACATGTATCTATCCATCTCATAAAGAGCACAGGTGAATAATGTATTTGTACTTATGGCAGGATTAAAGTTATATTAATCCATCTCTCACAGGTCATTTTCTGCCATTCCAAGTCCCCGAGCAACCTTAAACAAGTGCCATTTTACTTCTGTCAAGTAGTCAAAGACATTTTTCTTTCCCTTACTCAGACAAAGAATTCTTTATGAAAAAATTACTCCAACCCCTCTTCTGTATTGATTTTAATCCCAGCCCCCTGAGTAGTGATCAAAACACGTTTATACCCAGTAGCCCAAAATTATCAGCCCAAGGCTCTGACTCATCAGCAATTTTCTTATGCATAGTTTTTAAAGAAATGTCATAGATCTGGGATCAAAATGGGTGAGGGTGTGTGATAAATCAGGGATACAAATCAGCCTGACTCCATTGAAGCAAATGGAGTTTTGAAGTTTTACACCAGTTCTCTGTTAGGCGCACAAAGGCCCTAATTGTTGGCAACCTCAGTTTTCTGTGGGAACTTAGTTTTTTGTAGCGTTCAGAAGACATATGCAAATGTCAAGATTTCTTCGAGGCATTGTGTTGCTAATCTCATTTCTCAAGATAACAATTTAGCATGTATTCACAAATAGAGTTAGTTAATATAAATATCTGAGCATGCATTCCCTTTTATTGTACTTTGATGGAGAGGATCTCTCAATACTTACTGTTCATCTCAGTCTGTGGAGAGTGGAAAGAGTTAATTTGAACATTTTCGTCAAATTCTAGTTCAAGAAATTCATTGTAATCCCTTTTCTGTTTTCCTTAGGAAAAGTGTCAGTCACTTCTTATCCAAACTTGCTATTTGATGTTGCTGGGCACTGTAAATCAGCCAGTTCATTTTCCCTCCAAGGTGGTTCTGTTTCAGCCATAAGTGAAAAAGACAAATGATTCTAATCTAGCTTTATAAAAACCAGAACCTGTGGGTGGAAAAAAAAAAGGTTCTCTAGATAAGTATCTTCATATAGTTAACTTGATTAGTTTTGTTATTCTAACTCTTGTTGCGAGTCCTTGGAACTATTATTCATATCGAATATGATAAACATATATTAGTGCTGTAAATTCAAGCCATATAACAGTGACTTACTTTTTGATGCTAGCTTATGCTCTTTACATTTATAGTTTACTGTTTTAGCTGCTTATCTACTCTCTACTTCATTCCCATTGTTGTTTAGATCTCTACCCCTTCCCCATTTCATTGCAAATAATCTCATACTAAACTGTAAGCAACTTTTGCAGTTTAAAATAAACAAAAAACCCAAAAGCCTTTAGAAGGCAGGAAAAAAAAAAGAAATGCAAGTATAGATTTACACTTTCTAATGTTTTTGATATTCTGGCGTACATTATCAGAGATGTTTCACCTTTTCTTTGGCTTCAGTCTCCTCTTTCTTGTGCAAGCTTCAAAAGATACATTTTTCATCACATTGCATAAATTTGCCAGTGCGACCAGGCGAACATAAAACTTTGCCTTTATTAATTAGCTGTGGAAATACTTCAAATAAGGCACTATTATGTAATTTAAAACAAGAAGAAAAAATACCGGAATGTCAACCTTTGTGCCTTGTTCCAAATAGCAGTCTTCACGAAATCCGCAGGAACAAAACAACAGGGGTGCTGTGATAGCTCGTGGGTGCCTCGGTGGGGAGAGTTGATTTGGTTTGGGGTCAGGGTTACGATGGGGCAGCAAAGCTCCGTGTGTTAGGAACCCTT
Organism: Mohoua ochrocephala; assembly: GCA_013398855.1. NCBI lineage: Eukaryota > Metazoa > Chordata > Aves > Passeriformes > Acanthizidae > Mohoua > Mohoua ochrocephala. The sequence goes on along the minus strand of VZTA01006297.1, from coordinate 103,537 downwards.
TTTCCCAGGGCTGTTACACTGTGCTCTTCAGGACGATGCGAAGCTCAGCCCTGTTTTCAGCTGAGTTAGATACTGGCTCAGGTTTGGCATGTGTCTGTTCTTATCTTTCAGAAGGCTTTCCCCACCCGCTGATTACTTCAGGAAGAAACATCAAACTTACCGATCCTCGTGAGATTTAAATGTGTGGGTTTGAGAATGGTAGCATTATTTGTGTATTTTGGGAACTGGTAATTGAACTTTCCATTCTGGTCAAATCACAGAGTTCGTATCAAGCTCTGTTATGGTCTTCATGGAAGGAAGAGAGGAACCAAATTCCATAAATATACTGATTATTGTTTTAACAGCCTGTGGTGCAGTACCAGTTACGGGAATAGAGGAATACAAAAAAACTTTCACTTCCCACATTAAGCAGATATGGAAGATCCAAACATACCTGCCAGCTCCTTTCTTGGATGGAACAAATCCCCTTTAGGAGCATATGAACGAGAGACTTGTTTCTCTGTAAGCAGAACTTTGAAATGTTCCTTCTTTATCCCCATTAAAGCATAATTTGATTTTGCCCTTCCATTAAGTAATCTGCCAGATGAGTATTCAAAGCCCTGTGATTCCCATTTATCAAGTCAAATTAAATGTTTCTGACCAGGTTCATCAACTAGGTATGTTTTAATCAAATTTAATGACATTTTCAATGAAATAGTAAGTGCACTGAGCATTTTTCTTTTTGGATGTGTGGGGGTAGAAGAGGCATTGGCTTCCTTTGAACATGAAGAGACTTGGTGTCAGTCCCTGTTTATTATTGTGAAACATGACAGTTATCTGAAGAAAACCAGCAGGATTTAATCTGACAGCCCAGTAAGGGAAGAGTGCCACCAATCTAATTATCCAGTAATCTAGTCAGAATGGGAGTAATTCTAGGCCTTTCTCAAGTCAGTTAATCACATTTCCCATGCATTAGCAGCTGCACATGCAGAGCTTTTAGGGATGAGCTCTTAGCCCAGTGTAGCCCGTGGAAGACACAAGAGAGGCATCGTGTCATTGTCTTTGTTTGTTGTCAGGTTGCTTTTTCTAAATTATGATAAAGCATTTGTGTTCAGATTTGCTTTCACTCTTTGAGATGAGATCTTTTGATACTTTCTCAGTTCGCCATCAATCATTAACTATGAAAAATACTTATTAATTTTGGATGTCCTGAGATGTAGGAAAAGGGATAACATCTTGTGGCATTGATAATATTGTCAAAAATCATCTTTCCTTCAACCTTTTTTTTCCTTTTTCGTAATGTCCTGTGGTAAACTGAGGAGCATAACAACAACCAAAACCAAACAAAACCTTAGTGCTTAGCCAACAGTTGTCAAGTTATCTTCGGGCCAGGTGTCAAACATGACATGTCTATGGTATAGAAGGTGGGTTGGGGGGGATTTTTCATGGAGAAAAAATAATTCAGTTTGTGGCAAAAGTTCAGATGTTTGGGTTTTCTCCTTTTGTTGTTCTTTTTTTATTTAAGAGTGCTTAAGGCTTGATTCTCCTATTTGCTAGTTGTGTGACAGGCACATTTATCCTGCTTGTCATTTCTTCCCCCCCATTTTATTGTCAAGCCAGGGGAGAAATTATTTAATAACTCTGTCCTCAGAGGTATAACTTGCCAGCCTGAAATATCTACTTTGGATTGTAAGTAGTTGGGGCGAAAAATGCTGATCCCTGAATGTTTCATCATTTTTTGCAAGGGCAGCAGACCTCGTGCTGTCATATATTTATTTCTGCAGTCCAACCCACTGTTCTTGTAAGTGGGCAAGATATGTCTTGCTCTTACTTCAGGAGGAGAAGAAAGATATATTCTAAATGTGGGCCTTTCCTACACTCGCATTTAAAAGAGGATTCTTGTGGGCTGCCAGGAGATATTTAAATGTTTGCTTCTCAACTTTCCCCATGAAAGCAGAGGGTTTGAACTCGCTGAAGGTTTAGATATAATCAGGTACCTTTTTGGCTTGGTTAACTCCCTGCAATGGGACTGCAGTCGTTTGTCTCTGGACAGCATCATTGTACATGAAAAAGTTACCCCTACATAAAGCAGAAATAAATTTCAAATAGAATAATTAAAAAAGAGAAGAAAAATGCCCATTCTGTTCCCCTTTCTAAGCCTTGCTTAATTGGAAGAGCGCTAAAGCAGCTGGCCTGCCTGAAAGACTGCTTGTTCTCACATCAGGCCAGAACATCAGCTCTACCTGGAAAGACAGATATGGAGTTTTCTTCTATCTCTAGAAAACAGGAGATTATTAAAATATTTGAAGTTTGGTGGTCTTCCTATTCAGTGTGCTTTAAATTGGGTCTTTGCTTCATCTTGCAACTGCTTGTCTCTTCCTCCGACAGTCGCATAGGAAGAACACTTTGGATCCAGATGTTGCAATTCAATTTGATTTCTGCTATATCTAAATTCCTTTCATCTTTCTCACCTTGTTCACATTAAGGGGATTGAACTGAGTGAAGACAGCTTGTGCAGCAGCAGTAGAGATTGGTTGTGCATTTTTTCAGCTTTCACTTTACTTGTGTAACTCTGGGTGTTGTCACTGACAGCAGGAGCTGATTTAAATGGAAGAGCTGGTTGTTTTCCATTCCAGTTTGACAGGGAGGTGGTGGAGGTCAGAAACAGAAGAGCTGCCATCAGTGATGTGGATTTCTCAGAAGGGCAAATGGCTCCAATTAAAAATAACAATAATTCCTTAAGAAGATATACCAATGTCTCCTGTGAAACCCTAGTGACTAGAACTCACCAAGGAGGCATTATGCACCAAAAGGGAGGATGGGAAGAAGTGACCCTGTGAGATGAATTGAGCTAAACTTCATGCCAAGTTCAGCATTTCACTTGCAAATGAGTACCAGATCTGAGCTGATCTTCAAAAATGCATTTGCAAAGTTTGACAGAAAAAGTATGCAAGAGCTGGCTTTGCAAAAGCATGGTTCATTTTTTATTTTTGACTCAGTGGAAACAGCAGTTACAGAGCATTTCTAAGAACTGAGGGTGCTGCCATTCCATGCCAGGATCTTGTAGAGTCATGTAAGCAATTGTTAGTATGCCCAATGGAGTTACATTTTTATATCAAGTAGCAATGAACAGCAATGCATTTAATATGTAAATATAGTTCTTCTAAACACTGTTTTATGTTCAGATCCTCCCTTTCTAGTTAAGTTTTTTTTTTCCTGGCCAGTAGTCATCTGTAACTTTTGGAAATATTGGTGAGATTCTCCTGAAGTTCTTCAGGAATCCTCTTCCATTGTTATTCTTTACCAAGTGAAAATAAATTAAATTTCTACTCTTGGATGTGCTACTTATGTGCACAATTTACTTATGTGATTGACTTTTTGAGACCATGAAACCAGTGTATTGAAAAAAGCAGGATATGTTATTGCTTTTAGAGATTTGTGCTTTGTTTTAAGTATTCCTTATGTGACTAAATGAGATACACATGCTTTGCTTGGCTTTTTTCTTAAAAGAACTTTTTTAACTCAAATTACCTCAATCTGCAGATAGGGGCCTGTGGAACCAACCTCGTTAAGCAGAAAAAACCATCAGCAAACTTCTGCTCCGAAAGAGATAGGATAGCTGAAAGGCTTCCTTGTCTTTCGAGGTCCATTTTAATTCATTATTTAAATTGCGATTAATGAGTGAGATGTTGAGTCTCAGAGCATCAGTTTTAAAACTCCTGCTGAGTGGAGCAGCAGCAATGCATAGGTATGTACAAATCTGAAGGTCCTTTCACAGCTTTATGCCGTGGGTCTTGCATTTCTCCAGGGATGTTGAGCTGTTTGTCAGCAGACACTTTGATTTCAGTGTTCAAATTAATATCTGCTGAATGAGCAGTGCTTTGCAGAAGTTGAGCTTTGTGTCTTGTTCATTCTTAACAAGAGAGCCTGCTGCTGTCTAAGGAATTTCCCAGTGACAAGAAGGGCTTTGTGTAGAGTGAGGGGGGAAAAAGACCTTAACTGACGTAAGGGAATTATCAGTCTGCCTTTCTGTACAAGGAAATAACGGTGGACTTTGAACTCTGGATAATGATGACGGAGTTATCATTTCAAATCTTGATGTAATATATAGGGCCTTCAATTTTTATCCAATTTTTCCCTTGTTTGTTTCACTTTGCTTTTTTCGTGTTAATAAACTGTGGTCAGGTTCCTGACCGATTTTATCAATGTAGTCACTGTAGTCTTTCAATCTCTTTACCCCCATCAAGTGGAAATATTCTGGGCTGGAAGTACAGCGTTTGTATTTAACCAGACCATGAATTCCAGCCTCATTCGAGTTTAGGTTTTGTCAGTCTTGCTTAATCCTACTGCCAGAACATAAATGCCAATGCTACCGATACCATTCCTGTGTGTGAAAATGTTCACTTTCCCTTCTTCTTCCGCGCCAGCATTGGACCCCTGTTTGGCAGCCCGTGTGTCCCTAAAGTGGAACAGCGTGAGCAGGCAATGTTAAGAGACAAAAGTCTTTGTGCTCTGTGTAGTATTTATAAGACCATAGGAGGAGAAAGAGGCCCGAAGAACTTAAATCACTTGGTTGAGGCCATTATGTCAGAGCTTGGCATTATAACCCATCGTTTTGCTCCGAGCGTAATACTCAGGTGCCACATCAGTCACAGGCTTACACTTTGCTATATCAATCCTTGAGCTTTTAGTGTCCTAAGAGATGCTGCATATAAAAGTGTTTGTGCCAGACAGCTTTTCCACACCACACTGAAGCTACCCCAGTAAAGCTCACAGGTTAGCTCTGAGGAGGAGGTCTTACACCCATGTCCAGAGCCAGAGCTGGAAATGTTCTGGAGGGTTATTTTTCATGGGATTTCTTTGTGTTCTGTGTGTAGGGGTTTATTTTCACTAGTGCTCTACCTAACAAGACATTAAATCATCGATTCAAAATATTTAAAGAAAAATATTGAAGTAAAAAGAAAATACTTCAGTAGACAAACCTGAAAGGTCAGCACATACCACAGAAAATGCTGTGAGTATTGGAAATGTGTGGCAAAATCAAACTCGTGCAATGAATAGAAAGAATGACCTTTTAAGGGTACCTTTCCTCTCTGCTTCGTGTTCTTCATTTTGACATCTTCTCATCTTGAGGCTGTCCCCTGCCTGTGGTTTCCTCTGATATTTATATTATTTTTCATTCTTTTAAAAGGACATTAAATTTCTTTCCATCCTGTTTAATAATATGGGGGTCTTAATCAGTGCTCCATTTATTTTGGGGTTTTCTCCCTTCTTCTTTTCCAGTTTTTATTAAATAGCTTTCTCCCTGGTGTTTCTAAGTTTCCAAATCTGTAATCAACTTTTATCCTTCCCTTCATTTCTCTCTACTTCTACCATCTATAAGAATGAGTTTTTCTTTTGTTCTTGTCCTGTCTTAACTTACTCTGAATCTAGAATGAAGGTCGTGCTTGAATTAAAATGCAAATAATGAAAATTTATGAAGTTGAGAGACTGAGAAAATGAATTGGCATCTAAACCTTCCAAGAGTGAATGAATAAAGACTTAAGAATTTAGAAATTCGATACTCATAGGCTGGTGGAAAATGACTTTGCTAAATGTACCCGTCTGTGCAGTCCTCCTTTATAAGCCTACATATTTTAGTTTGTCAGGTTTCCATTGGTTGTCTACCATTACATTATTTTAAACGTGACAAATATGTGGAGTTTAGAGCTGTCACATGGTGTTTGTGAGGCAAAATATTTTATCCTGGTCAAAACCTCTGTAAAAGAAGTCGGAAAGTCAGTTTAAAGAAATTGGATCTCTCACGATGTGAAGTCCATGACTTCAAAACTTTACAAATGAACAGACCTCGGTAAGAATGCAGTGATGTAAAAATACGTGGTCTTCTGTGAATAATAAATAGAGTAACTTATTTAGAAAGGAGAAATAAGGTGGTGTTTTTTTCCTTAAATATATTATATTCATTATTATCCTAATGCGAATCACTCAAATATGCTAAAAATTTAATATGAACACAATTATTAATACCAGTGATTATCACCCCAGGTTAGCTGTATTTCGTAAATACCATTTTTAATGCAAATTGAGGTGAAGGAACAATATCACACAGTCTGTATTTTGGGGGAAATGCTGTTGATGTCAGCCAAGCTTTGCTGGAAGCTCCCTGTGATCACTTAACCAAAGCTCATGTAACATGTGTTTGGTAGATATGCTTCTGGGGGGGGAAGAGTTCTGCCCTGGCTATCCCTCTTTCTCACTTTCCTCTCAGTGAGCTTCTTCAGCTGATTGCAAGAAACTGATGTGATAAGCTGAAGCCTGATTTTCCCATGGGACAGCAGTAATAATGTAGCTTGGGAAGAAGAAAGATGGAAACTCTGTTGACCCTTGAGACTGTCCTGAATACATCAGTGGTCAAAATAAATGGAGCATTTCCTATTAAGGATTAAATGTTGTAAAAGTGATGAAAGACTAGACGTGGGTCATAAAGGCAAACAATGACTCTGATCTGACTTAATCATCCTTATTTTACTAGACAGTCAGTCGCCCGTGCTGCTCTTTGAGCTCCTGGGGCGTATGAAACTCCTGGCATTACTCAGTGAATCCAGGCAAGAGGGGAGGGCGTGGGCTGTTATTGTGGCTTTTNAATGTCATGGGTTTGGAAGTCCATAAGAGACCTATTTGGCATCTTGCACATGGCAGCCTCAGGGATCAGCTTTGATCCCTTATTGCTCATCACAAGAGAGCTGGTGCACTGCAGCCCTACATGTATTTATGGCAAGCGGTTCCCTTCATCTCTGTTCAGAGGCCTGCCAAATGGGGAGAGATCCAGTTTGCATAGTAATGCTCCCTCAAACCACCTCCTTAACCTTGGTTTCTCCTTCAGCTCATCCACGTTGCTTATCCAGCACTTGAAATCAATCTTGTGCCCTACAAAGGACAATGAGTAAATGTACTTAGCCTTGTGTCATGTTGGTAGCTGGGAGACCTCTTGAAGGCGTTGCTGTACCTCTCTTAGCCTTCCTGCCACTGTTTTCACATGCTGGCTCATTACCGGGCATCTACTACTGCGCTACTACTGGCATTACTAGCTGCAGGGTAAGGGGGTAAAAGCTGTCCTTCCACAGCATTCTTTAGTTATAGTACTTGGCAAAAAACCCCACAGATATTCATTATCAGGCTGGTTTTAATTCAATATACGTCTGTTATATTGAACTGAATATACTGGACCTCTCCAGATCCTTGTTTAGAACAGAAAAGAGGCGTCTTGATTTCTGTTTGAAAATGTTTATTACTGCATCAAAGAAAGTGTTATCAATCTGTCAAACTCACTCAGTAACAACTTACTTGGATCAGGTACAAATGTTTCTTTTGCCACAGATTTACATCCAAAGTCAGACTAGGAAAAGAGAGAGACTTTTTTTTTCTGCCGTCATTAGCACAGCCTCCTTCAGGACAAATTGATTTAATATGTGGAGCAGTGGGGTTGTTCTCATTTTGGAGCAATTTGTCTGCCTTCAGAGAGCACAGGACTACCTGAAAACAGGCACGATGGATCAGTACCTACAAACATGTCCTGTTTCCCTCGTGCACTGCAAGGCAAGCCATGCCTTCCACAGGCAAATTTTTTCATTGCTTGCATGGATGCTGGCTTTTCCTAGAGAGGCACCTCTTGGAACGCATCAGCGCAATGTGTCAGACTACGCCATAAATAGAGTTATAGCACACAATCACATCCAACTGATAGTTTTCTTGGGACTGAAGAGAGAGATCTGTATTTTCAGGCAGAGCACATGAAAATATTCTTGTTCCAAGCCTTGTCAACTCTCCCATCTAATTAAAAAGCTTACCTCTCTAGGTATAGGAATTTAAATGCTTTAGTTCTTTCTCTTTTTTCAATGCCATCAGCATTCAAATAGTAATTTACAGCCCAGTTCTTCCAGCAGATGTCTTTTTCCTGCAGATCTCATTTAAGAAGATGTTCTGCTGGAGGAGATCTAATGGGACCCAGTTCTAATACAAGGATTTAATTGCTCTTGCTTTCAAAGTGATGAGTTGGCTGATTAAGTTATGGAGGCTAGATGGGAGAAAATGGGGCACTATTGGCCAGAATATTAAATTTATTTTAGATATCTAAAGATGCACTTACACTTGCAGGCAGATTTTTAAAAGCAGATAGATACTTAACTCCTAAACATGGAGATTCCATAAAAAAACTAACCCAGAGTGCTTTTTTGGAAAGTCTTCGGCTAATGGTATGCTCTGAATATCTTTCTCAGACAATTCAGCCTCTCGTGGGAGGGAAAGGTGTCCAAAACTACAAGTTTTAGTTGTCTTTCTTGGCTCTGTTCATGAGAGCTGTGGGTGTTTTGTTAGGTTCTTAACACCCTTAAGAGCAGTATCTAATCTTGTGTAAGATTTATAAGGTACATATGTACGCTCTCAGGGCCTGTCCAGGCTATCTTTACTGTTGTGGCTTTACAGAGGAATTACTAGCCTGTAATCCAGCCCCAAACTATTGAAAACCAGTTTTTATCTAAGCCTACCGTTATCTGCACCTGTGTTTAAAATAATTTTCCCAAGAGGAGTCTAAAAGCAAAATTGAAATCCACAGGAGGTATTTTTATACTAAGAGTTTAATATTCATTTTTACGAGTGTTTCAGACACTTTGTCTCAAGGTAGTTGTTTATTTAAGAGGTAAGCAGGTTAAATCCAAAAATAGTTTTAATTCATTTTAATTCATTTTTTAATTAAAAAATTTAAAACAGGAGGTGAATTTTTTCAAAGCTAGGTTTGCAAGAAGGCTCAGAAACGTGGTGGCAGAGCGATGGTTTTGGGTTTTGGTTTATTTTGAGCCTTTGGGTGTTGTTTTTTTTGTCAGTAGTACCTCAGTGGCACTAAGTTTTGGAAGAGGAATATCAGGCTAACAGTTTGAAAAGTCTTCTTAGCACCTCTGGGGGCATTTCAAATATAACTTCTGGCACAGATGAACTTTGGGCTGTTAGATGCTTGGGCAAAACCCCCATCTTATGGTTTGAAGGGAATTGCCTAATGATTCAGAGAAAGAAGGGTAACCTATGATTTACAATTTTATTTTATTATTAATTTAATTTTATTTTATTCTATTTTATTTTATGCTTCAGTCATGCAGAAAGAATAGCGTTAGGCTCTGAAGGCAGCACTTGGAAAGGGTCTGGGATGTTCAGCCTCGGAGTAGCGCTGTGGAGTGAGAAACTAAAGGCTTATTGTTTGCATTTCCTCCCTTTCGGCCCCAGTGGGCTTCCACATTTGGCACAATCTAAGCATTGCATTATTTTTCCTGACATGAAGGCACATTGCTCAGCCTCTTTGCCTTTGGTCAGATATCAGCAACACAAAATGATGTCTTTGTGTAGCAGTTTTGTGAGGAGTAGCAGCTCTGGTCAGTATTTCATAGATTCATTTTATTAGTCAAGATCTAAAACCTTCCATTTTCTCTCCCCGTATGAGGGAGGGACACTTGTTCCACAAAAGACTGGTTCTCGCAAGACAGTGGGACATTTATTTAAAAGCCAGATTTGAATCTCTGAGAACTTTTCTTCCTGCCTTGTTTTGTCTGGGACGGGAAACAAAAGGAGCAAAATTCCATACCCCCCCCCCCCCCCCAAAAAAAAAAAAAAAAGTACAGAGACTTGGTGGCCATACCTCTCTCAAAACCTTTCTACTTCAAACTGCATCTTGGATTTTCCTTACATCCTTGGAAACCTTGCTGTCTTTGCATGGATATGAATTAATGTCATTCAGAAAGAATTGGCTCCGTGCTGATGCTACAGAGCCCTTGCACTGGCACAGTGACTTCTTCAACACTTCAGCTTTTTGGTGAGATTATTTCACATGCTTTGTATGATCTTCCCATCTGCAACACTTCAGAATTACACCTAGGCTGGCTGCTGACCCACCCAATCCAAAGTAGAGTGTCAGAAAACTTTTGTGAAGTACTCTCTTCTCAGCATTTTTGCAATCCACTTCCAAAAAGTGTGCAGTTGTTGTTGCTGGATTTTAAATTCTCTTTGCAGACTTGTGCATCTGAGTAAATTCCCACCCAGGCGGAATAGTTTTAAAATATTTGGCTAAACCAGCTGTGACTGCAGTAGATAGCATTGGAATAGTTATTTGTATTTGTAGCTAAAAGAATGCTGTGTAAACATTTGAGGGTCTCTCTTAAAATTTGGAGAGAATAGCAGTTAGTCTTCAGCAGGCCTTTGTCTGGAGTTTTGTTTTCATGTTCCAAGTTAAAATAAATGTATTTTCTCAGCTGGTCTTAGCAGATTTGTAGGAATTCTGCAACTTCTGGCCCAAATTAATTTATGAGTTTTCAGAGGTTAACCTGGGGCTCTTTGAATGAAACTTAGAGAATGAGTTTCTCCCACGCTGAAGCCAAGGGAAGTTTCACCACCAGTGTCAAATATGCTTGGGCCGCTGGTCTTCATGGATTCATGTACTGGGATCTATTCCTCTATCACAGTCTTTATAGAGCAAAGGAGAAGAGAGAAGAGTTAAAAGGCGTTACCAGTCATCAGCAATGAAATGACACCAGGAAGAAAGCTGGGGTTTTTTTCTTGCCTTTGGGACTTATTTGCAGCATACCTACAAATCCATCTGCGTGTGTGTGGCTGAGAGAATTGCTGCCCGTCTGTGTTCTGGCTGCCAGCCTCTGTAATACCCTGGGGCTCCAGAGTACATCCACATGGTAGCCAGCTTTCTGTGTAAGCTCTCTTGTACTCGTGTAATCAGAGTCCTGCTGAGGTCATTACATGATTGACCATTGATTTCTGGTGCCAACATTTTGACCCTTTAGAACCATAGTGGGATTAACCATCGGCTGATCTGACTTCATGTGTATTCATTTTAAGGGGGAGGTGGGGGCTCCTGAGGGAGATGCTGATCAACTTGAGAACTGGTGAAGGAAGGTGTGTTGAGAAACTAAAACCGGGCAGGCTGCTTAAGTGAAAGAAAAGGGTCGATAATATGATAAAGCTCTGAAAGTTTACTTATTACAAGCTTCCTTTAATGTTTCAGACCTCAGATCACTCTGTGCCCAGTTTGACATGGATCTCTGCATGAGTGACATGCATCTGCTTCTGTACGGGTGCACCACACGGTTTTCATGGCCCAGCAGTACCACTCAGTGCTTGCAGCAGGCTGGAAAACGGTGCTCAAATGTAAGGTGTGCAGGGATCCAAACTATGAAAACTGAAACTCAGCCATGAGATCAGCTTAGATAGATGTCTGTTCTCAGAAAATTATCTTTGGAATATCAGTGGCACGGTATAAACTTGGCTCTACGAGTCTCAGTGTTGCACTTGAATTTTCCCAATAGATGGAAAGATAAGGCAAGATCACAACCTGGGGCGTTCAAAGCTCTGTTCTTGGGTTTTTTTCCAAGGCAGACAAGGAACTCAACCTCCCAAGCAACAACAGGGTAGTGATTACAGAAAACAAAACCCAAAAAGAGTAAGGCACTGTGATGTGTGAGCAGAAAAGAGGAACAGCGCTGAGAGTGTGCTGGCAGCAGGCTTGTGGTGCTGGGGCTGCGCTTAACGTGAGCTGCCTTCCTGGTGGGAACGGTGTGCAGGGACAATGGGAGCCGTGGTTCAGTAGAACAAAGATGGAAATGAGGAGGAAATTCCTTTTTAGCACATTTTGCATGCTCAGCCACCTTGCAAGGTAGGACTGCCGGAGACAGTAGCTGGATATTAATAGGTGACATTAAATAATTGCGAAATGTAAATGCAATTGAGTGCTTCTCTCTGCAGCTATCTAAGTGTTCATTATGCCATAAAAAGTAGTTGGTTTTCCACCCGTGTGTGTACAGAAAGAGCTCACAGTAGCAAAATTCAATTTACATGAAAGATGAGAAAAGATGAAATAATCTTTAAGTCATTTTTATTCTGTGTAATTTTATTGTGAACAGATAAACTGTGTATATCTCATTGGTTTTGTCCAAGTTTACACTAGATGCTACATTATTTCAGAAGATGAAAGAGTCAAGGGTAATAATGCAAGTCCCTGTTTATAAATCTGTTTTGTTGAAGTCTCTGACATAAATACATGAAAGTGAAAAATCAGAAAATGAAGAGAACAGCACAGACATTCTCATAATAATTGTGGTTCACATAAAAATTAATCACTGAAGCTTGGTCACTGGCTGCATCCAAAGTTAAGCATAGCCTGTAGCTTGTCTGTAAAAATCAAATACTCTTTTTCAGAGTGTTAATGGAAATCTGTTACTCACGGCTGAGAGTGCACAAGTGATGCTTGTAAATAAGCTTCAGGTTTTCTTCTTTGAGTTGTTTGGGATTTTGAGAAAGCAAAGCACTCATTCCTGTTTGATAATATTCTGCCTCAGTGAGAGGCATCCTTGGGGCCTCAGCAGCAAATTTATTCTGAAAAACAAAGTTAGTGCATAAATTAGCCTGTATCTAAAAAACGTTTTGATTATCTGACTCCCGTATGAGATGAGATTTCTGGCTTTACCCAATTCTTCCTTCACAGCAGGTTTTTTTCCCCCAGCAGCCTGTGTCATTAGCTTATCAAAAAAACTGGGGAGAGGTTAGGGGTATTAGCAAAGAATAATGGATACCTTTTGAAGTAACTTTTTATTTCTCTAATGTAGTTTGGTACGTCCGTACTTAATGTTGACAGCTTCTGGGTTTCCAGTGGAATAATTAATTTGGGTCACTGCTTTTTAGCATCTACATTTTGCTTCTCCTGTGTCCTAATGCCTGGAAATTTCTGGAGACTTTGACACATATTGTTTCATGTGTGCTTGTACTTTAAATCAGATGTCAAGGTTTTAATAGATCCTGAGCTTAATTATCCATCCTCGTCTAAAGTAAATTTAACGTATGTCCTGTCTGAAACTAGGGAAGTAGTTTCAGGTGCTTTTGTCTAGAGACTGATATATGGAGAAAGATTCAGTGTAAATAGCTGTGTTTATTTTCCAACAACATGGTAGCTCTGGTTACTTTCGGCTTGGTACAAATCGTATTAGGGCTCCATTCATTCCTGCTTCTTTTTTAATTTATTAAACTGAATAAAAGTCTTGTAGAAATTTAGTGGGTTCATCTGGCAAGTGATAGGGAAAACCAAGAGAAAGCTGGACAAAATGGAAGGAAGTACTCGGAGTTAATAATCTCTGATCAGCAATTTAATGAGACAGGGCGCATTTGAGAGTAGAATAGGCAGAGAACAAGCTGAATATCTCTGCTGTTTGGTACATTGGTTATGTGCATCTCCATTTGCCAGCGTAAATTGCTGTACTCGGTGTGCTGGTGTGGATCTGAAGAAGACCATTAGGAGGGAGCTGTTAGTGCAGCAGTGGCATAGGTGGGCTTGGGATATGGGGGAGAAACAATACCTGCTGAGAGCAGGGGTGAGCCGTGCCTCCCCACAGGGCTCAGCAGCCCTCCTTCCTGCACAAGGGTCTCCCTGCAGAATAGGACTTAAACTGTTAAAAGACCTCTTCTGAGGCAAGGAAAAAGCAGGAAATGGTCACACAGAGAGATGCAGGCTACATGAGAGGGGCCAAAGGTGGCAGGCATCATGCCATCCCCCCTGCAAGCAAAGCTGGAGCACATGGGTCAGGTTTGCAGCCTTTGGGTGCCTTTGAATTAGCAGCAGTGGGTTTGATGGAAGCTGCTCTCTGTGGAGCGCTGGGTCCTCACAGCCATGTAAACTATCTCACAGATGGAGTCTGTAGGAGGCTCAGTGGGCTCAGAACTGCAGGCTCACTCCCAGCTTGGGTCTGGGCTGCACTCGATGACTTGCTGCAGTTTCCTCAGAGAAATGTTAAAACAGCCAAGCTGGAGAGTCCAACAATACAGAGTTTACATTTGACACATGTTTATTTTGTTGGGTGAGATGATTATCGGGAAAACTTCCATAAACATGTTTAAATTATTTAATATCTTAACCTCTGAAAGAAAGTTTCTCAAGGTTTCTCAGAAATTGCTGCATGGCTGTCCAGGCACTGGCATCTGACTATATTGCTATCATTTTGGCCTAGTTTTAGAGATGGTAAAGGGCACATCGCAATCAAGTGGCCCACACGTTTCCATCCCATTGGCAGTATTCTTGTTGATAAGTGAAATCCAAAACAAAGAGATTGAGGTAAGTCTGATCCTTTTCAGGGAGGCATTTTTCAAGGTCAAGCTTGAAGGGCAGTTTAGAACTGATGGGTTATTTTGATCGATTGCTACCTATATTAGAGATGTGCTGCAGTGAGATTAGGTTTGGTCTGGGGACCATTGCCTGAGCTGGTAGCTCTTGTATGTCACCCACCTCCATGGGTGTCCACCAGTCATGGACAGGCCAAGTCTGCTGGGGGAAGTTTGCTATCCCATCCCTGCTATCCACTGAGGTTTTGTGCTTCTTTAGGGAATAGCCTGAGCTTGATCAGCAGGTTAAATTTTAAATTCTTGATGGAGGTGCCATAAGAGATGTCACAGCAGGTCTGATCTGTAAACCAGGGCAGTGGGACCAGTGTATCTTCAAAGGGAGACAGAATTGACATGCCAGGCAGAAGATCCTCACTAAATTCTTTGCCAAATGGCCTCACAACATGGTTCTGGGTCAAAAATATGAACTGTTGAGTTCACATGCCTTTGAGCTTTGTGCAGTCAATTACCTCTGCGAGATCCTGGGAGAAGTTCCCCATCCTTCTCTTGGTTTCTGAGGTGGGTAAGGAGGACGAGGAGAGCTGTTTCCCTCCCTCCTTACTTTCTGGCAGAGGGACACAGCAGAGCTGCAGGCACATGCTGTGCCTCATAAAGCTAGCAGGAGCCCTTGCTGGGCCATATTGTCCCCTCTGCCCCATGCAGAGGGAACAGTGCCTTCTGCAGAGGCTCCCCTGCTGCCCTGTGTTCCCTGTGCCTCAGTGCTGCAGCACCGAACTCAGCCTTCCCTCTACCTGCCTCTTTATTATCCAGTTTTCCTTTTATTATCTGGCTTTCTCTTATTTATGTCCCTTGTTAAAAGTCGATTTATTCATTTTAGAGTCCCTGTCTTTTCTTTGTCCTGGCGTTCATTTATTAGTGAGCCTCTTCCATCTTTTTCCTGCCTGACATGAAGTATTTGTAAAAGCCTTTCTTACTCCCCTTAATCCCTTTGGCTAGCGTGAACTCCCCTTGCTTTTCTGTTACTCTGACTTTCCCTGCAAGTCTTTACTGATCCTCTGTAGCCTTGTGTGGATCCTCTCTGTTGCCAGTATGCCCGCTTTTTTTCTTTAAACCCTCAGAGTAGTCCCTTGTGAAGCCCCACTGGCTGCTCCTTCCTTTTCTTTGAATTTTTCTCTATCACAGGGACTACAACAGACAGCGTTTTCATTAGAGCGCCTGTCAGGATTTTTTTGCTGCCTTTTGCACTCATGGCTGCTCAGAAAAGGGGTTGGATTTTAAGCACCCCTTTGGGAGGAACAAGCTACATCCCTCCTGCCCACAGCTCCCCCTTTCAATTTGCAAATGAAAACTAGTAATAAGGGACAGATTAAACAGCATCATGCCTGGGTGCACTGCTGAGAGAGCCTTTCGATGTGCTCGTGTCCTGCTTCTGAGGCATGTAGGGGTATGGTATGCAAATACCGACGTATTTGGGTGTACCATGACTTCCCTGCGCTGGATTGCTTCACACAGATGGGATCTTTTTTCCGTACGTGAATTCACTTTGTGAATGCACATCTAAAACGTCCCGTGCCAGTGAGTTCCACAGTTTTATTAATTCTGTGTAATTGTTTTAGACCTCTGACAGTTTCATACGATATTGTCTACTTCTTTAGAAAGAAACAGAGCACTACCCTTCTGTAATCACTCTCTCCATGCTGTTTAAGATTGAATTGAATTTTATCCTAGAGGCCATTCGGTCTGACTACTTTAAATAAACACTTAATATCTTTAAAAAACCCAGCATGGCGTAGTTTGGTGTACACACATTTTACCTAAGCATTTTTTAAGGTGGGCTAGCAACATTCCTGTCTTTAATTGATTTCAGACAGACGTGTGTGACATATATGGAAAGATACATCGACATTATTTTCCTTCTGATAGCAACAGGTATTTTAGAAAAAAGAAGGACATCATCTGTCTAACACTGCAAGTGAAAAACACATTCGGCATTAACTTGGCTAGTGTCCACACGAATATCTACTGCAAATGAAGTAATAGGTGAATATTTCAGTGACCCTTGGTAATGACTAATTCAGTATCCACCCAGTAATGTAGCAATATAGAGGTATGTGAATAAGGCATGAGGTTGTGTCTGTCGCTAGAGTGTCTGTAAGCCCTAGAGCAATGCAGAACAACAGTTGGGAAACCAGAAACACCTTCCAAGAAGAACATGTGTCAGGCCCAGGGTCCCAGCCCCAGAGAATGATTCCAGATGACTTTCAAAAATGAGGTTATTGCATAAGTGCATAAAATGAGATGCCTGCGAACGCACGTGATCACCAGGGCTCTGTGACCAGTCATTTTGAATCCCTCTCCTGCTAGAGGCAGAGCACTGCTTCTAAAATCCTTTTACATCACTGTAATTTTAAGTGGTAGGTAGGCAGAGTCAAGTCATGCTCTGGATTCCAATAATAAGGAAGCAAAGTGTCACAGCCCGTGTTCCCTTTTTATTCTCTCTTGTTCTGAAAACCCCGTGAGTTTATTAGCAGTGCTGTTTTGAAAGGAAAGTGAACACCGGGATCAAAACTGCCTTGTCGTGTCCTTGTACATGGTGGGAGCTGAGGTCTGCCGTGGGCTTGACAGCAAGACCTGCTGAGCTGCACTGGTGCCCGTTAGGCTGCTTGTGTGTTAAGAAATTGGTAGCATCAAGTGGCTTGTCGAAATTCATCCTTTGCTCCACATGAGGTACTCTCTTAGCACACGAAGGAATAATTCATGCTCAAGACTTCTTGGCATAGGTATTACTGTCATGATATTAAGTAAGAGTGAACATGTAGGTGGAGGCACTGGGGTAATAAAAGACTTTTACAAAAAAAGGAGGAGAAACAGGAATCCTTGCATGGATGTAATTTGTTAACAGCCCAGAAATACTGTACGTGAGATAGCAATGTTAGTGGCATGCAGGGGAGCTGGCTCAAGTGCGAGCAGTGCAGCTACAGTCCTGGTACTACCTGGAAAGGAGGAGAGCATTCTTGTTGAAAAGCCAGTGGCTGAATAAGGATCCACAAAAAAACCCTGGGAGTATTATGGTGGTCTAACCTTGTGAAAGCACTTCTGGCTGCAGACAGAGTTGAAAATGCTTAGTGGGTAAAAATTTTAAGCGTAAATAAAAATAGGCTTACGTTTGGACTTTTAGTAATAATTATATTAAAATGACACAATTCATTAAATAATGCAATACATTCACATCTCTAAATACACAGCAGCTGTTCGCTTCTGTCAAACACGATTCCTTCAGGGACTGAATAGAGAAGAGTAACATGCTGGCTTGCATGGTAATGTCCTGATGAGTGCTGGGCTGCAGCCTTCCCCCAACATTGATTAACAAAGGGTGTCTCTCTGCCAGCGCCAGGTCCTGAAGGTACCCCTCGGGCTGGGCAGGAGGTGCCAGCTGGGCAGAGTAGGGTAGGGAATGAGTGGATTCAACACAGGCCTTGGAATTATCCTTCTCAGGCTTTGTAGAAACTGAGCATTAAAAGATGTTTCAGCCTAGGGCTATAAGCACATGAATTTGGTAGGCTGTGATGTGCTGGAGTCGAAGCTCAGAAAAAGATTTTATTTTAAAATGACCAAAAAAAAAATCATTAAAAAAAAAAAGAGCTGCAAAAAAGCCTACCTCTTGATGGATGGCTAGTTGAGAGAGGGAATTGTCTGAACATAGTGTCATCCTTGCCAGGCCTTTGGCTATGGAAGTCCTTGGCTAAGCTTCTAATACATAATAATTGATATAAAAAATACATTGATGCACCAATTAATCAGCCAGTGGTTGTATTTTCATTGCTTTCTAAGCAGAGGGTCTTATCCTTCACACCAAAACTGAGGTAATGTTCCGAAGGTGTAGAAAATAGAAATGTCTTACCAGCAGGTGATAGGCACCTGTGAAGAGCCCAGCTTAGAGCAGAATTTGAGTTCTTGTCATTGTTGGCATCATATGGTTCCTTATCAAAGGTATTGAGCTACATGTCTCCCTTACACCACCACGCTTCACTTAGAGACATCCCTGGGCATCCAGAAATATAATTCAGACCTTAATTTCTAATCACGGTGAGAAAGTCTTGGCATCTTCTACCAGTCTTTATTAAATCAAGGGATTTTACAGAAAAACATCTATTTGCAATAGAATGCTGATCCTGAAGGTATTATATGTGACTTGTATGTTTTACCCTTTCGATAGATTTATACATGACATTTTACTTTTACTTCTGCCAAATTTAATTTTCATATTATATTGAATCCAGTATCAGGAGGCTTGTAGTCCCTCATTTATGCAAGAAGAGAATTCAGGGTTAAAGTTGGCTCTCTGTGCCAACATCTGTAGAGAAAATGACAATAATCTACAAAATTAGAAGCTCAGAGCTTGTAATTTCCTTGTGAATTATTCTTTCCTTGTTCCTTTCATATCACTATACTTGTATAAATAGATCATAGTTTATTTTTTCTTTCCTGGTGGTGGATTTGGAGTGTTTGTTACCTGTGCTCTAATATGATTTGTAGTGATACATTGAAGGTTTTTATCTTGGTAAGGATTTTTCTCTCTTGTGCTTCATTTCGGATTTTTTTCCCCCTCTTCACTGTAGTATTTCTCAGGCACTAGGTTTTTATTCAATATCATAACAGAAGTTTGATAAGAACACTCTAAAGAATGAGATTCTGTCACGAGAAGAAGCTCTAAAAAGAAAACCACGATTTTTATTAACTGGTAGACTAAGTTGTGTGGCCCAACATTTGAAGTTTAAAAAGGCTTTATGTACTGTTGGTGAAACTGAGCATAAGCATAATGATATGGCACTGACAGACTGATTGTTTGGGTACTATTTCTTTATCCACTGCTGCTTTATACCGAACAGGTGAGCTCACCCACTCTCTGTATCCCCTCCATGCTAACGAACTTGTATGCAGAACGTTCACCTTTCATCTCACATCCCTAAGAGTCAGTCTCTTGCCTTTGGCGACAGGAAGAGGCAGAGACAACATTAACACAGCTTGCCAAGAGTTAGCGTCTCCCCTCTATTAATTCTTAATATAATCTAGGTATTCTTTTTCCGTCTTCTATTTATCTGTTTTCTTTGTGCCTTTACCTCACGCTGAGCCCACAATGTAATGTGATGGTGAAGCTGTAATTAAGTGCACCTAAATCAGTGTACGGCTTTTAAATTCTTCTCCTTTATGAGCTGCGTAAAGCCAGGCCTCTGGAATGCAGTGGGAAAAAGAAGCAAATCTATCTACAGGTGACTTCTGGCTTAAAGGAAAGGGGAAAAAAAACCCAGGGCATGTGCATTCCCTTTGTTTATCCTCTCAGGATCACAGAGGTTGTCTTTTCTGTTTTGGCGAGATTAAGCGTTTGCAGAGGTTACAGGAATAGGGATACTGCGGGTTAGATATTAGCATATTTCCTGTCCGACAGAGAGTTGGCCTTGCAGTGAGACTTTAACTCTTTCTTTTCTAGAGCCACTGATAAACGCTGTGTGAATTTTGGGCCTTTGTATTTATCAATATTTTCTACGCATTTTAGCAGCAGTAAACTAATGGTACGATAATTAAAAATAAACGGTTAACATTTTATTATTTCCACCCAGTTTTGTTTGCCCTGTAGGGTTTATTTTCATTTCTGTTCTCTCCTGCCTCTTTCTGCTCATCCAGTTGCCGTTACTTTTCCTCACATCGTTTTTGCACAGAAAACGGCACGGTGCTGCTCTCCATGCTCAGACAGTGCCTCTCTGACTAAGGAGGTACTTTACCTCCTGCTGTCTCGTGTCTGTCTTCGCAGATGAAAAAAATCCACCCAAAACCTCCAGGGAATAGCTCAAGTTCTGTGATACTTTTTCAATAGGCAATACGATCCTGCGCAGTAAAGGCTAAGCAGCTAAATTCAAGCACCTTTGCTGAAAATGTCCATCTAGCATCTTTCCTGCTACAAGAGTGACAGCCCTTCACATTTTCCTCTTAATTTGTACCCTTTGGTTGACTATAGTATTGATTTGTGCATTAAGGATGATTTAATCTTTCTTCCACCCTCTTATTAAGAGGATTTGAAACCCTACCTGGAGTCTTTATTAGCTTTTGACATCACAAAGGGAAATGTCAACACATAATGAGATAAATTTCAACATCACAGAAGACTGGAATACAACTTTCATGAAAGATGGATACAGGCAACACTTACCAAGAGAAAAAAAAAGCCCAAAAGACCGAACCCTTCCTTTTCAGCATCCATCCATCTTTCTGTTTGTCTGTTGCAGCATTATAGTATTTATTAGAGTTTGTCTTGCTATACAATGGATTGCCAGAATCATGATTAAGAAGCTTATTCAAATGAATTAAAAATGTTTAAATGAAAAAGACCCAGAGAAGTAATTGCCAAAATTTAATCAAGGATTTAATTTGTAGCACAGACCAGCCAAATGGATTTTGCCGTTTTTCACTGCACTGTTTGTACAAGGAAATTAAAAAGTATAAAGAGTCAAAGACTCAGCAGTGTAACCCTTTAAGAATATTGCAGTATGCTCACTTATTCTCATTAGCTGCATTATATCAAACTTGCTCCTGAGGGCTTGTAGTTTGCAAAGCCAGACCATAGACAGGGGAAAAAAGATGATAGCATTTTTTCCAATGTCATAAATTACTGCCAGCACACATTAGATGATTTCTCCATGCACTGCTGTAAGCAATGGTAGGTTAAATATCCCCCTTCTTAATGCCACTTAGTAATAAATGCCCTCATTTTAGCATGTCATCTTTAGCTGAACTGAAATAACTGAGACTAAAGAGCTGTCGGGGTTTGAAACAGAAACATTTCCCTTGCATTTACTGCTGAGAAATACATACATGGCGCCATTACGCTGTCTCTGTTTCATTGATGATAATAAGGTATCATCAAGCCTGGCATATCTGTTTGAACATGTTTTGCAGAAGTCTAATCATTAAGTAATATGTATCCCATTTCATCCATCATTTCCACACAAAGAGCCATACAGTGCAATTGAGAGAACAATACTTTATGAGCCATGAATAGCTGGAGCAATGATAACTTCCAAGTAGCATATAACAGACCCAGAGCTGTGCTCTAAATCACAGCGCTGAAGAGGTAGGAGGAGAGATGAGAAGGCTCTGCTTGTGAGGAGGAGGCCGGGATCAAGTGTGCATTTCTTTCCGATTCGTTGTGGTTGAAATAAACGTTCAGCCGAGTGCTAAATGCTCAGTCTCTTTCCCAGGCAGAGGGGGAAGTTGGTGCTGCAGTGCTGCGCTACCCTGCAGAGCCTGGGGCAGCTGTTGGGATGGGGTGAAAGGGTTCTGGGTCATTCAGGAGCTCTGAAGTCCCTTTCTTCCAAAACTGCTGACGAGGATGTCAAAAGAAGCCAAACCAGGAAAACATGCAAACCACAAATGATGAATGGCTTCTAGGTAGCCCAGAAGAGTTTACAGATTCTCTCCTAAGCCTAAAATTACATTAATTATTTTAAAAATGAGAAGAAATAAAAAAGCTTCACGTTTAGTACATACCTGAGGTGACTCATACCAACTGTAATAGCACAGAATGGCAGATCAGTGTGTAGCACAGGGGGCAGGGTGCAGAGCAGTGAGGCTGTTCCCTTACTGCAGGAGGAAGGATTTGGTGTTCATTTTCAAGTTTAAAGGAAATGGTGCAGAATCAGTGATTCCCACCCCTGTGTCTGCGACAGAGACAAAGATGATGTTTACTATTTCTTCTTTATTTACTGCTGTAGCACCTGGTAAGTATTGGTTTGATAGCAGAGAGGCAGGCTCAGTCTCTCCCAGCAAAAGCTGGACACAATAAGGTATTTCTAAAGGTAAGGAGCCTTTCTGTGAGCAGACACAAGAACCGGCTGTGGCTTTCCCTGTTTCTCTGCCCCTGCAATCCCTGGGAAGTCCTGCTCCCTTCACATTTCTTCTGTCCTGTATGTTGGAAAAGGAGGGAGGTAGAGCTTTTGGAAAATGAAAACTTTCTCCTCTTGAGGTCCTTGAGCTCATGAACTTGCTTAGCTTGCTTCTACTCCTAGTCATTTTTGGTTTGCATGATGCTTTTACACAGTTGCTCTCTTCACAGAGCATTTTTAATTTAAGGCATCTCTTTCTTGCTTGGTTAAGTGGTTGTAATTTTATTTGCACAGCAGAAGAGTTGCTGATAAACAAAGTTAAGACATTGGAAAAGGAAGGAATCCAAAATTCAGTGGTCGAGTTCCAAATATTTGAATTTTGTTCCTTATCCAGCCTTCTGAGCTTTCTAAAGATTGTGGCAGAGTAAATTATGCAGCTGCTTCTAAGCAGAACTTTAAAAGGTCATTTTGTTACATGAGATCTGAGTTAAATTCATGCATGTTTTTACTTCTTGTCTCCCTTTTAGAGACTTACGTTTTTATAAACCATGGTTGCTACGCCATGTAAAGTTCTTGCCTTTAAAAGAGCAACTAAATACTTCTGAAAAATAAGAGCAAAAGCATTATAATATGAGATATCAGTGGCTATTATCATTCCACACGTGCCACATTATTTTCACAATTTATTCTAAAATCAGTTTGATTTGCCATTGAATTTCACCTATAACATTCACATTCACATTTCCATTGCAGAATTGGCTGAATGTTCAGACTGTTTCCAGTTGATGGGACCCAACTTAGTTTAAGTGTTTTCCTTGGTCATAAAGAAAAGCAGCCTTAGGTCACTTTTAGATTGTACCTAAACCTGTACCTTTTAAATTGTATCTAAACCTACATTTTCCTCTCATCTTTTTACATCCTTTTTTTGAGTTGTAGCAGTTGACACTTTTTTTTTTTTTTCATTCTTGGTGTCTTTTTGGAAACCTCTCCTTTACTGGGATGTTTCAGGAATGCAGTTTTTTGTCCAGGATTATTCTGAATGTGTGTATTTGAAAATGAGAATGAATAAATGTGTCCCGTACTTCTTCACGGGATTTCCTGAGCAGAAATATCTGTGCATGAGCTATTCAGCCAATGTGTTGCAGGTATGAGGCATCAAGGAAAATCTTGGAAAAAGGGTCTTTTTTTCTTTTTTTCCTAGAAAAAAATTTCACTGAACAAAACAGGGAAGTCCTGAGAAAGAGGAATCCACGGTAGTTGGTAGTCCTTGTCATTCTGCCCTTAACATGAGAGTCTTTCAAGAAAAGAGTACGGTGACTTCTGTGTGAATTTTGTATCCCCCCAAATATGTTTATTTTAGTGGTTATTATAGAGGTAAAAAAAATATATATAGCTTTGAAGAAAAGAGTTGTGGTTGTTTGCTTTGGGGGTTCTTTATTACTATAATTTGGGTTTGTTTCATTTTGTTTTTTTTTTTTTTTTTCTGGTGACACTGTGACAGAACAGCGTCGTACAAGACCTTCTCATCTATAGCATGGCTTTAGCTTCTCCAGGGGCCCTGCTCAGATTGTTGTTGATTTCCCATCCTTGCCAGTTCCTCAGCAGGAAATAAAACAGGGAGTTGCTGCCTTGATCCAAACAGGCTCACACAGCATTTCAACAGGGAAACAGAGCTGAAGAGGAATGTTTAGACTGATAAGCTTTTAGAAAATATTTCTGGGAGTGCAATTTTTGAACTGGTGAGCAGAGACAGTCTGTCTGTGCCGGGCACTTCTCCTCCTCCTTATCATGGAATTTACTATTAAAAAAAAGCCGCCACCACCTCCTTGAGCATGGAGAGAACCTTTCAAAATGCTGTTTCTCAGCAGCTGATACTCTGGAGTCATGCAGGAGGTAGTAAATGAATAAAGTCGTTTAAAAAAAAAAAGTGAATAAAGCTATAGCATCTCAACTATGTTGGAGAATCAATCATAGGCTTGAGCTCATTTGTTCCACTAGAGTGTAGTCTTATAAGAAGAGAACGGCTTGTTCCAGAAAAAAGTGTGAATAATGTGATAAAACAAAATGAACTGCAGAATATATTCTAGCCAGCAGCCAAGAAATTATTCACACTGACAGATATTACAGGTACAGTACATTTTCTGCCGAGAATACCACCTTCTACTTTCCCTTAGCATATGCATTATGGTTGCTGTTTTCCTACCTGCACTGTAGAAGTGCACCCAGCTGTATACATGTGATTGTGATGCACTTTCTTCTTGTATATCGTACAAAGAAATCATTATCTAGTTAGAGCAACTGCCCTTGCTTGTACAATTATTCAAAATTTTTTAGCTGTTTTGAAAATTTAAATATTTAGTGTTGAAACAGAAGCATTGTTTCTCTTCTGTTTTTACCTTGAACTGATGCACATAGATGCACATTTATGTCTCAAGAAAGGTGAACAGTTCCTTGGACCAAAAGAACAGATTTGCCACAGTCTGAAGCCATAATTGGCCTCAGTTTTGCTTTAGCTCTGGTAAGGACCTCATGGATTTCTGCCCCATTACTTGAGGTGGTTTCCACTGTATCCCTGTATATAGCACAAATTATAAAATAGATCTAGATAAATAAATCTCTGTATTTCTTTATCTTCATCTTGCATTTCTTAAATTCGTCCTCATAGAGCTATATAAAGTAGTTTTGCTGATTTCAAATTAGCTTTGTTAGGTATTGCAGCCTTTACTACCAACTCATGGGTATTGATGAGTGCAAGACTTGCCGAAATTAGATTACATCAAATATTAGCAGTGGAGACCACAATCATAGGCCAAAACATTACCTGGAAGGAGAAGGGACAAGTAGGATTTTGAAAGGAAAACGTAGCCTAAAAATGGACAGACCTAGGGGAAGAAGTTAAAGGTGGGGGGGAAAGATAAACAGTGATAACACACATCTAACTATTCTTCAGCTTATGAGTGCTGTGTTTGAAAAATGTCATGTTCTTTCTACTTCCTTCTCTTACTGTATTTACAACCTGGAGCTTCATTCACGTGGTTATTTGATATGTGGTAGGTATTTTACTGTTGACACGGGGACCTTCAGGCTTTTTTCCTCATGAGATTTTTTTTGTTCATCTTCTGGAATAGACGTATCACACATGAACAGCTACTAATCTTTTATGAAAATACGTTTGAAGCCATATATGAAAACTGGGGACTTTTTCTAAACTTAGGTGAATTGAACTGATTACATGAGTCTGTTAGAGAAAATATTAGGGAAAACATTGCAAATAGATTTTTATGATTTTTTTTTAACTCATGGACATGATTAATACATGCACCCGCAACCAGCGATCAGGTCTGAATGAGTACGCATTTATAGGTCAATTCTTTGCTTTTGACCCAAGTGTACCATGGTGGCAAAATCTTTCAGGGTGCTGGGAAAATGGATTTCTACCTGTAGTAAGTCAACAAGAGCACTGTTACATTGATTACACATTTGCAATTTGCCTTTCACTCTTGGAAGGAACTAGCAGACACTGGTTTCATGTTTCACTCCACAGAATGTTTTGTTTGGGACTGTTTCCCTTTGAGAGCCTGACTGGGGAAGAATGAGGTCATGCATTTTGAAAGTACATCACTGTGCGAGGATTTTCTTTATGCATAGCTTCTTTCTGAGTCAGAAGCTTATTCTGGCATGAGCAGCTGCTTATGCCATGTCCTATAAACTGTGTCAACTGAGGACATACCTATGAGTAGTGGGGAACAGAGAGAGTGTAGGATCAAAGGACCGCAGCCGGTTTAGCTTAGGGTATGGATAAGCCTCTGTTTAACCTCTGACCCCTACCAAAACCAAGCCAGTGCCTTAACTCATCAATGCTCTGTGTAAAATGAAGATGTCTGTGAAAATCAGGTTCTTCAAGGTTACCAGCAGACAGCCAATGTGTGCCATTGACTTTATACCAGCAGTGCCGTCCGCAGGGCTCCCACGCCAGCCCCGTTCTCCCGATCACACGGAGCTGCATGGGAGTTCGCTTCCAAATGGCAAGGTAGCTGACATATTGTGTCTCAATTTAAGCCCCATTACCATTCATTAGACATGCTCCCAGTTAATTATTTTAAAAAATAAATGTAAATAACAAGTGTTAATTATACCCTCGAGGCCATTGATGTGTACCATGTTGGCATTTCATGTTAGAGAGGCTGCCTGAAAATAGAATAAAGAGCAGTATAATGCAAGGAAGAGGTTTTGGGAAATATTATTGCTAACATAATATTTTATAATAGCAATTTCATCAATTATAAGTCTTAATATTTAAATAATATTCCACTGAGAATCTGTTATGAAAAGCATTTAGGTGATTTCTTGGCTGTTATATTTCCCTGTGCATTTGAAAGGTTTATTTCATTAAAAATAATTTTCAACCAGCTATAACATCGCACGGTGCTTTTGGGGTGGTCTTTGTACATGTTCACTTGTGGGTTTGTGTCCTGTCACTTTTGAACATTGACAACTTTCTAGAGAAATGTTATAATGGCCTGCACCTCGCCGGTGTCATTCCTTCTTGCTGTCTGGTCTGTGATTTCACTGTATTCCCCAAGAAAGTTTTTTTTTAAAACTATTAGAAGAAAATTTCTTCTTGCTTCACTGCATAGTCAAATAAAGTGGGTCTTGTATGGAAAATCAGTTTGGATTCTTATCCGGATACCTTATTTTCAGGCATGAAGTGTCTGAACGAAAAAGAAAAAATCCCAAAGGAAAGCAACATTAGATGTGCGTTTTGGGTCAATTTGTCTCTCTTAAGGTCCTGTACAATGTGATGTGCATTGGATTTCATTCCTTTTCCTAACAAAAGTGATCTTCTCTGTAGGGATGACCAGTTGTACACTTACAGCAGATTCTTCTCAAGAATCGTTTTCTGTGAAATTACATTTGGGCCTGTTCTGAGTAAGAGCCAAGGCAGGCTTTTCTTGGATGCAAAGTTTTGTACCACGGAAGGATAAAACTCCACACATAGATCTAACTCAAGACCAAAAGGAGCCGTCTGGGGTTTGCTCCAAAGTTCTCCTGGTGATAACTGCTGGAATCAAGCCCCCAACCTGTTGTTTCTTTCCAGTATTCTTAGGCCATGCCAATCGTGTTGTCTGTGGCTGTCTCAACACCAAGGCTTCAGCCAGGCAGTCTTCTGCTCTGGGCAGTCTCCAGCCAGTTTGCCCTGTGCCAATAGTTTTTATGAAATCAGGAGACAGATATTCACGACTGACTTCTTCCCACAGGGAATCCCTGATAGTGCTGGGCAGTTGCACTGCCTGTATCCAGAAGCCACTGGCATTGGGTCTTTCTGTTTGTGGAAGTTTCTGCTCCTGCCTGAGAGCAAAAGTGAAAGAAAGTGAAAACTAATGTCTGTTCCTAGGGGACACATTGATGATAGGGCCAGGGAGAGAGGAGTGTGGGGAGAGAGGGAAAGGGGGAGAAGAAAGAGGTAAAAGAAGGAAAGAATGTGAAGGAAAGAAAAGAAAGCTTTTTTATGTGCTTGAGGTGGCTGTTCATAGTGACTTTTCCTGCAGCTTCTGCATCCTCTCCTGGTGGCACACACAGTCCTGCAGCAATATATTGCTGCCTTCTCTTGCTGTCCCTACCTCCTCAGAAGGCTTTGACTCTGGCCTGTCTACCTTCTAGCTCATGATAACCTAAAAGTTGGGCAGAGTGCACTTCAAATCAGAGGGCATTTTGTGGAGCTGCCTGGCTTGTGCTGAATATTGTCCCTGATGCTTCCAAGCTTTTGGGGATAAATAGGAGGTGTCACATTCCCTGCTGATCTTGCTAGCAGCAGCTTCCATTTTCCCAGTGCTGCCAGGCTCCCTGCACAATCTGCCACCTTCCTCCACCTCTTCTTCAGCCTTGTTTTTACATTCAGACCTGGCAAAAAACTTGGGAGGAGTTGCAAGGCCGTCCTCTGTGATTCAGGGGGTGTCTAACATCTTTTGATTCTTGGGATGAACGAGAGGGCACCCTTCTCCCAGTGACTGCAGATAATGCATCCTTTATCTCCTGAAGTTATCCGTGTCACATCACAGGCTGTCTTGGCTTCCTTGAGACGGAAAAAAATTTTAAAAAAACAAAC
>VZTA01006297.1:1085-75406 GCA_013398855.1 Mohoua ochrocephala | reverse complement strand
AAAAAAAAAAAAAAAAAAACAAAAAACCCCAAAACAAACAAACAAAAAACCCCCCAAAACCCTTCCCATTCAAATCACATTGTGACTTTCCTGTGCATAGGGCTGCAGTGATGCACCACATCTGCGAGAAAGTAGACATGAACTTTTCCTCTTGCGTTTTGTGATCAGGGTAATAGCATGATAAATTGTAGGCTGAGGCATATGTGTCTAAACTACATGGAAGCCCATTTTTCTAGTCGACTGCTCAGATTTTATATTGTCCTGTGATCTTTCCATGAAAAATAAGCACAGGTCACCTTGTCTGACTCTTGACTGTGTTATTGTTTGTCCTATATTCAGTAATAATATAAGGAAATTCCAAGTAATTTTATCTTGTATTTGTAAGGAAGGGAATGTGGGGGCTGCTCTAGAAACTTGAAGTATTATATAAACTGCTTCAGGCTTTTAAATACATTCATTTTCCTGCCCCAAAACAGCCTAAAATTAACAATTTGAGGAGGGGACTATTAAGATCTGCTCCCATCGCTATTTCTGCTGGTTGTGTGTGCATTAGGGTTGAGATTGAAATTATTTAGTTTTTAAATCTATTTTAAAACATGCACAAATGAACTTATGAGAAAATGTTGCCCTAAGCATAATTTTATGACCCATGCATTTTGAATATTTAAAGCAGTACTAATAAAAATAAAACAGTGAATATTCTCAAGGGTTTAATTTTGCTGGTGTGTGTTGATCTGATGGTTTGTGAGTTTTACTACATTTCATTAGGGAAATTTTACCAGAGAAATGGAGTTGAATATACAAAATAGTTTATCCTAAATTGGCAGCATGAATCCTCAGTAGAGCTTGTTTACACATACTGATTCACTTGAACACTTACTTTATGAAGAAACGTTTTGGAAATAATTTTATTTCATGCAGCACTTAAGCAAGAAAGGTAGAAAAAGACTTGCTGAAACAATCTGCTTTTGGATGGGAGTCTTTCAGATCCTTAGAAATGTTCTATACCTTTATTTGTGTTGAACATTATTTTCCTATCCATCAATACAGCTTGAGGTAAGTTCAATAAGCCCGTTTTCAGATAACTGCACTGAGTTTTTATTGATATTGAAGTTTGAAATCAAATAAATTCCATGAAGTCAACAGCACTGAAATTTTACTAGATCTCAACCTCAAAAGGCAAAATTCTTCCAGGATTAAAGACGTTGGAAGCAAGCACACTCTTTCCTGCAAAGCTCGAAAGTTTGACTAGACACGCCTGTCCGAAACTAAACCCCTCTAGTATCACCTAAGTTTCTGTTCCTAATGCTGTAATAGTAGTTAGCTAGAGGAGGAGCTCACACATGCACGCTCAACATGCTTAAAGACAAATAACAGATAAAGTGTTTTTGAAAGAAAATAGTCAAAGTGCCGAAAACGGTAAGGAGAAAAGTGCGTTTCCTTTCAAAATCAATTTGCATTGTCCCTGGATTTGTAATTTATGTTTTCCTTTTTTTAAAATTTTGTTTTCATTTTATTTGGAGCTGGTTTTAGTGTTTTCTGAATGCTCTTTCCCCCAGCCCTCACTCTTAAAATTCGGCAGCAAGTTAGATTGCTGTTTACTCTCCCCTGGAGAATACTTGCTTCGTATTTCCTTTTTAAGATAATGGAGGAACTCTTTGAAGTGAAGCATTTCATTGGAATTAAGTATTCTGTGGGGTGAAAGAATTATTTCAGCCAGTGAGAGGTGAAAAGGAAAAGATATGCTTCTTTTTATTACAACAATACATTTTTTTTCCTTGATATTCCTAGGGTTTTTTTTTTCGTGGTATTTGAAGCCTGACCGCAAACAGGTATTGGAGAAAAACATTTCTGTGTTCACACAAGACTTTTCTTGATTCCAAGTCCAAAGAGATTTGGATAGACGTTTAAACTCCAGACATTTCAGGGCTGACTTAGCTTTAATACTTCTGTCACATTTCTCTACCTCTTCTGTAGTGTTGACTGGTATTTAAATGGTGTTATTAGAGGGTGTTAGGCACTGCACTCTAGCAGTCATGTTTTACAAGTTTAATGAGGACCAGGCAGGATATATTTCTAGCATGGCCTGTCGTATTGAATGGAAGCTTCAGTTTCTCTCTTAGTCCCAACATGAGATAACTTTACAATGTGCTGAAACTAAGCGGTGCTTGCTGAGATTGGACCCGCTCCTCACAATGCCCAAGTGAGCTACAAAGCAATCCCAGTTTGTCATCTGTTACACTTTTTTATTTTTTCTTTTTTTAGAGCTTAGTTGCATTGCATTTATAGTATTATGGAGCTATTAAAGAGAGACATTTGCCATTTATTGTTTGATAAAGGGATTTGACAAGAAAGGATAATTTAGCATTTAGGTAAAAATTTGGATTCAAATGAACAGAACAGCAACCAGAATTATTTAAACAAGTAGAATTTGTACAAGTATACCTTAGAATATAATACCAGTTACCAGTGAAGGGAATATTGTTTCTGCATGTTTCTCTATACATATGATAGCAGAATATGACAGCTACTTCTGAAGTTGAATTTATAAGGTAAATAAATTTACAAAAAAAACCCCAAAACAAACCCAAAAAAGAATTATTGAGTATACCAGCCTGCGTACAAGATGAAATTTGGGCATTTTGACTTGCATACGCCTCTAGTTCATCTTTCTTGAAATTTATTTTTCAAATTTGAAAGTTTTGCACAGCATAAAGCACACATCACTTTGATGATCTGAAAAGGAGAGGGTAATCTTTCTGCTGGGATGTTATTTCCACTTTAAAAAGTGTGTAAGTTGCGGCTTTGGACCAGACAAGGTAAAAGCAGTTGTGCTGAACCTCACCAAATGCAGTAGCTCATCAGAGCAGCTCTTAGCAGAAGTGGAAGCAACAGGCTCAAGCACTGTGAAAGTATAGTAGGATATTTCTCTGAACAGTACAATAATACACTTCCTTGGTAGTTATGGGAGGAATTCATTTCCGTAAAACCAAACTAGAAACACCCAGTATCTCAGTGATCTAATATTTGTTTTTATCCCTGAATGGCTTTAAACTTTTAAATCCTAACATTATTGCCAGGGAAAAAACAATTTTCTGTAAGACTTGAAAACATCTTCAGTTGTTCCTATTCTCTGTACTTCTTTTACTGGACACTTTTTAACGAGAAAAGCTTATTCACACAGGAAAACAGTGAGCAATAACAAAGACAGATGATATGATTGTTGGAAACACTAACACATTCCTAAAAGAGTCACCCCCTATTTATGATGCTAAAGTCTACCATCCCTGTATTTGCTCCAGATGTGAGGGGAGCACTAAAGGAGAAGGAACCTATTAATAAGTACAAAGGCTGTGTGGAAAGATGTCTATGTCTGCGTGCAGCTACCTCTCTTCACAGCTGGTCTTTCTGAAAGCACCGAGCATTCACATCATTCGTAGGTACTCGTGCAAGAGATGATTTTTTGCACAAAACTGACCTTAGAACCTCACCTAATTAGTCTCCATTAACCCTGAAACATCTGGCTGTTTGACTTACCCATGGCAAGTGATGGAAGCAGGGAGAGAGTGTATCACCAATGTGCAAAGAAGGGCTGCTAATACCAGCAAGTATGGTCTGACGCCCAGCAGTCTGTTCCAAAATGTCCATAAAGTCATGGTTTGCATTTTGTGTGTACTTACTGTGAGAACAGATTTGTTTTCCCCCAAGTTTTCATACTGAACTCAAAGCTATGACCATTGATGTAGCGTCCACAGTTCATCAGACACTTTCAGATGCAGTGCCCTGAAGTTGTCATGTGGGCACCACCATTACGAAGTTGAGCTTTACCAATACTGCCATTGAAACAGTGCTTCTTTATAAGCAATAGCTGTGGGAGTTTAGGTGAAGCGATAATGTTTCCTTAGGTTTTGGGCTATGGAAATAGTGACTGTCAATATTCTTTGGAGTGTTTCCCCCCCACTAACAGAAGTGGGACTTGGGTAAAGAGTGCATTGGACTCCACAGGTCTCAGCACTCTTAAAATCACACCTTGCTCAGCTGTGATGTTGCTCATCTTTCAACTTCATCTTTGGGGGAGTGTTACAAGAAAATTCTTCATCTAGTCTTCTGCTGGTGGGATGACCTGTTTGTGCCCTCTTAAGAATGGGCAAATTTAAGGCAGGTGCATCTTCTTTTTTGGTAGAATATTAAAAACAACGATGTTAAAGCTCTGAAATCAAGAAGTTTCTGTGGCTTCTCAGAAGACAGTGGGAGCAGCCTGATGCTAATCTCACTCAGCTGCTGACTTTGTGGAAAGTTTAGGGCTTTATTCTACTTTAAGGGAGACAGTGCTGCTTTCTTAGAAAAATGTAACATGTTGTTCTGGTTTCAGGTACTTGCATTATTCTGTCTTTAATCTTTGAGGGGAAAATCCTCCTATCAACTGTTGTTATAGAGGAGATGACTAAATAGCATTTTTTTTTTTAACTTTGTAGGCAATCCCCGCAGAAGTGGTATAATACTGGTGAACAAGTAGCCTCTTTCCTAAAAAGATGGATGACGATGTCCATAGTACTTGAGATAAAAAGAATATGGTTAAAAGAATTAATTATTAGATGTCTGGTCGTATTTATTTTTCTGGGTTGTTTGTCTGTCCTAGTTATATCTACTTAGTACAAGATACTGTTTAAGGTAAGAATTGCTCTTTTTTGTTTTCATTAGCTAAAATAATATTGTGTTTCATTATGCTGTATTCTCTGTATAGGAAGCGGGGCTGCATTGCCCATTTCAGATACCAGAAATATTCTAAACCCTCATTTTGGAACCCAACCAGCCACAGACACACTAGAAATTTGTCTGGTAACCATTCGAATTGCAACTTCAATTTTGTACTTTGCTTTGTATTCTTGGGCAACAGCGGGGCCTTTGCTTTCTTTCTGAGCAAATACAGGGTTTCTGTCTCCTGCCCCATCAGGAGATTAGGAAAAAGCCACTCCAAGTGCCAGAAGCAATAAGACAGCGAAGTGGGGAACACAGTTGTGACGATGATGATGACTTGAATGTCGTCTTCCATCTGAGAACTAGGGAATTTGAC
This sequence comes from Mohoua ochrocephala, assembly GCA_013398855.1. Lineage (NCBI taxonomy): Eukaryota > Metazoa > Chordata > Aves > Passeriformes > Acanthizidae > Mohoua > Mohoua ochrocephala. The sequence continues at coordinate 70,332 of VZTA01006297.1, read as the reverse complement.
TGCGTCAAAAAGCAGAGTATAAGTTTAGTGAAAAACGACTGCGGAGCTGTGAACCAAAAGAGACAGATCTGTTCTAAAACATTCAGAGGTTTATGTAAACATTTCATGTATTCTACATGTAAAATATATTTTATGTCCAAAAGCACTAAGCAAGATGGACCTTTTTTTCCTAAATAAAAATGGAGCACCAGGTCAGTTTAGAGAACAAAACCATTGCACACTGCAGCAAATACAGTGATGTTCTCAGTGATGTTATTTGTTGCCTACATCATTCAGGCTACTAGACATCAACAACTTCTATTTTCTTGTTTAGAAGAACATTCTCAATTCTAATTTTACTATGCTGTCTCTGTTTTGCACTTCTAATTAATGTAGCCATTGTCATTAAAAAATGATCCAAAAAAGGTGCCTTTATTTTATTTTTTTGTTTTATAATGAACTTACAGGTTGGTGTAATGTATACATTTGTATACGAGAGTATGGTCTTCCTCTGTTCCTGACTTTCTCTCAAATAAAATATAAAACATGGCCGAGTTTGTTGTAAACACTCTCAAGAAAAGAAGAGGGACCTGAAAAATGTTTTGGTGGAACATTCAGCAGCAGAAATATCCAATGAAATTGACCACTGTGATGCTATGGAATTTAACAGAAATTCCTTCTCTTTGTAACTAGCTAGTGTCCTGAATTCACAGCATGAATTGGCATGAGTGTTTTGGTTCCTTCAACACCATCTTTTACTACTGTTCATTGAGGTCTCAGCCTGTAGGAGAGGCCTTCTTTCCCTCTTTCCTCTCTGTTTTACACAAAGGAGGTGCTAATAAATATAATAGAGGAACCTTTCAAAAACATTCTGCTGCCATTTAGCACCTTGCTTTTCAGAAGTGCATAGAGAAGTGCGCAGGGAGGTGAGCGTTTTAGTTTGTTTTTTCTTTTTTTTTCCTTCTTTAGCCTATCCTTTAAGGCTGCCCTTAAAAAGAAGCTGATGGCAATGGCAGCCTTCCTGATGAAATCTTCATTAGGGAATGGGTTGAGGCCATCCATCATTTCACAGGAATAACTGAAATGGTGTCTGGCAGCAACAGCTCTGGCACTCTGGAGCTGGACTGAAACTGCAGCCTCAGGGAAAAATGTACTCTCATCCTTCTTACCCAACAGCTCCCCCAGCCCCCCAGTTTCCACATAGCTCTATCAAGCAGCCAATTCACACACTGAGGGGAGTGGATGCTTTATATGTCGTTGCTCGTCAACTCTCCCAGGGCTCTTAAGCATTTAACTCGTTTTTTTTCTTTGGGAAGAAAGAAAAGAAAAGCTCCAGATGTTTTGAGTTTTCTTTTCTGAAAAGGGTGCATTGCAGACAGCTCCTGTGCCTCCCTGGGAAGCAAGTAACCACCCAAGCAGTCCTCCTGCTCGTGCAATGGTCATCTCTTGATAACCAAGGTGCAGAGGGGAGTTTCATAAAAGGATCATCACCCACTTTTTTCCATTAATGTCTTTCTTTTACAAACAGAATTGCCTGGGAGGATTTTCAAGGCTTTTTATTTGGGCAGTATATGAGACCTTTGTTAAAGTCAACTCAACTCCACTTTCACTGCCAACTATCTTAGGGATCCCTGGGGCAGCTCGGTGCACTGTAGCCATGTCCACAATGTGCAGATGTTGTGCAGCGTGGCTGAAGTCACTGCTCATGCATGCTTTGCTGTGTCGTAAGGCACAGTAAATCCAGAGCACTGAGCCATGAATGTGTCACCCAGATGATTTGTGTGAAACAATAATTCCGGCATTTGTTGCGTTGGGATTTACATGTGGACACGTTGACTGTTTGTAAAGAACATATAGAGTACGATGTTTCTAAATTGAGTTTACCAAATATGTACGATAGTTATAGGCATAGAGTTCTCTCCAAAAACTTTCTGGATAAAAATTGTTTGGGTTCACACAGGAGAATAGTTTCATAAGGCGTGGGTAGAAAAACTAGTGTGGATGTCATTGATCTTGTATACTGGGTCTAGTTTTTTAAAAAAAAGGTCTAATTTGTCTTATTAATCTTTTCATCAACAACTCAAAAAATGGTTGTCTAAATACTTGCTCCAGCATCAAAAATTTTCTGTAGGTAAAACTATGCTTCATGGGAAGCATATTCATTTGGAGTAGACTTTTTTTTTTTGTGAGAAAGAAGTAACTTGCTGTCATGCATTCTTACACATTGTCTATAATTGTTTTCAGTTGCAGATAGCACATTTTCCGCAGCTTAACATATATTTGATCATACTTGTGAAAACATTTGAGGTGTTTTCCTCAAAATTAATAACTATTAAAAATGACAAAATAAAATTCCATGCCACTGAAGTTTGTTATGTAGCCCTCAGGAAGGAAAGACACAGTCTGTCTTTGCCTGAATCTCTATGAAATTAAACCTCTTTCATTGGACATAGCAATTACTTTAATTATAGCGCTGGGGATTTGGATAGAAGCTGGTCTGCAGGGCTCTACCTCACACCCAGCAGTGTGCTAACTTCAGCTTCATCTGAGATAGAGCCAGAGAGAAACTGAAACTCTGCAGCTATAAAGTGACCTTCCTCATGATCATTCTTGTCCTCTGGGAGAAAAGAACTGGGTGGAGGAAGGAGGGAAAGTAAGGAAGACTGGGAAATGTTACTCCATATCTAGCATAGAAGTAAGGAGGAGCATTGTGCCTGATGCTGAGCCATCCCTGCACTTTTACTTGCTCAGTGGTCAGACAGCTGTCCTTTGCTTCTCCTCCAGCTTGCCTTCCTTCATGCTGGCGAGATGGCGAGGAGAGCTGCATATATAGGAGTGAAAGAGTGCCTTTGCAAAATGCTAGTGGTGCCATTGGCATTGCATTCAGCTTCCCCCTGTTTCACCATGGTGTAGGTTTCTCTTTCCTCTTCATTTTGACTGGTAAAGGAGGAAGGTGAAGTCTGACTGGTCACTGGTCATCTGGCCATGTCTGCCACACATCTCTACCTTTCTCAAGCATGAAAATAGAAAGTGAGGGTGTCAGTACTAGTAAACCAGGAGGCCGGACAGTCCAAACTGGATACATGTAGTCATCAGAAATGTTTGTGACTGGTATTCATAATTAAATTTTAAACTAAATTGACTTTTTCTCTTTTCTTGGCTGTTCTGTTGGTTTTTTTTCCCTTCGTTTTTTTTTTTTGGGGGGGGGGGTTTGTGGTTTTTGTTGTTGTTTTTTTAATTGTAGAAAGGCAGGTCTAAAAGCTTTGGTTTTTCTATGAGTTCAAACCTAAATGAGGATGTGTTTTCTTTTTTTTTTTAACTATTAGCTTTTACTGGGAAGAAGGTGTGCACATTCGCTGTGATTTCTGATGAATGCATGACAGCATCTCTGCTTGTCTCGGAAAGCAAGGTCCTAATTTTTCGGGGATGTAGGCTTCAGCCATCCTTTAGAAATGCAGAGTAAGTGGGAGCTGCACTGCCGTGTTGTCACCTAGTGAGTTGCCAATTTCCCCCACCACACTGAGTCCCTCCTTGCACTTCGGGGAAGGGAAGAAATAATGCTTGTTACTGCAGCAAATTCCGAGTGTGTAAGGCCCATAGTGGAAAATGAGACTGGCAGACTGGTGTGATGGACTGTACTTGAAGTCTCTGGGGTTTTATGGGGTGTTCCTGTGTTATAAGGAATCCAGAAAATGGGATATTTGGAGGGTGAATTGCTGTTGTTACTGCTGCTGGCTTCCCAAAGCAGCATCAGGTGTGTTAGTGTGGACTCTGCCTTCTTCCCCATCGTCTGCTGTCCTTTTCATCTGGCTGGTCAGTAGTAGTGAGCTGTGGATGTGCCCAGGACCTGGTAACATGGGTGCCAGGCTGCCAGGTTGTCGTGACAGCATGATTATGAGCATGTGCCACTGTGGCAAGTGGCATCAATTCTGCAGTTTCTGCCACTCAGTGTCAGGAACAAAATTGCATGAAGACCGTAGTATGATTGAAATTGTCAGGAACATTTAAATTACAGAATCACTGTGCTCCCAGGCTGTAAAATTAAATGTTACTGCTCACTGAAGTAATTGAGTTGAAATGGCTTGCAAGAAAGCACTCCAGTAATTGTCATTTGGATAAAGTGTTGTCTGTGCTCAAGTTTCCATGTTCGCTTTTGAATGGGGAAGCCAGCCCAGTGCTTCCAGGATGTCCATCAGGAGTGACGCAGCAGCCAGGCTGCAGTGCTGGGCCCAGCCTCACCTAAGACATGCCACAGTCAGTGGGAGAGAGGGATGTAAGGATGAACAACAATTTCGCATGCTGAAGCCCTGTGTGCAAATGAAGTTGAGCATTTGGCCTCATGGGTGCAGATCAGTGGGGATGCAAATACAAAGGTAACTCAGGCAACCTGAATGTTGCTGCAACGCAGCCACCCACAGTGCAGGCGTATCAAAGAGTAGAGCCAAGAAAGGATGCTGCACAGTTATCTGCAGCAGCATAGTTAACACATCATGCCCTCAGGACCAGGGCTAAGAAAGCTTGGTTTTCCTGCAGATTTCTGTTGCAAAGTTGATTGATGGTGGTGTTTCAGAAGTTCACAAGATCTGAGTGAAACTTTCTTTCACAATGAAGGCGTTTGTAAGGCCTCGCTCCTGCTGTCCAACAAAATGTGAACGTGTACATTTTTTTTTCTTACAGCTGGGGGAACTCGCTTGGTCTCTCATCTTCCTTTGTGACAAAAGACATGTAGAACTGTAGTTTGTCTTTGAAAACCTTATCTTTCTATTGGATTTGACAGCCATTATGTTAAAAAATTATGAACACAGACAAACAGCATGTTTGGTTATGGCACCAAGCCTGCCAGAGTTCAAGTGTTTGGACACGCTCTCAGACATGTGGTGTGCTTTTTGGCATTGTCCTGTGCAGGGCCAGGAGCTGGACTTCATGGTTCTTGTGGGTCCCTTCCAACTCAGAATATTCTGTGATCCTATGTTTGCCTCATTTCCCTAGGAACGTGGATAAAACACCCACTGTTTACAAATAGGAGGTGGGAATGAAGTCTACTTTTGTTTTTCTAGTCATCTTCCAAACATGGCAAGGTAAAAGAAGACAATTGAAAGTGACTAAGTGTGTACATGTGTGTGTGCCCATGCACATGTGGAGTGGAGCACATGTTGACGGGGGACGCCATTCCCATGGCGCTATTCCCCCATTCTCTGTGGCATTCAGGTAGAAAAAAATGCTTGCTCTGAGCTGCGGGTTGCCTGAAAAAAATGTGGAAAATTAGTAGTTGTGGTTGTTAAGAGCTTAGCCAAAGAGGAGCAATCCACTTGAGAAATGAAGCAATAGTTAGGTGAAAAAAAGAAAAATATAGGGCATAGTTAATTGCTCAGCTAATCAGGCTGCAGCGCAGCTCATGAGCGGAGGAAGCCTTGAACAGACGTGAGACTGAAAGCAAGTGAAAGAAGCATTGCAGTCCCCTCACGGAAGACACAACACTTCCACTTACCTTGCATTAGGTAAGCAGGAGGGGTTCGAGAGTGATATTTTTCTTCCTATTTCATATCCGCCCAAAGTGCTTATCTGTCTTTATCTTGGAGCATTGACTTCTCTGTGCTCCAAGCCCTAAGTAACAGTGAATCTGCCCTTCTAACTTGTGTTGAAGCATTATATTGCAACCTGTCTGAAATCAGGTTTGAAAATGAGGCATACTGTTTCAAACAGTTTTCTCCCACCATTTACACTGAGGAGACTGAAATGTTCTTGCTAGCCAAATTTTATGAATTCCGCCTCAAAATTGTTTGCAGATATTTTCTCTGGTACCTTTTATTCCTCTTAACTAGATAGCTCTGTGCTCTCAGTTAAGCAGCAGTCACTGATGGAAAGAAAAACCTTTTCTGTTGTTTTGTAAAGTGCCTTGAAAGATTAGGGGTTAGTCTGAAATGCTTGCTACTTTATGCTGCTCCAGTGATGTAAAGCAGCTGCTAACTCACTGTAACCATTCGCCTGAACTGCATTTACAATGCTTTGCATTGCTGTGATGATGCAAGGCAGCTGGAAAAGGCCAGTGAATCTGTTCCTTTAAAAGAAATAAAGTACTTTGATAATTAAAAGTACAATGCTACTTTTATCTCTTTGATGTTTGCTTTTTCTTCAACTCCCTGTTTATAAAGACCAGACTGTGCTCGTGATTGCCATAATCTGAAATTAAAAGGAATGTTTATGGAAAAGAGTTCTCAAACTGAGGAAGGGCAACAGAATTAAGCCCTGGGAGACATGTGAGGAACAGAAACCTTTAAGTGACAAACATGTTTGAATTGGGATGAAAACCTATTTAACTCTTGCCACAGGCCAAGCACACCCATCTTAAACAGGTATTCTGTTCATACTGTCTTTTGGCCAGTGATTGATACCGTTTGCTATCATTAAAATACTTTTTTTCCCACCAAATCTCTGCAACTCTTATCAGCAACCAGGGTGGTAACCAAGGGCCTAATCCTGCTGAATTTGTTTGGAGCTCATTTCATCTCCTGCGCTGGTACAGAGCACTGAGGCTGCATTCCTCTTGAGCCTTCTTGCAGGATCCATCCCCACAGGACAGCAGGGCCTGTCTGGGTTGAACCGTGGCTTTCCAAGTCAGCATATGTATCTCTGCGTATAGCTGTCATGATGAGAAAGTTCATCCTTTTTTAATTTTTTATTCCTTTTCTTTTAACTGCTCAATCTTTCTAGTGTGATAAATGTACTGCTTTTGGGGAGGTTCGACATTTGAGGAAGAGGTGAATAAATTTTCCTCTGTTTACTTATGCAGCCTGTTTGTTTACTGTAAAAAAGGAGGAGACAAGCTAAGGCAGGCCAACATATAATTTCATGTGGCCACGGATGAGTGAAAATTTAAACATTCTCTCCTTGATTTAAAAAAAATCCCCAATAATCCTGTTTGCTAGTGAGGCATGGTGATGGTGGAACACGCACTGAGGACATACCGGGAAAGAGACCAAAGTGAACTGCTGTTTAACAGAAAAGCCTAAAAATATGCCAAAAGGGGAGGCAGTCATGTTGTGTAGCTGCACAAAGGGGTTTGTGTTGTGTTGTTTTGTTTTCCTGCTGGTGCGGTTTTGCCCCTTGGTTTGCCTGGAAGGGGAGTTGGAATGCGCTGTGATGGGCCGCCCTCCGTGCCGGCGACGCGGCGGCGCAGGAGTGCCTAGCAGCAGGTCCGGGGAAGGGTGATTGATCCCTCCATTTAGGAAGCATAATGCCTTCTGAAGCAACGAGCAGATCAAAGACTTTAATGATTGACAGCGATTTATGCTGCTTTTGTTTTTAATTCCTTGACTCCTGACACTTTAAGATGGGACTTTATAAAAGAAGGATGCCGTATCCTAGGGTTACACCTCCTTCCATAACAGGGAAAGCTGAAGGGGCTGTGGAGACTGATATCCAGATTTCAGATATATTAGTTTTTATTTAAATCTGAGGTTCAGAGGTTTGTGGGCATGCTGTTTCTGTTATTAAATCATTATGCACCTACCTGGGGGGAAAAAAGCCAACAATCTTACCAGGAGTGCCTCTATAAACATTTCTTACTCTCCATAGTGTAAGGCTTGTATATTAAAAATTCTTCGAATAGCTGACCTCAACAGGTGTTTTATTTGAGCAAACAAAACAATAAATAGTAATATAATCCCTGTGGAGCTGGCATTAGGCTTTGTGGGAAATGCATAATTTCCTTTACTAAATGTAGGAAGCTGCACAAATTTAATTTCTTCATTTTTGTCATTAATACCAAACCATCCTGGAGCTCTTTTCTCCTTGAGGCAGAGGTCCAACGCCGGTTGCACAGAGCTGCATGGAGGGATTTTCTGTGCTTCGTGTTGTGTTTTTCACTCCTTTGTCAGTGCAGGTGCCCTTGGGGGTATCTGCCAGCCAGGGCGCAGCAGGGATGAGAGCATCCCAGCAGCCCTTTTGCCCTGGGAGAGGGTGTTAAGGCATCGTGCTCACGGGAACGGGGAGCGATCTCTCCTCTGAGTGGCGCCGGATGCGCTGCAGCGCTCCGCTTGCGGCCGGCTCTGCTGGCAGTCCCTGCAGTGCACTATAAAGCAATTACTGTACTTTTGGCTTCTTGCTTCTGGAAGGCCTCATAATTTAAGGGCTGGTTTGTTTGTTTGTTAGTTTTAATCTAAACCATATGTAGGTTGCAGTTTTAGTGGCTGTATTTGACATGTTCTGGAAGGATGATGTCAACTTAAAAGATGTGCTTTGCTGAAAGCATTTTGTCGTTTCTCCATGTGGCAGAAACTGTGGTGTTGTCCTGGGGTCTCCAAAGACGGGGACGGTGGATTTCCTAAAGCACTGCCGCTGCCATGACAGGCAATAGAAGGGCCAGGCAGGACCCAGCATCATGATATCGTCTTGCAATTTTCTAACACAGCCTTTCATTTTAATGGCAAACAAAGACACGTCGTGAAGAAACTGTACATTTGAAGTCTATCTTAATTTAGGCTATTTTCTATGTACTGCATAAAGCAGCGGTGACTTATTTTCCTGCATTTACGAATAAACTCTACTGTTATATAAGTAAAAGCTGCTGTTGGTCTTGCATGGTGATGACAAAACTGATGTAAAGGGATGTGATCTCCAGTTTAGGTGGGCCAGCAACCTCACCCAGGATGGCAAATGCTGCCTTTTTATGCTTACCATAAAGCCCAAGGTCCTACCCATTAAGAGATGATGACTGAACTGTGGAAGCCATTAGAAAAGCCCATCACTATATTTTATCATTCTCATAAAGTTCATGAATTAAGGTCCACATTTTAAACATCATTTACTGTTAACTCCTGTATTAACTGTTTAGGGATCTTCAGAAAGAAAGTGCTCTTGTAGTAGTTCTCAGGGGGTTAAATTTTAACTTGCAATCTCTGTTCAGCTTGCTAGGTACAGAAATCTGTTCCTAGCTTTGAACAGATTTCCATAAGAAGATTTCAACTCATTTTGGTCATCTTTGTGTTGGCAAACTAAAGAATTTGTTTAAAACTGTGTGAACATGGAAGTTTAGTAGTCCTAGTGTAGCTACAAGTTTGATATGTTAAAAAATGAAAAAAAATTAAATTAGCATTTCTTTTTAATAGAGCAGGCAGAAGCGTAGAAGAGTCAAAACACAAACCTAAGCCCAGAGGATTGCATTTTCAAAAGTAATTCAAAATAACATTTGGTACATGCTGATATTGGTTAAGAATCTTCCTTATGTTTAGGTATTTTACCTTATGAATTTAGTGATGTCTCTTGTTTTTTCTCTCATGAGTCTCTCAAGACTCTTTTCTTGTTTTTATAGCTTTTCGTCTTGGGCTTTACAAACAAGTATTGTGCTTTAGCTTGTGCGTAACCCATCCCATTCAGCATGATTTGGTGTTGAACCTGCTTGGCCAAATTAAAATTTACTCTCTGTTTTTTGGTTTTTTTTATTGTTGGTTACTTGGGTAATTGGCAAACTGCTTTCAGTGAAGTTGAACCAAAGCTTAGCTACTTTGTATCAAAAATGTAGGAAGTCTTTCACTTCCAGATTTAGTTAAGCATAGATTATTTAGAGCAAAATACAAGGAAAAGATATTCCCTGATAACTTAATTTTGGTTCTGTGGTTCTGTTGCTGCTAGAGGTTTTCTAATAACTAGTGTAAGTTAGATCAACAAAATGCTTGGCTGATTACGGCATCATTGACTTATATACTTGAAACAGCTAAAACATAAATCCTGTTTTGTTTGTTTGTTTAGTTGTTTTGCATCTTTGATGAAGATTTGTGTTGTTGGTGTGATTTTGGTTGGGTGGTTTTTGTGGTTTGATGGTTTTGGGGTTTTTTTTCTGCTCACTGTCTATTTTAGAAATGCAGGTTCTGGTGTTCCAGGTCTTTTCAGGCCATATTTGCACATTAGGTGTTTCTCATGAAAATGAGCTGTTCATTTGCCCCACTCTGAGCCTTACACTCATCCTCTTAATGTCATCTGGCAAGGAGAGGCCAGATGCTCAAAACCACAGGGGATTGCAGGGGATAGTACTGAGATCTGTATAAGGATGAGATCTGAAGGGATGGTACCATTTTCAGCTGCCACAGGCGGCTTCTAGGATCAAGTTGGAACTCACTTAGGAGTAAAAGGAAACATAACCCAAACTCTTAACCAAAAATTCTTGGTCTGACTTTAGATACCAAAGTTAAATTTAGTCTAGTCATTTAGAATGGCTTCTTCCTCTCATTTCCTTCTCTATTAGGATAACCATAGGCAGTGCAAAGAAAAAGCTTTCAAAATCAGACACAGTCCTCGGGATGGGGTCTGCAATCCAAACAGTCTTTGCCTGGATGTGAATCTTGGCACCAGGGTCAGGTGCTAAACCAGAGCAGTTTTGGATTGCTACAACTGAGATCCCTTATGACAATAGCTCAAGCTAAAACATCTCTTAAATATCTCTCATATATGCTGGAGGGAAGCTATATGTGATGAGGCACCTACTCCCAACTCCAAAGCCCTTTTCTTACTGGGTTTGTTGTCAGGAAAAGGTTGGGATTTGCCACTGCTGTATCTCTTGCAGTATTTATCATGGAGGCAGACACCTCCTTTGCCCACAGTGCTGATGGGCCATGCACCAGCAGTGTCTGGTCCCAAGTCTCTGTGGCTGGGAAGCAGTTGAGGAATGTTATCCTGGAGGGGGTATGGAGAGGGTACACCTGTGTGTGCCTCTGTGGTGGTCAGCAGGCAAGTTTTCTTGCTCTCCTCACTTGGCATGTGTTAGGTATCTCCAGCTGAACATATGGAGCCAGAACCACGTGCCAGCAGTGGTGTGTTTTGTCAAGAGCTGTAGGGCTGGGGTAGTACTCTTCAGCTAAGCTTGGAAAGCTGCATTTTTTTTGTTGCTGCACACTTGTACACTATCAAAGCATCTTTTGCTTTAACCACATGCCTTGTTTTTGTCATACTGTAATCTTCCCTCATAATGTTGCTTTCTTTGAGTTTGTTTGATGTAGACGGGAACTCCCACGCAGAACCCCACCCCCTCTTTTTCTGTAATTAATTCTGTGATCTTTATTGTGAATATCTCTTGTTGAATCTTTCAAGCCCACTTCTGAAATAGATAATCTTTTCACCAGTTTGGCATTGTACTTTCCTCCATTCCTTTCAAAAATGTTTAGAGGGGAAAAGGGAACAATTTCCCTCTTTCAGGGAGACGATCCATTTGTTGCTTTGGGGAGTAGTTTGAAATAAACAGATAGAGTTTGCACATAGAATTTAACGAGCTAAATAATAGTCCCAAGACTGTTTCTTTCAGTTTTGTCCAGCACCAAGATTATGATGAATCTTGTGAAATATCTGGAGTAGTCACTATTCCCATAGTTTTTACTCACACTTAATTTTTGGTCGGTTGCTGACTTTTTTTTCTTCTGTTTTTCAAATACCAAAGGAAGCGCGGTAGGTGGCCCAATGGAAATTTACTTAGAAACAAATGTTTCAGCTGAAGAAATCAGACTGATGCACGCTAGTGTTGATAAGACTGGGGTTTCTTTGCCCTGGGGTTGGTGAGACCTGCAGATATGAGAAGTGCAGTTGTGACCCTCCTGACTGAGGAGGAGGCAGAACATACAGTTCCCAGATCAAAGGGAGGGATTGTTTTTAAGTGCTATTTGCAATCACTTGATGTGCAAAGTGGCTGGCTGCTGGCTGGGAAGGGTTGGGCGCTCGTTACCTTGATGCGGTTGGAGAAAGATGGAATTTTGTTGAATCTCAGAAAGGTGCTGTCTTCTGATCATCAGGACCAGCACTGTGCATCTGCTGGAGAATGTGTCGGAAACAGTTATGGGGCATCCATAAGTTTCCTGAGGACTTGGGCTGTTTGTTCTGGTACCACTTTGGAGGCGCAAAATCCAGCCCCTCAGTGATCAGGGCAGGAGGACATTTTGGCATGCAGAGTGACCATATCCAGCGAGTGTTGGTGAAAACACCCACCAGAATTCTGAGTCCTGTGCTTTGGGTTCAGAAAAGTGACACCCAAGCAAACAGTCTACTTGCTATAGTTTTGTGGGTGGCTTGAGAGAAAAGCATGGATTGTTTTCTGCCTCTGAAGATGGTTTGTTTCTTGTTGATGGAGAAAATTGAATTACATTCTAACAAAGACGCGGCAATAGCTGAGGTTTTTGTGCTAGGGGAGGGTTAGTACAGTATGCTTGTACATTTTGCTTTTCTGTTCAGAATATTAGTGTTATTGTGGCTTTTTGTTTCTTACTTTCAATGAAAGAGGTTGACGGAGAGGTTAGATACCAGTTCTGCCTCAGTGATTCATTAAAGCAGAGCTGGAGGAACGGAAGTCGCCCTGTTCAAAGGTGTGGGGAGTGTTTTATTGTTCTGCACGGTGCTGTGAATGCCAACGATTTTGCAGCTGTGAAAAGGGCTCTTAATGAGTTTCAGCATTTTAATGTACTTCAAGTTCCCAATTGTACAAATTTAAGAAGCTTAGCAATTCAGTATCTCCTGAATAATAGCATTTATTTTATACTCTAAATACACTTGGGGAAGTCTCAACAATATTGCAGGAAGTCTTGGTAATATTGTGGCTCCTTCCCGATGTAATAGCTTTAGAGGACCTAATTGACTTGAACAGTGGAATTGGTCCTTTAAAAAACATGCACACACAATTTTTGATTAATGAGCCCCATAATAAATCATTAATCTTTTTTGGCTCAGAAATTGTCTGAATAGTTTTCAAAGCAGAAGTTGTGTATGTTTTCCTAAGCTGTCTTTGTGATACGGTGCTTGCATTTCAAATCTATCATCTTAAATTTACAAAAAATAATAATCTAACATAATTTAATTTTAGAAAAACAAGTCCAAACTCTGAACTGCTTGGTTACTAAGAGGCATGTGAAGAAACATCTAGATAGGAGTACTTCCTCTTAGAATAATAAAAGCACTGTAAAATGACCATGTAATAAGTGTCCTTCTTCCTGAAGGATCCTAAAGTGCTTTTACACATTTTCTATAGTCAATGTGGGTTATTCACCCACCACTTGAATGAAACCAGTCTTTACTGACTGTGCTAAACAACACTTTTTATAGGAAGGAAATCACAAATAACTCTTGCATTTGAAACTCTGGGGAGAATTTGAGGTAGGCAGATTGTAATTGCCCAATTTGGAAATGGGCCAGAAGACTGTGATTAATATACCCAGGCTGCACTTTAATTGTCCCAGAGTACTCAGGGCCTTGGTTTCAAGTGGGCTTTGTCTCTGAATAGTATTTCTTTTTCTTCATGTTAATTTTGGAGCTTATAGAATGGATAGCAGGTTTAACAGAATTCAAAAGTGGGGAAATTTGTTACTTACATGGGGACTAGCGACACTGGGACAGTGCAACACAATTTTCTAGGTGTATCTCAGGTGGCAGAAGCTGGTTGTGTATTTTGGTTTTTCTTCTTTTTTCACTGCATGACCTTTGATTTGGTTGACTCCCTCAAAATATTCTTTTTCCCATACTTGACTATTTTGAACTCTTTAAATATTGTTATTTAAGGTCTTAAAATTATTAGCACAGTAAATGCAAATAGCTCTACTTAGCTATTCACTTTCTCTGGGAATTGCTTGATCTTTTGAAACAATGTAATATCTCAAGAACCTGTGAAAGGCAGCCTAGCAGGTTAAGTTGATTGATCTTTAAAAATAGGGTCATGTAACTTGAAACTATTTCCCATAAAAAACAAACAAGCTGCAGAGGTTGTTGATGCTTTTCTCAGCAGAGCCAGCCTCATCCGCTCCCTGGCGTGGTGAGGCTGGGAAACTTCTGAGTGTCAGATCCCATCTTGAGGCTGCTGGATGTGCAATCCATCTGTGACAGTCACCGATCTGCAGGTCCACAACTGAGTCAACATCAGACTGAGACATTACTCAGTGGGATCCAGTGGATATTTATTTTTCTCTTGGAGAACCTGAGAGTTTTTAAGGGGGTTTTTTGGTAGGTTTGGGGTTTTGTGATCAACTCCATATTTAGAACATAGATGTGGGGGGTTTTGTGATTTGGGTTGTTTTTTTTTTCTTTTTAAGTGGCCCACAGAATTACACGTAACATTAGCTTGATCTGTTGGCAGAGTTGAGCTGAGCACAGATTTCTCAGGACTGCATAATATCAGGTTTGGTCCCTTAGGTTTAAAGTGTTTACACAGCTAGTAAAGAAAGCTCACACATCCACAGCTGTATGTTTTACCATGTGCCACCAGGAATTGGTACAGTCATGACGGGAACTTCACAATCAAACTCTGGAATTTCACAGGCATCTTTTCAGGCCTACCTCCTTTAGAAACAACTGCATTTTACCTCATCAAAAAATGGTTGAAGTTGGTTTTTTTTTTCATTTATGTCATCAACTGCTGATATCAGTATCATCAAGGATAAGCACTGGCATAACAAGTGCACCTCGGATAAAGCACTCCTAATTTACATGATAAAATGGCTCTCATTCTACTTCTTTGGTCTAGTGGTGTAATATTAGAGAGCTGAGAGTTTAAGATGTTCCCCTTTTAAGCCTTCAGTATTTCTTTTCACTAAAACTGTTCTGAAAAAAAAGTTATGAATACAGCACCTGAGAGAGGTAATCCAGAAGCCTAGAGTGTTCAGTAGTTCAAGTTCTCTTCTTTAATGCTGTCTTTTTCATTATAAAAAAGATTCTGAAGCTGGAATAAAGTCATAGAATCATAGAATGGTTTGGGTAGGAAGGGACCTTAAAGATCATCCAGTTCCAACCCTCCTGCCTGTGGGCAGGGACACCCTTCCACTAGACCCGGTTGCTCAGAATTCCCCCTCAGGATCCCAACCTGGCCTTGAACACTGCCAGGAATGGGGCATCCAGACCTTCTCTGGGCAACCTGTTCCAGTGGCTCACCACCCTCACAGTAAAGAATTTCTTCCTGGTATCTAATCTAAACCTACTCTCTCTCAGTTTGAACCCATTCTCCCTTGTCCTGATGACTCAGATAATTTAAGGACCAGCACAAGAACCAGGTCCAGCTTTCAGCATCCTGGGAGGACACCACACCACTCCCTCTACACCCTGCTGCAGATTCCCCTTTGTCTTTAATTCCCAGCCATCCACTACATCCAAAATGCCCAACTGTAATTCCTTTTCAGTCTGGGACTCACAGAATGCCTGCACATCTTGTCTCACAGTTTTATTACTGCAGAAATTCTTAGAGTTGTTTATGATTTATAAGTGAGAAAGAGAATAATAACATCCTTCGTTTGTTGGATTGATGCAATCATTACTTTTTATATGAACAGTTTTTACATATATACAAGTAAATGTAAAATATGATTACATGCAGATATATTTAATCACACGCAAGCAGACCACCAGCTAAGCACGTTAAGTGACTATGTATGGGGATACCTAGTTTTCATACACAGTCACTCACACATATGATGCTTAATTGTAAATGTGCATTCTCTTTTTGGAAGCCTGGATGTAGTCTTACATGTTTTTACACATAGGCATCTGTTTAGCCAGATCTTCAAAACCGAAAGCATATGTAAACTGGAATGCACTTTTATGTGTATATTTTGTTGTTACATATGTAACATAGTGCAATACTTACGTACTTAAACACATTATTCCATCATTGATGCAGAGAGACTATTTACAAGAGCATGTAGTGACAGGACAAAGGGAAATGGCTTAAAACTGAGAGAGAGTAGATCTAGATTAGATATTAGGAAGAAATTTGTCACCATGAGGGTGAAAGGCAATGCACTGGAACAGGTTTCCCAGAGAAGTTGTGGATACCCCATCCCTGGAAGTGTTCAAGGCCAGGTTGGATGGAGCTCTGAGGAACCTGATCTAGTGGAAGGCATCCCTGCCCACAGGCAGGGAGGTTGTAACCCGACGACCTCTAAGGTCCCTTCCAACCCAGGCCATTCTATGATTCCCATGCATATACACACACACACAGGCTCACACATATGCACCTTATCCGCAGCTGAAATATTGTATAGACATCAGAACAGATATGCATGAACCTCAGAGAGGTTAATATTGGAATGCTAGTGCATTTTCTCACAGGCCAGTTTAGTACAACATAGCAAGTCATTGACATGTGAGCAGTCACAGCCAGCCAAGTCCAGATTTGTGGAAACAGAAGTAAAGACGGAGTTACAGGGCTTGGACCATTTCCTTCTTCCATTTCTCCTTCTCACAGGGACTGGTCATGTGTACTCAGACTCAAGTGTTGTGCTCTGTTTGAATTTCCACTTGTAGTTATCTTTCAATCTCTTCTGTACTGTTCTCTTGTATTGTTTTGTGCCATCCCTGTACAGTTGGCCTCCTGGTCTCTGGGTTACAAAGGCAATGAACTCATGAGCTGCATGCAGCAGCACCTCTGAGTGTGTCCTTGCCACCCTGCGAACAGCCCTGTGCTGCACAGCCCCCGTCCAGCCACCTCCATCCTGATGCATCTCACCAGCTGACAACTGCATCTGTTATTTCATGCTGGTTGCCAGGTATCTTTGCTCAATGGCTTGCTCAAAACTCTCTTTCTGCCATAAGAACAGCACATGTGCCCTTTCACACCGGTTTCTTGAATAGAGGGAAATTCTTTTTCCTCTCCACAGTAGGACCAGGTTATGGCTCCTCGTGGCTCAACAAAATTTGCTTTATAACTCTGTCTTGAGCTTTCATAGGTGGATAGAACTGGCCATGTTGTCTGCTTTGCTATACCTATTCTAATTTCAGAGTGTTTTTCTGCTTCCTTCTGCAGATAATTGTTGACTTTGTCTTTTTCTCTGTGAATACACAACTGGAAACATTCATTGGCTTGGAAAACTTGAGTCAGTGTTCATCGCTCAGAAAACAGCATTCTTCTAGCTGATATGAAAGGTGGAGGGAAGTAATGAAAGGTTTGTAGGAAAACTCATTAAGAACTTGTGCTTGCGTTGGTTTTGGGAAGTAAGAGAGTTCATAGACTCCTTTTTGGTTCACTGCTTCCCCCCACTGCCATCTTGCACTATGTTCTTTGTAGATGGAAAAGTACAATAAAATCCCCTTTCCTCTCTGCTTTCATCAAATAGCAAGAGGAGAACCATGTTGCTTGTTGCTCTCTCTATCCTTCCTTTCTCCCCCAGTACTGTAGAGGTAGAGTCTCCTGACTTTCCCCAAACCTCTAGGTAATGCATTGAACCACTCAGATCCCTATTTTCTGCCTACACAAAGCATAATATACCCTTAAATAATGCTTCCTTCCCCAGTGGTACTTGGTTTCTGTGTCAGGGAAGGTAAGCTTTGGCACTTAGCTCATCTTCTTCTCCCAAGCAGGTTATGAGGAACCGCAGACACCCGGCCCTTCTTCCCTGGCCATCATGGGTTATTGATTTGTTTCCTGCCATTTCTGTGCTTTCCTTGTTCATTAGTTGTAGCCTCTGCAGCTCCCCTGGAACGGGTCACAGCCCCAGGTTAGCTGAGGGCAGAGCAGAGAGGGAAGCGGTCTCACACAACCCAGTTCCCCCTTCAGCTACCTGCTGTCTAGGCTCTGCTTTTTGACATTGACTGCAGCTGTGGGGCAGTGCACTTCCCTGGCAGAAAAAACGTAGAGGGACAGTGCCAGCACTGCTAAGACTCCAGCCTGGACACTATGGGACCATGCCTGCTTGATTTGGCAAAGAGGCAAGATTTTAACCCCATCATTAACCCTTGCATGGTTCTTTCCTGATGTTGGCCCCTAATCTCAACTTCATTTACCAGGGCAATCTCATCACATAGAGCAAGACCTGCTCTGATGGGTGCTGAGGAAAGCACAGACAGCTCAGCTGCTGTGTGAATCCCATGCAATCACAGTGATTCAACCCTGCCTTTTTGTTCTATTTTAGTATGTTATGTTTTAAATAAATAAAAGTTTCGTTTTCTTCCCTTACTCATAATATTTCCTCATTTTCATCTGTGGGAGTGGAAACTGATTATTTCAAGGCCTTCTTGCTCACCCTCTGCTGGGACGTGCTGACTCAGCTTTGGAAATTCCACAAACAGGGAAAATGTGGTAATGTTGCGTCTGTCGTGATTCTGAGTGATAACCATCCCTTGTCACATTTGAAACATGACTTGGTTGCCTTTTTATATCTGATGCATTTAGATATAGTACAAGTATTTCTGCGATGTATATTTTGTGAGCTGAGCCTGATCTTAAATGGAAATGGTATTTTTGTCTGTGTTAAATACAGATTTCTCAAAATAAAACTGTCAAGGCAGTGTTTTATGATGGATTTTGGTTTCTTTAAGCAGCGTCTATGTAGATTTTTTTTTTCCTTAGGTTTCTGTAGTAGTTAAAAGAACCCAGACTCCCTGAAAATTGATGCATCCTCAAGGACTAGTAGGTTTCTATTTCTGGCATGTGCATCAAGATGAATAACTGTTCTCTAGCAGTTTGTATGGACTTAGGCTAAGTAGACCTCAACCTTTATCCCAACAGGAATTCCCAGACTAGAAAATTCTGACTTCATTTATGGTTTATAGGAAGTAACACAAAACATGACAAAAGAAAGCCTTCCGTTTTCTCCACAAGCAATCACATGGGACCTGTGCACTGCTTGAATTCGCCTTTGGGTCAGTAGGTCAAATATTAAAAAACCTTATACTGTCCCAAAAAGTCCTCTTAAAGCTTTTAATGCTGTCCCAGTGCTGATAATTTACTACTGTTAATAGCTACGGTCTTTTTCCAGTCCAAGCGTAGACAGTTAAATGTTAAGCCTTTGAATTTTACATGAAGAAATCTGAGTTTCCTTAGATTCCTCAGACTTAGCCCCAAATCTAGAGAAGCTTCTCAAGAGAAACACGTCAGTTCCTACTGATCTACAGGTGGATGCAGCATCAATAATAATTTAACCCCATGTGCAAATCTGTGTTGTCTTTATTTTTCTGGCAGCTTTGAAATGAAATATTAAAGGCAAACAATAAATGCATGATAATCATCAGAAGAAATGCATCCACTGGGCTATTTGCATCTTTATTAATCTGAATGCAGTTCTGAAAATGTTTTCCAAGCACAGATCCTGATGCTGCCAACTAAACCAAAGAGAATTTTGCTGTAGCATTCAATTGGAGAAGGATCAGGCCATGACAGAGCAAATACTCTGTCCTTAGGAAGAACAACTGCTAGAAATAATGGGCAGAGAGCCCTAAAGCCACCCTGGCCAAGTACAGGTTATATGTGCATGAGAACATCCGTAACTTGTGGCTCTGCTGCTCCATTATGCCATCCTGTAACCCCTGGAAGATCAGACAGCAAAGCCCTCACCTTTGCCATGCTCTGTTGCGTTAGCTCAGCTCCTGTTATTTAAGAAGTCCCATTGCTTCCTTTGCTGAAGAAGGGACATCCAGCCTCTGCTCTAACACCTGCTACAGTCCACAAGTTACACATCCACAGGTTGACCTAAATGCTTTATATCTACAGTTTGAGGAACCCAATTTTGTCCTCTGCAATGACACTGCACTCTGACCTCTGCACTGAGTAAGTGGTATTGTATCCCGAGTCAGATTAGGGAGAACGCCACCTGCAATCCTTTTGGTCTAATGTTACTGCCATGAGAACATAGACATTCTGCTCTAAACTTTGAGGTAAGGAAGTAGCACAGCCCAGTCAGCTCCAGGACTCACCACTCTTAAGAGCTGCCATCTTGACAAATGTAGACTACAAAAGCACGATCTAGAAAATCTGTAATAATTTTAACCATTTACTCTAGACTCTGAGTTGCTTTGTACACAAGTCCAGCTTTTCAGTATCCGTTATCATAACTCTCGATATTTCAGTTTATGCAAAGTAAAACTGTAGAATTCTTGAAAGAGTTACATCATCTGAGTTCCATCTTGAAATGCTTGGTTTTTATGTCAGGTGTTTGGAAGTACTATGAGTTTAAGTAGAGAAAAATTAATTGTAACTTTCTCTTTCAGATATTATTGCAATCAGAATTTCTTTTCAGAAAGAATTTTGTATATATGAAAAAAAGCATTTCAACTAATTAGTGTCTGGCACTGCAGATATTTTCTAAAGAACTGAAGTAAGCAGTGCTACTAAATACTTATGATTTGTTGTATCATGTTTTTCAAAATTACAAATATTCACAAGAATCCATAAAAATGGGATGTTTTAGTGCATACTTCTAAGTTCTTTTTTTAAAGAGCACTTTAAATTGAGCTGTTAATTTATTTATTTAGTGCATATGGAAATTTAGCTGAATTAGTTTTCTTTCCTCCCTTATTAATAACGGAAAGTTTAGACTGTGGCATGATTTCATGCTATGTCCTCTGCAAAGCGAGTAAGCTCTTCCATGACCTCTTCGTTCTCTGTTGCACATCACAAATGCACCCTTTTTGTTGGACAGTATCATGTAAAACACAATTCAGGGAGAAAACAAATAGTAGAGTTAAATTGCAAGATTCATTAACTCTCTGCAGGGGAAAAGGACTTGACTCTTGTCTACATATCAGTAAGAGAATCCTGCAAAATGTATATCAATCAGCATGTCATTGGCCCAGTATAGCATAAAGCAAACAAACATACTTTTGTATTTGAGGCAATATTGTCTAATGGGCAATAGGAAGCTGTCATAAGTTCACCAGCACACCGTCCGTGACAAATCAAAATAAGTAAATAAGGTGTTCAACTTAGATTGCAGCTCATCTGGCAAATTAGCCTTTTGCTTCCAGAGGTTATAAGTGAGTTTCTGATTTCGGGTTCATGGGTAGGGGTTTGTGTAGCATTTTCAGAAATTGCTATAGACAGCCATAAGATCATCTGAGGTAATTAATTGATTCTTACTGAACAGCAATAAAAATAGCAAACCAGTCACTAAAACAGTGTGAAAGAGAATATGGAGACAGCTGAACATATTCAAGGCTAGAATGACACAATGATTTTTTTTGAGTTGATCTGCCTTTTTGGCTGCACTGTACTGTGCAAGTTGGAAACTGGAAATTTGTTTCTAGGAAGACTAAGAAGTAAGGAGTTTTAAAAATCTCACCTTGTAATAGCAAGAGTATGAATAAGAGGTTCTTATAGCAGTCTTTGATAGTTCTGGTTATGACTGTATTTTGTGGAAGTGAAAGGAGGTGCCATGTATCTCATAGAATGCTCTGAAGGCAGCAACCATAGTGACTCAAGCCCATATTTCCCACAGAAGACAAAGGGCAAATCAAATCACCATCGACAGGTGAATTGCATGATGGAAGGTTCTGCAACAGCTCTGTGCTGGACAGACCAATAACAATTCAGTTCCAGCAATATTTAGCTTTAGCAAATGCTGTGCTGTCCATGAACAAAGTTAATTAAAAGAAAGCTGAGTCCAGCTTACACAGCAGACACAGCACTCTGATAGTTTGCACAGAGAAAAGAAATCCTGGGCATATATAAACTGTGAACTCTTTTAAAGTTCATGGTTTTAATTAAAACAGTACTTATAAATAATACTTCACTGTGGAGCTGATACAGGTATTTGTAACAAATAATTTCCTACAATACCTTTTGTTTTTTTCTCTTCATAGGTCATGGGGTTTAGGAATTCGTTTGTTTGCAATTTTTGGACAAAATTTGGTAGAGCAAATTTTAGCCTATGCCTTGTTTAAGAAGTAACTGTAAAGAGTGTTTCAGTGATGGCACAGTAATGCTGGGTGCCCAAGTCATATCTCTCTTTTCTGATTAGATGAGTCCAGGAAAAGGGTTTCAAATGGCAGGAGTTCTTTTCTTGGGTCATTATAAAGTTCAGAAGTGCTTAAATTTACTTTTGCAAATAACAATAAAATACTTCTGAAAATCATTGGGAAAATGCTTTTCTTCAAAATAGCATTTATGAGCGTTTTCTGTGTTCATATGCAGAACCATTGTGTCTTTTCAGAAAGTGTCCTCATTAACAGACTTTTAACATGACTTAGTGACCAGTCGAGCTTATACAGAAAATGGATGCTGCAGGTTTAATTTTAGCTGTATTTATAATGTTTGAGGGATTTGGTTTAGTTGTTGCTGTATAGTGGTTGCATAATTATTCTGGGGCCAAATCTCCTGCGACTCTTCGGAAACACCACATTGTTAAGAAATTTTGCACCATTGTAGTGTAAACATCAGGTAGGGCTGGGCACAGAAGAAAGATTATTTGTGAAACGTGTAGTCAGCACTAAGTCTAAAAAGGCACAGTGACTACTGTGAAGTCGATCTGTCAGGGTGTGAGGTTTAACATCTCAGGATGTTAAATCTTTGCGTATTGGATCCTTTGGAAGACCATCAAACAACACAGAGATTCTTTTGAAGGTACCTAAGACAAAATAAGCGGCTTTGAATAACCAAATATCCTCTGTTCTTCAGTATTTTCCCTGTGAAACCATCCGTGTTGAGACAGTCTTGGTTGAGGAGATAGCTCATGCTTCCAACAATGCCTAATGCAAAAAAATTTAAAGTGGAAAAGGGATAAAACCAGGCTCAGTAGAGATAAGCCTGGGGGCATCATGCCAATGTTTGAGGGACAGTGTGCTAGCAAGATCTGCTGTCTCAGTGGAGATAGGGATGGAGATCCATGCAGTAGCAAGAACACAGGGGTTATTGGTGTGTTAGAAACCTTGGAAGCACCTGAGAATGGTCATGTAATAATTAGGGCTCCTTCCCCAAAAAACTTGTTGGGATTGATAACCCAACTAGAAGTTAATCTGGCTACTGCCATGAAAGAAAACAAAAGTTGCTTCTATGAATGTATCAGCAAAAAAAAAGAAGAGCTAAGGAAAATTTACAAGCCTTATTGGATGCAGAGAGAAACAGTGGCAAAGGATGAGAAAAAGGCTGATGTACTTAATGCCTTCTTTGTCTCAGTCCTTAGTAATAAGACCAGTTGTTCAGGTGAGCTGAAAGATGGGGATGGTATCAGAATGAATCCCAGAGTACATGGTCAGTGACCTGCTATACAAGTCCATGGG
The DNA here is from genome assembly GCA_013398855.1 of Mohoua ochrocephala. NCBI lineage: Eukaryota > Metazoa > Chordata > Aves > Passeriformes > Acanthizidae > Mohoua > Mohoua ochrocephala. Next base: position 47,412 of record VZTA01006297.1, on the reverse strand, counting down.
GCCAGACAGGATCCACCCAAGGATGCTGAGGGAGCTGACACGATGCTCATCGAGCCACTTTCAATCATTTCCCAGCAGTCCTGGCCAACCAGGGAGGTCCTGGTTGACTGGAAGTTAGCAAATGTCCAATCTATAGGGACAGAAGGAGTATCTGGGGAACTACAGGCCCGTCAGTCTGAATGTGGTGCCAGAGAAGGTTATGGAGCAGATCATGTTGAGCACAATCAGGCAGCACAGACAGGACAACCAGGGCAGCAGGCCCAGTCAGGATGGGTTTATGAAAGGCAGGTACCTGTTGACCAGCCTGATCTTCGATGACAAAGTGACACACCTCCTGGATGAGGGAAAGATTGTGGATGTCGTCTACATAGAATTTACTGAAGCCTTTCACGCCATTTCCCACAGCATTCTCCAGGAGAAACTGTCTGCTCATGGTTTGAATGCGTGTGTTTTCACTGGGTAAAAACTGTCTGGATGGCCAAGCCCAAAGAGTGGTGGTGAACGGAGTTGCATCCGGTTCGCAGCTGGTCACAAGTGTTGGTGCCAGGCCTGTTTAATCTCTTTATCAATGATCTGGATGAGGGGATCGAGTGCACCCTCAGTTAGTTTGCAGATGACACTAAGTTAGGCAGGAGTGTTGATCTGCTGGAAGCTAGGAAGGCTCTTTAGAGGGATCTGGACAGGCTGGAATGATGGGACAAGGCCAATTATATGAGATTCAACAAGGTGAAGTGCTGGGTCCTGCTCTTGGGTCACAACAACCCCACTGAACACTGCAGGCTTGGGGAAGAGTGGCTGGAAATCTGCCTGGTGGGAAAGGACTTGGGGATGCTGGTCAATAGCAGCTGAACATGAGCCAGGTGGCCGAGAAGGCCAATGGCATCCTGGCCTGTGTCAGCAATGGTGTGGCCAGCAGGACCAAGGCAGTGATTGTCCCCCTGTACTCAGCACTGGTGAGGGCACATCTTGAGTCCTATGTTCAGTTTTGGGTCCCTCACTGCACAAACAACATTGAGGTGCTGGAGGGTGTCCAGAGAAGGGCAACAAAGCTGGTCAAGGGTCTGGAACACAAGTCCTGTGGGGAACAACTGAAGGAGCTGGGGTTGTTTATCCTGGAGAAAAGAAGGCTCAGGGGGGTTCTTATTGCTCTCTATAACTGCCTGAAAGGAGGTTGTAGCCAGGTGAGGGTCATATCTCCCAGGTAACAAGTCATAGGGCAAGAGAAAATTTCTTCAAGTTGCAACAGGGGAGTTTTAGATTGGGTATTGGGAAAAAAAAATTTCACCATAAGGGTTGTCAAGCATTGGAACAGGCTGCCCAGGGAAGTGGTGGAGTCGCCATCTCTGGAGGGATTTAAAAAACAAGTACATGTGGCATGGTTTAATGATGGACTTGGCAGTGCTGGGTTAAAGGGATGGACTCAATGATCATAAAGGTCTTTTCCAACCTAAAAATTATATGATTCTATGAAAGAGCTTTGGATATACTCTTGACAAGGAGGCCAGCATTACTTTTAGCAGTTTCCTTCAACTGTATCTGTTGTATTATTAATATATAGTGCACAAATAAAATCCATGTAAAATTTAGGCTTTCTGTACAGTATTATAAGCCTTTTGGTGTCGTGCTCAACAAGAGAGTGAAACCAGCCAGGGATCAATAGTTAACTGGCCATTGATTTAGCTGTCTACATTGTTAAAAATGTGCCCACACAAAGGAAAGCAAATAAGCAAGGAAAAAGCCAAAGGAAACCCTGGCAGCTTCACTTCATTCATTTTGTTCACCTTGTGTTACTGCAATGATGGCTCAAAACATGTCATTGACAAATCGGGGAGGCTGCATCGTCTGGACCATTGCTATAGCAGAGGTTTCATGAGAGTTTCTTAGTTTGTTCCTTCTTTTTATAAAACATATACGTAATGTAAAAAGTCTTTGAAAGCAGAACTTCTATCACTTAATTCATGTCAGCGTATCTTCATTGATTGGAAAGGCACCACATGAACCTTCACAGGCAAGATCTCCATCCCCAACCACTACACCATACCTTTCCCTCCCATCCTCGCTGAGAAAGAAGAAAAGGGCTTCTTGCTTCTGACTTCTCTGATACCAGGAGGTGGTGGAGTTTGGGGTGACTTTCTTTTAACTTTCCCATTACTAGCACGTATTCATCCCATCTAAGAGTGATTGAGTAAGTTAGGAGCATCCTGCCATGCCTGGATAGGTCAGTGAAGAGAGAACCTCTCTAAATGTTACTTGGAGACATTAGGTATTCGAGCTGAAGTTAAACACCAGGATTATAAATTCAGTACCTTACTCTGTCTGAAGACCAGGCATCTTTTGCACACGTGAAAAAATACGCCACATGAATGTGGAAAAGCAGCAGGAATAAATGGAGTAACAACAGAAAACTGGGGGGAAAGTCTTTTCGTTCAGAATTTTGGTGTGTGAATCCAACCGAATGGACATAAAATCAGCTTTTAAATGAATGTCTGTTTCAGATGTCCTGAAAAGTTCTCATGATCTGCAGTACTAAAAACGTGAATATTACAAAATAAAACAACAAGAAGAGTTATTGAATGTGAATCTACTGAGAGAAAGTATTACATGCTTCCTCTAAATTTCACTTAAGCTTAGTGGCTATAAAGAATACAGTTTAGAAATAATTTAATAAACTGAAGATGAGACTGATGCTAGCATACAACGGCAGTTTTCAAAACAGTGAGCAAACACTGGAAAACGTATGAAACGGCACATAAATGTTTCCATATAAATGATCTAGTTTCATGTATGTGGTTCCACATAAATGGCTTTTCTCTATAAAAAACGTGTCTATTTTTGTCTTGAGGGGGGACAGATGTTTAACCTAGATCTTTAAAGGAGACAAGGAGTTCAATGCATAGGCTGAAGATCTGGGAAGTAGCCATAAGGCAGAGATGAACTAATTTGGGGAAAATACTGATTGAGGGTGTTTTGAACCTGGGTCTAAAATGTTCAGAATGACAGAACTGTGTTTCTAAAGGTGGGCTGTAATATTGACCTGTGTCAAAATTAATACTATGAAGTCTCAATTTATTAAAGATGAGAAAAGCATATGATCTATTAGTATAAATATTGATTATATCTTTTAAAAGAGGAGTTCAGAATCTCATATTGATTCACATACAAAGCTATATTCCCAGAATAAGTTTGGAAGACGGAAAAAGAAATCATTTGAACTCATGATCAGTGCTTAGTTTCCTAGAGCAAGCTGCTCTAAGGAGAAATAAATTAGGTTCAATAAAAGGAATTGGTACATAAGGTTTCCAGATAAACCGAACACACTCAGTTTCCAGTCCTACTTAGATCGCAGATTAGAAGAGGTTTGAGTTCCTTTTGGGAAAAAAATAACATTGCCAAAAGCTGCCTGCCCCTCCCTACACGTGTCTTTAAAGAATGCATTACTAAATGTACTGCGTAAAGAGGCTCAGCCTCAGCTCGCACAAGCAGGAATTGTTCTTTCAGCTTTTCACGCGTTGCTTCCAAAGATTATCTCAAGATGGGAGGGAAAATCCCATCTGAACGTTGTCCTTTCTTTCAAAAGTGTCTGGGAGGGCCCAGCAAAGCAAACAGCAAACTTGAAGTTGCAGCATGCCCTCCACTAGGGTTTGTTGTATTTTTTTTTTTTTTTTCTGTTTGAAATGCTGCTGGTGTAGTGTATTTCAAGTCCTCTGCATTATAAACTTCTTTTGCTTCCTTGGCACAAGCCTTGGGAGCTGAGTGCCTGGCCCAGTTCTTACTAAAAGGCAGTGACAGAATTTCTGGCGCTTTCCCCGGTACAACTACTCCTGACCGCTGAACTCCGGAGCCTTGCAGCAGGACGCCTGCTCCTGACCACTGGAGTTGGTCTGAGCTAATTGAAAACATGGGCTTGACCTACTGTTTGCAGTATTCACAATTTTTAACCTTCCAATTTTAAAATTGGATTTTTTTTTTAATTGGAATTAAAAAAATCTTAAACCTTCACAATTTTAAGCCCTCCTAGGTGTGGTTTTGATCACTTTGTGGATGTCTATCACACACATCCCCAGCCAGAATGGCCCAACTGCAACACATGCATGCAGCTAAAGCCCCTGGAGCGCAAGGGCCAGAGGAGCTGAGGTATTTGTGCTCATACAACGATGGTGGAACAGGCTGCAGTGGGAGCAAAGGGAGTTGCAAAAAGCCATGCACTTCTCTGGAGAGGAGCTTGAATTGACTTAATTCCTTTCTTTTTTGTTTTTCTCTGGCACTCAGTGTACTCACACAGACTGGCACACACCAGGATCCCAGAATGCGCTTAGCCTGAGGTGTGAGGCTGTGCCAGGATTTCATAGGTTTGGGACTGACTGGATAAGTTCATCCCCTCTTCCTTGGGGCTGCAGTGCAAGTGCAAACTGTACATGGAAAATCCTTGGGCTGTCAAATGGGAGTTCTTGGCTAAAGTGAACATCAGTGAGGATAGCCGGGAGCAGGCTTTTGATCATGCCTTGAGACTGCGCTTGCAAGTTTGCGTGTCTTGAGCGCGGTGCTTCTGCAGCTGGCACACACAGCAGGCTCCACAGCTGCTTCACCACTCTCTTCACGAAGCAGCAACTTGGCCTGGCGTTGTACCCATTATTTATCCATGTTTGGCACGGGGCCTGGGAAAGGCAGAGGAACTGTGCTGCCACACTACAGAGAGCCCTCTACTGCTCCCAGCAGCCCCCTGCTCCTGCTCCCAGCAGCCCCCTGCTCCTGTGAACCTCCAGGACAGTGGTCAGGTGCAGTGGCTGGCCCTGGTCCCCCTGGGGAGGCCCTTCTCACTCGTGGGGGATTAGATCCAAGGGACAGGTGTGCTTTGGGGAGACTGTGTCAACAGATGTGTCATTCCCCCTCAGTGCAGGGCCAGCATGGTGTCTCTTGTGTGGTCTGGAAGGGTAAATTTCTTCACTGAAAGGGTGGTCAAGGACTGGAACAGGCTCTCCAGGGAGGCTGCTGAGGGAGGTGGTAGAATCACTGTCCCTGGAAGTTTTTAAGAAACATGTAGATGTGGTGCTTAGAGACATGGTTTAGTGGGGTGGACCCGGCAGTGTTAGGTTAATGGTTGGACTTGATCGTGGAGGTCTCTTCCAACTTTAGTGATTCTAGGATTTTAGGAAATCGCTAGCAAAGCCCAGGCTCTGCTTGGCTGATGGCTCCACTGTGCTGGCTCCAAGTCTCCAGCTGCAGGGCATGCAAGGCACGGTGCTGTTGGAGTTGTTTGTGGTGAGCGCGTGGCTTTCTGCCACCCCACCCCTTCGGTTCCTGCCCAAACTATTGGGGGCATAAGAGGAGGAGGCAGTTCTGAAGTGACCTTCAGTATCAAACAAAAGACTTTCAGCTCTCTCACTGATGACTGGTCAGTCAGTGCAGTTTGGGACCGGAGACAATAATAAATGGGATTTTAGTGTCCCAAGATGAGAAGTAGCATTTTTTAATGTCTAGTGAAAAGTCTTAGAAAGAATTACATGAACCAGAGGGAGCCTGATCCAGACACTAACATTGCCATCAGTCCTGCAACCCTGGGAGGTGTTCCTTCACTGAAGGCAGAAACTGAGCTCTCAACTGTTAGGATTATGAAAGGCAAGTAGTTCATGGGATGCTCGGACTGATGGTTCTGGTTAGGCTTATCTTGTCAACAAACAGGCACACTTTGAACAGCAGGACACTTACTTGTGATGGTGAAAGGCTCAGCAGTGGCACTGGGATGGGGAAGAGAATATCTCACTCAGGAGCTTGGGCAATCCGGGATGAAATGCCTTGGGCAAAATGAGAGGAGTGTGTCAGCACCTCCACGCTGAACGTGGGATCTCTGCACAACTGAAAAACATCGCACGGAGCCTCAGTGCCAGAGGCTGGGAGCAGGACCAAGCCTGAGAAACAGGGACTCCTGAGGATAGGTGGCAGTGGGGTCTGGCTGCACAATGATAGGGCAGCTGGGTTCCACACCACTCCTGTAAAGCCTGCTCGGCTCCAGGCTGCATTACTGTGAAGGCATTTCATCTTGTTTCAGTTGGTTGTGTGATATATGGCTTCTGTGGGGTGATATTTCTCTGTAAGGGAAAGGGGTATTTCTCTAAATGTTATATTTGTATAGTAAGGAAAAATAATGTGAATTTTTTCCTTTCTTAGAAAACACTGTTGTGTTGTGGAGGTAGCATGAGTGGCCACATCTGTCTCTCTCTGTTTGCAGCATTTATTTATCACGTTGATAAAAGATAGGCTTGGCAAATCCCTGTGAAAGAGTGACTATGGTCTGCTAGTCTTTCATTCATCCTCCGAGTGTAGCTAACTTTCCACGGATATTTAAAACAACGACATTTAATCTCTAGCACAGTTAAAAGGCTTATGTGTTCCTGGTTCAGAAGTGAGACACATTGGCAACGGTTCTTATTTATTTTATTTGTTTGCCCCAGCTTGAAAACTGAGTAGTCAAAAGAAGAGTTCTCATTTTAATGTGCTGCGGGACTGAGTTGCTTCAGTGAAAGCAGAGGCTGTCGTGAAGTTATTGATGCATAACTCCACTTTTCCACATTAGTCTGGTCTTTGGCTACAGGGATTTCATCAGCATATTTTTTCCTAAATATTAGCAAGGAATGCTAGTCCTCGAGCATTGACTGGTGGATTAATCAAAGTCCTTAACCAATCAATAGGTAGAGGTTTGCATAATAATGGAATTATTTCTGAAGAACCGTGCCAATTGGAATTGCAAACCTTTCTGCTTCGATTTGCTTCTTGAATGCCTCTGCTTTACCTGCCTCTATTGCTCACACTTTCAAAGTACTTAGTAACAATGAAGATGCTTCCAAATTCCTACATCTTTAATTTTTTTGTGTGCCTTCGGGGTGTGGAGGGTGGATGAGGGGGGAAGTAGCAATCGATAAAACTTAAATAGTTTGCATGCAGAAAAGGTGAAATATGTAAAAAAAAAAAAAAAAAAGACAGAATGAAAATGGTTTGCATTCTTGTCTCCTTGCTTTTTCCAAAGCTAAAAGTGTGATCTGAAGATCATATTCCTTTTATTTTCTTGCCTACCTTCCCTCCAGGACTGTTTGCATGATTTTCCTTCCATTGTCAGTAGTGTACCAGTACTGACCCCTCACTAGCCTCTTTTGATTACTGGAGAGGAACTAGCTTTTGGATCTGTGTAAATGTAAATTGATGTGAGAGGAAGGAAGATGACTGCAGGGAAAGATAACTAGAAAGGGAAAGAAGGTTTTTCTAGATTTGAGGTTTGTAACTTCAGTTGAATTTGCAGTAAGTTCAGTGTTCATGTGTGCGGTGCTCCTCTCCTCTGCCCCTTACTGTAAGACGTGGTGATAACTGGCTACATTTTTATGGGCAGCTGCTTGAAAACATGACTATTTTGTTCTTTTATTTATGTTTTGTAAAATGGCGAAGAATTCATCATGCGTCGTAATGTGTTGTTGTTTCTTGGGGTAGTGAGTCTGGAGATGCAAAGCCAGAATGCAGTGGTCATTAGGCAGTATGTCCAAAGACAAGCATCCATAGCCCTGAGATCAGAATCCAAATTAAGCAGTACAACAGTATTTATTACATGCCTCCTGATTTTGGATCTTTTGGGGTATCCATTTGCATTTTTTTGTCTCATCCAAAAGGGCTAAAATTTACTCTGAGCCTGGGGTAAGAGAAGCTAAAAACTTTGTTCAGCTTCCCATTCTGGTGTTTAGCTACATTAGATTTGGCTTAGTCATTCTTGTCCTTGCAAAGATGGGGTGTGTGAATCACCGCTTGAAACAATTTCTCTTTCCAGTATTGATGCCTTGAATGTACAAGGCAGTGATGGAGCAGAAATCTCGGTTCTGTCCTGTCTTCAGACATCTTCTAGAAACAGGATGCATGATTGTGTTTGACAAGGCACATCCTCACTGATTTTAATGGAGTGTAATTTGAAACTAGTTTAGTTAAACCAGGGCAGATGGCTGCAGGACTGTGTGTAATTTCATAACAGTGCAAGGCTGAGGTGCTGCTGCAAGATTATTAATCTGATTTTAGGACAACTCAGCGAAAAAAGGGTATTACTGTTGTCAACTCAGTGTTGAACAAGTACAAATTAATTAGGCCCATTAAAATGTGTAATAAAAAGAATTAAAACCTCTGTCTCAGAAAACTTTCTCAGATAAGGTGTTGTCTGCATTACTGCACAGTATAATGATTGCATTTTATATTTTTGGTTATTTAACATCAACTGAAATTATGTAATAATGCCTGATCCCAGTCAGGCTTGTACTGGAAGGTGATCAGATATTATATAAAGCTTGTATCAATGAAAATGGACAGAGCCATGAAAATTTGCAAGGGCATAACTAAATTGATTTAATGCAATCAAGACCTGGTTGTCTGTAGACAAGGAGTTTTTTACTGCTTTAATACACTTATTTTACATATGGCATCTGTGACTCCTTCGTGTTTCTTTGCAGTAGTCCAGCAAGCAAGAATAGGAGTTGGAGTGGTTACCAAAATGGAAAGTTTAGCCTAAAGACCTGAAATAGAGCGAGAAAGCTGCTTTCAAATTTGGGTGTTTTTTTTTTTTTTTTCAATTATTCATGCTACAGGCTTTGTTTTATAAGATTTTTTAATTCAGTCTCAGAATAAACAAGTGACCTATCTCACCAGGACCACAGGTTGAACCGCAGAATTCCCCCTCCTGCCCCTGGCCCATGTAGATCTTGTTGCTTATTATTAAGAAAGACATTTTTGATGGGGGAAAAAAAAGGAAAAGATATTATGAAAAGTGTTCTGTGTTTTCAACCAACCTTGTTCATGATGAACAGGCTGAATAGGAAATGTTCAGGCTGGAAAGCACATCTGCTTCAAATATGTGTTGAATTTTTGTTCTTTATTTATGTTAACATTAGCACATTTGTGGAAATCGCGTTTTCTTCACAATCTCTTTGCTAAATTAGGACACAAATCCAAGAACACTTGTGCATGAGAGTAATTTTCTATAAATGAGTAGTGTCACTGAGTTCAATAAGAGCAATCACGCACAGAATTAAGCACATGCATGAGAGTTTGCAGAAATTTGGCAACTATGTTGCCGTCATGAAAAGATTACCCAGCTTTTCTTCTAATGCTGCTATGAATTCTTGGCTTGGTCCTATTTTGAGTAGCCCTTATTGTATGAGCCATAAGCTATTCTATTGTGCTAAGCCTAATTGAGGATATTTCTCTTGTTTTGTCGTAGCAACAAGAGCAAGATCCCACAAATCTATACATCTCAAATTTACCCGTGTCCATGGATGAGCAGGAACTGGAGAATATGCTGAAACCCTTTGGACATGTCATTTCCACCAGAATATTAAGAGATGCGAATGGAGTCAGCAGAGGAGTCGGCTTTGCCAGGTGAAACCTTTGCTCTTACTTTGATTCATGCACATTTTTTTCGTCTTTGGTCCTTTGCGAATGCTGTCTGTTCTGTGGCTCTGAAGTCTCACAGCTATGGAAGATGCGGAGCGGCACCTTTATCAGATTGTATCTGTTCTTTCCACCAAGAAATGCCAGTGCAGAAGGGTGTTCATTTCATTGCTCTAAAAACCGGTTCATTCTATGTAGGTATGTGTAAATAAAAATTGCTAGGAATAGTGAGCTATCCATGCAGGATCAAGCTCAGGTAATACTAAATGTCCTACGGCAAAAAGCACGCAATTGGTAAAGAAACCAAGGCCTGTGCTTAGGAGGTCCTGGGGTGAACTTATTGCGATCTTTCAGTACCTGAAGGGGTCTTGTAAGAGATCTGGAGAGAGGCTAGGTGGTTTTTAAGGTCCCTTTCAACCCAATCCATTCTGTGAAGCTGTTTAAATATTTGGCAAAGATTTTGCAACAGGAGAAAGTAAACTTAGCAGCTGGAAGAGCAAAGAGTAGGAACTGTAACTGAAGAAACGTGTCTTCCCTGAAAGCTGCAGCTTCCTTGAATTGCAGCTATGAAAAGAGCTTAAGAAGAAATGTTTGCATAGAACAAGCCCTGACGGAGTAGTCAGGTATTTTAGACGGAGTGGGCAACATGTTATTACCATGTACTTCATTGTTAGTACAGATAGACAAGGTTCCATGTTTACTCTCAGGGAATATTTACATAGATTCTCTTCAGCTTGAAACATTCTCAAATCAAATAGTTTTCTTTTGAAAAGCCAAGCAATAGAGTGCTATATATAGAAAGGTATTGAAAAAACAAATAAGAAGAGAAATTTGCAATTCTGCTGCAAATCAGTCTTTTGCTTCAAAAGAAAAGGGAAGAAAAATCCCAGATCATTGTTTCTACAGAATATTCATAACGCTGTGCTTTGTAGAGGAGGCAAAATGACTTCTTCATCTCACAGATTTCTCTGAAATCCATCATATCTTGGCATATCATGGCACTTCTCTTACTTACTGAATGAAATGAAGTACCGTAAGGTAAAAAGTTAGCTTTCAAGAAAAGTGCCATTGTAGTGTTACCTCTGCCCTTGATGTGAAAGATCATCATGCACAAAAAATGTTAAGATAATATTGTCTGAATTCAAATGGAAAAAGGCAAAATATTTATGCTGAAAGATGGCACTCTGTTCCTTACGCATTCTTGCAAATAATAACATGAATTTTTCTAGCTCTCTAAATATGAATTAGTCTAAGTCAAGGATAAACTTGCATTTTTAAAAATTGACTTACTTTATGAAAATGTATTTAATTATGGAACATCTTTCAGGAACCCTTTAATGATCTAACTTGTTGTGTAATTTACCATGCAAACAACAGTGGGGTAAAACCTTCACTCCATCAAAGTATACAGCAGATCTCCCACTGACTTGAGTGAGGCTAAATTTAATCCAGAAACTTAGATCCAGAGTTGAATGTTGACTCTTGTCTTTGCAGAGTTATCAATACAGTATTTAATTACATGACCAGCTGACTTTCTTTTTGTAATGAAGTGCTATTTGGTATCTTTTTCGTGTATGTCAAACCAAATAGGTTGTTAATTTGTTTAGCTTTCTTGTAGTCATGAAGGTTTCATTCTAATGTACCTATAGTGTGAGGACATGCTGAGTGGGTACCAGTGCAGTATAGGTAGGGGATGGAAGCTGAATTTCCAGTCCAAATAAGATTTTAGAAGTTCAAATCAGCACCCTAAGTGAGGATCCTGGCTATTTAGACCCGAGACCTTTTATGACAATATATTTTGCCTGCCTGTGGAATGTGCCATGATGTTTAGCATAGCTCTGAACAGAGCCACAGAAGCACAGAAGAAAAAGTTAAATTTGCGTATGCTGAAATGATGCAGCATCCAACGATTTTGAAATTTGATGTTTCGAAGTTATTAATTACATTTTATGATGATTAAAAGTCACTTTTTGAGTCTGCCCAATTATGGAAATAGTTGATCTCAAGATAAGTATATTAATTCAAAAGCAATCAGAAGTAAAGACTGAAGGTAGGCAGCTATTGTCAGATTTTTCTTTTAAATGGTATGATTAGCAGTTTTATAGTACTGCAGGTGGCTACTTAATCATTTATAACCTGGAGAACTTCAAATGTTCTTGGATCAAAATTATTTTAGTAATGTCTGGTGACACTAAGAGCCTCCCTGAAAGTAGGTGCATACAAAACTAGCTCTGAGTGAAAGTTAAGCCATGAAACTATTTCCTCTCTTTTGCATCCCTCTGAAGCAACTGAACAGATTTTCCTGAATCTTTCCAGAGCATTTCACTGTGGCCTGAGCCAACTGTGCCTGGGTACACCCCAGGGGAGGTTTTGGGGAGGAGAGTTATGAGCAAGGGGCCAGAGAAGGGAAACTTTAGACTTCGACTGTGGCTTCATAGAAGTCTATCTATGCTATAACCTCTGCACATCTGCCTCTGCCTCGCCCCTGGTCCATGCTTTGTACTTCAAGGCCATATTACCTGCCTTCAGGCTCTCCGTGGGAGCTGGCATTCCACAGGGCTTGTACTGCTGTGGTCTTTTGGCAGGGGTGTTTCTGTTGACACCAGCAAGCAGAAGCTGAGACTAAACATAGCTTATCCTAGAGCAGAGAGAGAAATGAGAGGAAAGAGGAGGAGACAGAAATACTTACTAGAAGTAGGATATTGGAAAAAAACAGGCACTTCTTTGGATGTGAAGCTTTGAGTTCGGTCTGTTGTAAGATCGTCTGTCGAAAGACGGAATGACACCGTGTTGCCCTTGCACAGAATTTCATCACAGCACTTAAATTTGTAGGTGTTTCTCTTAAATCCCTGATGCTGGGAGTCATCTAATAACTTCAGCATCTGATCGTTCATTTTAAAAGTGTAAGTGTATTCTTTAGAGCTTAGAACAAAATCATAGTCCTTCATCCTTTAAAAAAAAAATAATCAGGAAGATGAAACAGAACAAAACAACACAAAAAAACACCAAATTGAAAGAAATCCACAGAAACTGGATTTGAAGACTTATTTCAAGATATAATTTTAAATGTGATATCTTATGAGTTTGGCAAATAGAACATTAGTAGTGTTGTTGATGGTATGAGTTAAGAACAGATCAGAGATACTAAGAAGGCGTTTGAGGGAGGCTGGGTAGGGGAAGATATTGAGAGCGTGGAGGGAAGTATTTATCTTCATCCTGAAGAAGTGTTGCCATTTATAAAGAGGTAACTGTATGTGCTGGAAGACCTGGCTTTCCACTGGCCCACAAAGGATGAGTTCCAGATGTTAAGGTGGGAGAAGATAAAGGAAGAACAAAATCACAGTGGCAGCAAAGCAGTGGTGCTGTTTTGCTAAATGAAAGCAGGAATATTTAGAGGGGGATTTCTGAGGATCAGTGATGTTGCTGCTTGGGAGACATAGAAGTGTCAGCAGCACCAGGGGATACAGAACATCCAGGCAGTTTAGGGATGCATTTGTGAAGAGGAAAAGTGCTTTGTTCTGCCTTATTCAAGGGTTTAATTGAAGGTGGTTGAAAAGATGCTATAAATTCAGCTTGAATAAATCCATCATTTGGGACGGTAGTACAGGCTTAGATATTATGAGGATCATTCCTACTTTCAGTCAGAAGAATGATCTGTCACATCCTACATCTTACCCAGGAAACTGCTTTATGATTGTATATCTCAGGTGAAACTGGAAATCCCAAACATGCTCCAAAGACTTTGTGTGATATCTGTAAGATGTTCCGATGCCTGCATGATACATTTCCATTGAAAGGCCTCCCTGGGAAAGCCTCAGAGCAACATTGCAGGGTGGTGGGGAGGTCTGTGTGAGGATGTATCTCTGGGATCCTCACATTTCTATCTAGTGTTGCAACTTGGACAAATTTTGGTGAACTTTGTACATCCCTAAGACAATTGACAGTCACGAAGCTGTACTTCCAGGGAGAAGCAAATTCCAGAGAAGGGCAGGTGAGTCAGGAGCTCTGGACAAATATCAATGGGTCTCCATAAGATGAAAATGAATATGAATCTCTGAAAGGTGGTGAGGGAGGAAGTTGGAAAGTTGGGAGCCATCAGATAATTTGGCTGAGCAATTTGCATAATCCAAGCCTGAGGTACTATGAGTTTAATTGAAGAACTCCTTGGGCCCTGGAAAAGGGAGCAAGGAGACATTGGTATATACCTTGGGGAGGGACTTAACTGGTACTACTGAATCAATGAAATAAAAATTGCTTTTTATAACCCCACAATAAAATACCATTCAAGTATTATTTAAGTGTCTTCCCTAAAGAGATAGTAGTATTAATAATACCATACACAGGTTTGTCACACTCAGCTGAACAGCAGAACAAGCATTTTATAGGTCCTTTTAAATGATAAAGTGCAAAGAAAGACTTAGAAACCACTAACTTTTTTTATTTTGTTTGCTGTCTTGTAACTTAAAACGACCTTGCAAGATTCCTCCCCCAAGCGACATTTTACAACGAAGTCATAAGCTTCTGAAAACAGAAATTTATGATGGAAATGCTGACAGTCAGACAGTCAAGTATTGCACGGCTGGCGGGCACCAGTGTAATACTTAACCTGAGACTGTGAAGACAGTAGCATAAATCAGCCTAGGTCTAGGTGGAAATGACTGTGTGTTCATACTATTCTTTTCCAGTAACACGAGAAAATTTGTCCAACACAAACTGTCATAAAAGAATGTTATGATGCTGTTCCCAGCACATGACCAAAGTCAAGAGATTCTCAATGAGCTGTCACGTCAGAGCAAAGGTACACATCAGGGAGGTGCTTCCACCCCTTCATGGCCTGGCTGGGGGGTCTGCAGTGAGGCATTTAAACACTCTGCTGTTGGGAGTTTGGGCTTCATCCTCATCTTTTCCCTACCTTATTCTTCTGGAAAAGCTTCCAATGGGTCACTTTTCTTTGCTTGCCTATCTTTTTAACTAAACTTATCTCCTGCTTGTCTGCCTTTTACACGTCTTAAATTTAGTCTTTGGAAACAATATTCAACTCAGCAACTGAAAGGGAGCAACAAAAAGTAGGAAACGAGATTTTGAGCCGTCTCAGGATCATTATTCTATTTATAGAAGCTTTGCATGGATTTCAGTAGAAATGGTTATGCTCCAGTTTCCACTGAAGTAAAACGAGAGAGATGAGCCTTTAATTTCTATGTTTTTTTCCTTAAAGGAAGCTGTGCATCTTTCAGGGTTTTTCAGGATAGTGTAGGTGTAATTAAGTTATTTCTTCTGACCCAAAGAAGTTTCTCTATGGAGAGCACTGTAAATGCAGATACCGTAGTGCAGAGATACTCGGGCAGCTCACCTTGGCATAATGGGAGATGCTGCAAGGTACAGAATGAGCCATATCTTGAGAGAAGAAGAGTGGTTTCTGTAGATTTTGTATATTTATCTGAGAACATAAACAACCTCCTTTTGTTCAAGCAGACAGTTGAAGAATAGACAGGCAAGACATGTTGGGAAAAGATATAATTTGTGAGTGGTGAAGAGAACTTGTCAAAATAAATGTCTTCTTAGGCTGTGAGTAGCAAAGGGAATAGCTTTTTTCCAACATAAAATGGATTCAAACCAAAAAGCACAAACATCTTGAAGCAATCTCTTACCGACTGAAAAGCTGGAGAGATAAGATGCCTAAATCTGTTACAGGGGAGGAGGAAATCACAGGTTGCAGCCATATCAGTGTCTTAGAATGCCTGGAATTAAATTAGCAAAATAAATTAAAAGAACTAGTGAATGTGTTTCCATGGAAGGATGAAGAACATGAGGAGGTGCTAGGAAACCTCATGCTAATCAAAACTATCTTGTAGCTTTAGAGTATTTGAGACCTGGAGATCATTTTGCCTCACATCTTTTATATCATAGGCAGTTGAAATACTCTGTTACCTAATATTGAGATAATGCTTGTGTTTTACTAAAATAAGACTTTCAGAAGTGATTTGAAGACATCAACCAGAAAAAAAGGACCACCTCTTTTCTATCTAATGCTTGCCAGTGGATCATCTGCCTTGCAGTTAAATGTTTCTGCCTCATTTCTCTTTTGAATTTATCTGGTTCTTGTCACAACGTTCTCAAGAAGAGTAAGGAAGTCCTCGCTCCCTGGTTTATTCTCCCCACAAAGGTACTTGTGCAGTGCTATCAGCCTGCCCCTCTAGTCATCTTTTTGTTATGCTGAAGAAATTGAGTTCTCTGGTGTGTATTCTAACTATGGTCTCCATTCTTTGGACTCCCTCACTGTATAATACTGTTACTACCTACCTGTTTCTATCTTTGCAACATGCCTTAAATAGTAAGGAAACATTGTTCTTCGAGATTGATTATTCCTGCTCTTGTAAATGTAACCAATATTCATATGTTGATCATAACATAAATGTGACAGTAACAATTTCATCTTTAAATATTTACTCTGGATATAAAAAAAATACAGTCCCGATCTCATTTACATTATTATTATTAAGCAAAGTGACTATAAGGTATATGTAAACCAAACCCACACTTTTCCACTAACTGGTAATTACACGGTACCGAATATTTCTCAGGTAATAATTATGTAATCATCATGTTATTCCTTATATAAAAATTTTATTAAGTTGTTTCTTGACACTGCATCAATCTTTGTAATAAGCACGTGTAAGAGCTTTAGGGGAGGATTAAAATAATTTTTCTTTTCTCTCTTTTCTCTCTTTTTTCTTTTTTTTCTCTTTTTTCTCTTCTCCTCTTCTCTTCTCTTCTCTTCTCTTCTCTTCTCTTCTCTTCTCTTCTCTTCTCTTCTCTCTCTTTTATTTCATGGTAAATGCTCCCTATTACTTCTAACAACACATAATGACTGCTTTGGTGCCACTGTGGTCTGTAAAGAGATGTATGATATAAATTTAATTTTTAAAAAAAAATTATTTTTGTTATTATTTTTTTGTAATAGAAATGATATAAAGTTTTAAAATGATTTAAAGTAAATATTTAATAGCAAGATGTGAACATTAAATGATTTGGTTCTGATGCCTGTTTAAGCATCCACTGGTTTTGGGGTTTTTTTGTTTTTTTCTTTTACTTTTCCTACTGAAGTATCTTTAGTTTAAAAACTATAGCTAGAAAAAAAAAGATCATAAAACATTCTTCAGATTTTTTAAAATTTACTTCTTTTCAAATTGGATAGAATATAGACAGTCTCATTACTTACTTTGTATTTGGGAACCTTACAACTTAGTTTCCAGAACTAGGAGATAGATAGACACAAGTAAAAATATATTATCATGATTTTACTAGTTCCTTTGGGTTTATATCATTATCTGTACCTTTTAAAAAATTATAAAAGCCTATGACTTTGATAATTTTTTTTTCTGGAGTGCATTTGCTGGTTCAAAATAATACTCAGATGCATTATACTTATTTCCAAATTGCATTTAAATATGACTTATTATCTCAGATCCTCTAAGGATCAACACCAAAAACATACAGTTGAAAGGAAGTTGAAATGATGCTTCACAAATGATCAAATCAAAACCAAATTTCTATTATCATGTGAAGCTTTTTTCCTTCCCTTTCCAGCAAGTGTTGAACATCTATATCTTTCAGTGGAAGGTTTTGAAGCATCTAGGATCTTTATCTTTTATCCAGAATATTATATTTTTTCATATTTTTGTTCTGTCAGTTATGAAAGGAACACCAATATTAAAGAAACATATTTAAATGTGTTCTTCTCCCAAGTTTACCTATGCTCAGCTGACATTCTTTTATAGAAAACCTTTTAACGTGTAACAATTCCATTGGTGATATTTTTATTAAATGATAGTCTCAAGCAACATTTTGAAACATTGCTAGCTCATATGAGAAGAATAATTCAAAGCACATTCTACAATAGAGAAGTGCCACAGCTTTCTGAAGGAAAAGTAGGAGGAATTTATAAATGCGGACCTAAAAAAAGTGTGGTTTTGGGGCGTCTGCCCAGATACGGCTCGTCTTTATGGATAAGACAAGGAGAGAAGGAGTAATGTGTGAATCGATGTCTGTGAATAGGTTCAGCTCATGTGTAGGTGCCTGCCATAGGCATTACCACCTAAGTGGTTGATATCGATCAGAATTTTGAATAAACTAAAACCAGGGTCTTGTTATGGCAAGAATCAGACAATTTTGCTAATGTCTGGTTGCTCTATGCCCCTGTTTTTTCCCAGTCGGTCGGTGAGCTAATCATCCTGAAGAACTCAATTTGAAAGAGTTGTTTCTAAGAAAAGGGGTATTGTGGACAAGTGTAAATTATAATTCATGTTTTGGTGGCCCTGGGGTAGATGCCTTCCTGCCTAGGGAGTGGCTGCCCGGCCAGCCTCGGCGTGGCTGGGAGGAAAGGCCACCCCCACCAGGCACGTGTTGCAGAAAGCACACGAGGGCTCAGGTGGGGTGGGCAAAGGATGGATGCAGTTGTTACTCAGCAACACGTCCGAGGGGAGCATGTATAGAGGGCTTTGTCTATTGTGCTGCCTTTTCAGGCTGAGTCGATAATGCCAGTGTCGGTTTCAAGCGAAGCGTGTGCCAGATTACAGATAGCCAGCAATGGCATTTGAGAGCCGTTAATTGTGAAACTTGAGAGGAAAATGTGCACATTCTTTTTCAGAGTGCTATTCGAATGATGGCCTTTTTATCCCAGAACACTGTGGGTTTCACTTTTATTCTCTTCCCACATAAAACGCATGAAGTGCACTGAGTCTCTTTCATTTGGCAGCTTATATATTGCATTCTTTGCAGGGACTGCTTTGGCTTGTTAAAATGTACCCCATGTATTAAAATGAAATTGTCACTGCTGTGTGGTGCAACATAACATGGTTTGACACCAAGTGCCTGCAGCTATAGAAAACAGACTTTTATTGCATTTATTCTTTCAGAGACAAGAGTCTCTAAAGGCTCAGTGCAGACATTCGCTTAGTTAAATCTGAATGAAGCCGAAGTGAACAATCTAAGTCGCTGTCTTTGTGCTGGTAGAAATAGCCCAGCCCACATGATACACAGTGATACAACCTGGAAGGGGAAATTTTAATGACTCCACCTGAAACAATTGGACAATAGACTGACTTCCTCAAAGAATTACATGGGCAAGCAGTTTTTTTGTTGTTTTTTTTTTCTTTTGGTGGTGTGGTGTGGTGTGGTCCTTTGGACTCTGGCAAAATTGTGTCCTGGGAGGCAAACTGCTGCTGTATGTGAACCACTCTTTCCCCAAACTGTGTGACAGGAAGGGTAGTGGATAAATTCATTTTAAAACAATATAGACTGGTGAGAAGTAAGCAATATATATGTCCACGGAGTTATTTTGTGGAGAATACCTGGAGGTAGTTACTGGTGTGTTGAAGGAGCATTGAATATGGCTTTTAAACACAACTTTTCTAGGAAATTACTAGCTTTCCATTTCTCTCTTTCCTCTTTTCAAAGTTTCTAAACCCCTCCTGTAGCAAAGTAAACTCTTTTTCTGGACTTGTATGCAGTTAGTTTAGAAGATCTGAAACAATGGTGAGTTCCCAGGTGTGGTATAACCATGGTTTGGGATTTGACTAGTAGCTTTGTATTCCTAATATTTCTTCAAAAATACATGTACCAATTCGCTGTTAATGCTTTAATGTCTCAATGATGAATGTTATCCTAAACTCATAGAAGATGAACAGTGAGGCATTTCCCTTGCTGGTTACACGTAAATTACTGTTTTCACCCAGAATTTGGCTTTATGCTGTAATAGGCATATATGCATTGTTTTTGGTTTTACTATAAAGTCTGTCTTTGCAGGTTGTTTTCTTAACATTGTAATCCTTAATAATTGTTGTTTAATCCTCCGTGTTCTTCTCCAAATCCTGTAATTCATTTCTTTAAGCCATTTGAAGTTATTTTGGGTGCACAAGGAATCTAGAAACACGTCCTTTGCTTTTCCAAGCAGCACGTGAGAGCATAAAGAGTGTCCTTGTTCAGGGTGATGCCCTGGAGCCAAAAGGGGACTGTTCATTGACAGGGCTGCAGCTCAAACACAGCCGGGAGCGCAGCTGCAGGCGGGGAGGGTGGCAGGTCCTCCCTGCGAGCCACACTCTGTCCTGATGGGCTCAACCAGTTTCTCTGCAGAAATCAGCAAGAACAGCTTTGAAGATTTCTCTCAGCATCTGTGCTTGTCCTTTTTTTCTCCTTCTGCTCTTTGTTTTTTGCTGACTGAGTGCTTCCATAACAGTCTAGTAACACATATTGCCTCTACCCATATCCAACTCTCTTCTCTTTTCCAGAATGGAGTCTACAGAAAAATGTGAAGTAGTAATTCAACATTTTAATGGCAAATATCTGAAAACCCCACCCGGTCTACCAGGTAAGTCAAGTAGCCGTCATTATGAAGTTTAAAATTCACTGAAGAGTTTAGAATACAGAAATACTGGAATTTTTCTTGAGAGTGGCTTAAATTACTGCCCCTGCTGAGAGGGCATATAACTTCCCTGGTTGAAGCCTATCCTTTATGACCCATAGCAACTTTTTCTTACCCAGGTTTGTATGTTTTAAGCATTTATGCCTGACAGCAGCACACTTAAGAACATATAAAAGTCATGTTGCCTTACTGTGTTTTTTTCCTTTTGAATGTTGGTTTGGTTTATTTTTAGTCAGACTAGAGGCCACATAACTAAATGCCAATGATTTTCTAACAAACTAGGAATATAACTAGCTTAGCAGCTTCATTATGGATTATAAAATATCCAGGATGTCAGGTTGTAGAAGCTTTATATTCATTACAGTTACTGCTTAGTGTTGCTAGTTACTGTTGCCAGTATTAACAGCAGTAGCTGTTAATACTGAGGATATTTCAAATATTAAATTATTTTATATCATTTTTGCTTGCCATAACTTAATGAAATCCTGACTCTTTTTTGCAATACCCATAGAACACATTCATTGGTGTGTCCATGCCGCATTGAAAGCCAAGTTCCAGCTATTATTTTGCTTTTCAAATGTTTAGCTATCATCTGTGCATCCATCAGCTTTGCAAAGTTTAGTGATCAGATGCTTGATACTTACTACTGGGCAAGACCTCTCCAAGGCCACAAATCTGAAAAGATTTCTCCTCTGGATTTTCTGAAGGGCTGCATTAAATGAGCAGGAAATACTTGCAAGAATTGTGTCCTAAGTTGTTATCTCCCCCCCTTTTTTTTCCCCCTAGCTTCCTTTAAACTATTTCCTTTTTTGGTTACTTTCATTAAATTTCTTCTTATTCATTGCCTGCTTCTTTATGCAGAAGATGTACTAAATACTCTAATTAAAAGAAAGCCATCTGCACAGCTATAGTGTACAATAATTGAATGCTGCAAAGTACGTATAAATTTCAGTCAGATCACCTTCATGAAAGAATATAAAGCTTTTAGTACAAGCTGCAAGACTCCATTGAAAGGTTTCTTTTTCAAAAGTAGTCACTGACAATTTTTCTCAGCACCAGCTAATGAATTACACCACCAACTTTGTGAAGTACAGCAAACTTGGGCTGCGTAGAACAATGGACTGAGCAGCACAGGCAGAGAACTTTAACCTTTGTCTTGCCTTTCTGTATGCACACTTTGAGTCCCAGTAGTAATCTGTTTAATATCATAGCAACACCCAATGGAAAGAGTGTGAATAGCAAGGAATCAGTAAGGCTGGCTTTGTCATTATAACCCTGCGTGCTCCATGGTCACGTTCCCAGTTGTCTCAGAGAGGACATATCGTTAGATGCAGTAATAAGGTAGAATATTCTTACAGAGCCTGCTTGAGACAGAAAGCTACATAGTAAATAATGAAAGCTATAAATTGAAAATAATTCTCTTTTTTTCTTATTTTTAAATTTTTTTAATTAATCAGGAATGTTCTGGTAATGTCGGACATCAAAATAGGGGTCTTGATAAGACAGCATGATTATTGACTTCTGTTCCAAGAGATACACCGAAACTGGATTTTAAAAGCTATAACTTTTCATGCTTTCTTAAAAGACATGAATCAGCTCTTAGTTTCTTGAAGACGAAAAGATGTCCGTGTGAAAAGATTGTCTACCATGTTTCTCTCATGATTGTTGTTGTCAGATGGCATTTAGTCACAAGGATTATTTGGGAAGTGACTATATTAAGGGTTTTAATTTACCCGAGTACTGTTCAGATGCAGGTATAGCATAATGCAGCTTGGGACAAAGTCACTGAACCGTTAACTGAACTCACTCAACTATGCACGAGGTATCTGTAAGATCTCATTTTGTCCTCAAGTTTTGGGAGACAGATTTTGTATCTCCAAACACAGATAATTAGAACTTGTCACAGGGTATTTGGTCCACATAAAAGAGGCTGTTTGTGCCTTGTTATTAGAGTAGGGCACTCTTTAAATCCATAATTAAAAGATTTGTTGTATTCATTGCTCTTCTTCTTAAGAAGCCAAGGCATAAACATGATCACCTTAGCAGTGGGGTCGATTCAAGGGATTATTCACATTTTATCCAGTGCAAAAAATTATTCACTCCTAGTTTCTTCTTGTTGTAGATTCCTATTGAGGCTTGTACTCAGCTTCTACATCTGTGCTATGAACCTGAATTTAAGCCTCTCAGCAAAGATAGCAGTGTCTTACATGAAGCAGGAAGGAAAATCAAGTCTCTTAATGGACTTGGAAAATCACAACTATAGTCTGAAAAGGATCCTTCCAGCATCTCAGTAATTGGCATAGAAGGAGAATAATCTCTAGTTTATTGCTGTGACCTCTTTATGGATATCAGTCAAAAAATGAAGAACCGGAGAACATTAGCAGAAATATGCAACACAATCTGTTATTAACCTCTGCCGCTAAAAGGCCTGATCTTACTGAGAGAGAAAATGGATCAATCCTTTTAGGGTTAAATTACATTGATTTTGGATTTTCAGGTGGATTTCTTTCAGGTGTAGCAGTGAACTGAAAGGGTTTTGCATTTTTGTCCACATCTCTCATCCATGCTCTAATGTTCTGGTTCAGGTTTGCCAGCTAATAGAAGGTTGCATGAGGCCCATTAAGAAAGAAATCTGCCTGACTGCTGGCCATGTAGTGCTGGCCATGTAGTACTGGCCTGAGGCAGTGGGATTATGGACCCGACAGATCATTTTGGCAGCTCTCCTCCATCCATGCTGTCTCCCCCAGCTGGGTTCCCTGAGATGTGAGCTTGGTGATGTGTCGGCACACATCCTGTGGGACGTGCGTTTAAGAGATTAGCATGTTTAGAGGATAAGATGTTCGTGTGTTGCAGGGGCAGTTTTGCCCGGTTACCAAGTCATGATGGAAGATCTGGAGTAGGTAGCTTTCACATGATGTTGAACAGCCCATCAGAAAGACTGGGCACCATGGCTCTGGCTTTCATGCCAGAATAAACCATGGGCCATGACTTAGTTATATCTTCCCAAAGGGTTATCTCAAACATTAATTTTTAATACAGAGCTCTTTTTCAACTAGTTTTTTTCTTGGCAAATGAGATGTAAGTGCAGTTGGGTTTTTTAAATTGGGTTTTTGTTGTTGTCGGGTTTGGGGTTTTTTTATTGTTGTTGTAAGTTAGAAAAAAGTTACAAGAGAGTAACTGTTGTGTACCTGGATGTTTGAGTCTGGCCAAGAGTCACACATCTGAGCTGACCCAGACCACCAGTGCAGCAGGAAAGCAGTGTTACAACTGCAAGGAAAGGAGGGCACTCAGGGCACTTCGGAGGCTCTGTACTCTGTACCTTCTGGAAGCAAGAACACATCCATCCTTCTTTGACTTTATAACTTCAGTTACTGTCTGTTGTTTCTTAAAAATTGTAGAACTGAGCACTTGCAGCTCCAGACCCCTCTGCTTCAACCCAGTCACAATGTAAAAGTTGTTTTCTGTCTCTTGAAACATTTTGCTGCTCAGTTGTATAGTGCCTAGGTAAATTGAGCATCACTGTGTCTGTTAGTGAATTCTTCTCATTAAGGGGCCTTCTCCATCCAACTCCTTGGCTTCATTCCATTCCAAAAGGAATTGCTCCACTGTCCTGCTTGCTCAACTAATAAGCATTTTATGATGTTCAGTCTTAGATTTACAGTACAAAATAATTGGTTGTCCCATGAATAATTAGTTAATATCTTTGCATTTCTTTCAGACTGAGAAAGCACAGTCATCTCCAGAAATCTGCAAAATCTCAATGCTTGGCAGATTCCATGTCAACTTCATAAATATTCTGAGTAGCTTTGAGTGATTATTATTTTAGTGGGTTTTATTTGTGAGGGGTTTTTTTTGTTTTCCTTTCATTAGCACTGCTTTTCTGAGATAAATAGGGCCTACTGGGTATATTTTCGTCCTATAGAGAATCCAGTCCCATGTGAAACTAATTGTATGGGCCCGGTACAGCCACACTGAAAGTCAGCAAATGAATTCTGCAGCGCTCTACATCTCCATCGAGATGTGAAGAGCACTACTGATAATGAAGGTAGCTCGCTCTCAGTCTTTCAGTGCTGCATCTATTTTTGTTGTTGAGTAGGAGACTTCACATGAAATCTTGCTAATCTATGACATTTTGCAATCACTGAATTCAATTAAAACTTCCTGGCTCGTTTCTCAGTAACAAATTGGCTTCTGTTTGGATGGGCAAGTTTAGGGTACAATATTTACACGGAGTTTTTGTTCATCTCCCAGTATCCTTGGATGTTTTTAGATAACTTCATTTTCTCCTTCTGAATAAATGCAAAAATTTAACAAGTTCTTACTTTTCTCTCTGGAATTTCACAGGAATATGCCTCAGTTGCAGTAATTATCCTCTGCTGATATGTCCATTATGCTCCCTCACAGCATTTTCTAGTCATTACAGTACTTCCTAAATTTCATTTGCTTTGTAAATACTTTGAGTTGTCAGAGGACATTGGGCCAGTTCCTATCTCAGAGAAAATTTGAAGGAAGTGAGACACACGAATGCTCCATTACATGGTCAAGAATCTTCTTTGTCTTATTGCTAATTTAATTAGAGGTATCTGACAGGAAGAAAGAAGAGGAAATTATTATCCTTGTGTAGGTTAAGAACCCCACAAGTAACAAGTGACTGTGTCATTTTGATACTGACTTTTACTGAAGTAAAAGCTCTTAAATAGAAATTATCTGCAACAATGCAGATGTATTTGCAAATACCTCATACCTTGCTTTACTCATTACTGGGCATGCTTTTTTTTTCCTTTCATCTTGAAAGTGTTCCAAGCACTGCATTTTTATGGACTCATTTCACCAAAATCAATTGATATTTTCTGCCTCTCTCCTTAGTTTAAATCTTTCTCTTAGGACATCTTTCAGGTTCTTCCACCACAGACAGTAAATTCAAATACTTGATCTTCGCTTTGGAGAAGTAGACTTAGAACTTGGAATACTCTGTTTAGAGCAATGTGTTTTCTAGGATATTGTGGCTAAAATGGTGATGAGGGAACAATATTCCAGTTGAGGGTTAACTGTGTAATGGATATTAACAACATTTTCCACTGGTTTTATCTTAGTGGATGAACAAATGCTATCTTGTTTGTCATTAGTGATGCTGTAAATTGTTTTTCTAAGTGAATGAACTTAAAATGTTTTGTTTGATAACTTTTTAGCCCCTGTCTCTTGGTGCTTTATCTTTTTATTTAATTGTCTATTCATTTATATACATGAAACAATGAAAAACTCTTCCAAGTATTTCTTCTTGGGGCATTTACCTAGCTGTCTGCCTACATGTATATGTTTTTGACATTTTAAACTAGATAAAATAGCAGCCCAAACTCTAAAGTAGGTATTGGTTTGTAGGTATCTTAAAACATTTGTTGAATGCTACAGAGAAGCTAGAATGAAAGGAATTCTGCCAGGTTTGCTACTGGTAATACTCAGTGAAGCTAGTTTATAAAGGGGATTATCTTTTCCATTTTGTTATCCTCAAAAATTGTCTGTACTAAAACCACCCAAATTTTCTCACTTGTATTCTCAGTTCCTTTCATGTATATGATATTAATGCAATCTGAATCTCTTATATAGTCTGCTTTCTAAGAATTCAGGTTTTTAAATACTTTCATTGTTTGCTGACTGCACTAAGTTCTTCCTTATGGTATCAGAAAGTACGATCCATGTAAATACCTTCATAAAAAAAACAACAGTTTAACAAATTTTCTATTTATTTTTCCTGTTTCAAATTTTTGGCTGTCATTTTTTATGGAATTGCTGTTATCTTTCACTTTCTGTGCTCCATAAATACACAAATACTCAGCTCATTGTTAGCAGAAATTTCTTTTACGTTGCGAGCCCTCTGAACACTCTTTTAACTTCTGTTGGTTTCACCTTCTTTCAAAGTCTTCATCTTTGACAAACAGTAAAAATCTTTAATTCCTGCTTGAGTCTTGGTGGTGACCATGAGGCCGCTGTAACCCCATCCTGCTTTGGACCCCATGTGCTTCCAGTGCCCTCAGCAATGTGCAGGTGCCGTCCCAACTCAGGTCTCTCTGACAAACAGTTCCATGCAGAATGGGCTTTGTGGACCTATTGCCTGGGTCATGTTGGATGTTAAGAGGTGCCTGGGTGGTGGGTACAGCTCTCAGAAGAGATTGTCCCTAGGAAAATAGAGTTTCATTTTTCAGACATCATGTAATGGTTAAGATCACATGGACTTTGCAGAAGACGGTCATAAAGATGGACTTTCTAACCAAGAAACTACAGAATGGGCACTGAGTTATTGGAAAATAGAAAACCTTTTGCTTAGAAAGCAGTTCCTTGGTTAGATCTCTGTGGCTTTGGTTTGTGGCTCGTGCAGGCTTCTATGATGTGGCCAAACCCTCATCACTGCTCCATGTTCTGCCTTCCCTTTTAGACCCACAGCTGTCACACGCCACCAGCACAGGCTCCTGGCTTTGTCCTCCTCCTGGCACTTGGCCAAACACCATTTGTAGTTAATCAAACAGGTACCACCTCTTCAGCAAGAGACTTCCAACAGCTTGTGACTGCAACTGAAATCAAATGTTTCTTGGACTTTCAAAGTTTCCTTCCTTTCAAAGACAGCCTTTAAAATCTGATGATATTTGTTTTGTTTCATGGCATTCTTAAGAACTTCAAATGTGAAGTGTGTCATTTTGTACCACTGAAAAAGTCAGGTTTTATTTCTTCATAGTTACGTTTATGTAACCTTCAGTTGTCCTTGCTGTGCTGACATTGCTGTAGGCTCTTCTGGTTTCATAGCACACATTTCCAGGTCATGAAGCAAAGATCCATTCCAATTTCCTAGGTTTCGTGGATCTTAAAGATTGTGTATTCTTTAGATTCTTTAAAGGCATGGGATATTTTTCTAAAAAGTGAAAAAGAAAAATTCCTATCTTCTCAAGATTTGATCTCATTTCCATTTAGTTCAAAAAAGACTCCCTTTGGTTAGGAGGATACAGAATTATTTGTTCATCCAGTAATCCCATATAGCTTGTATGCGCTAATTTCTTGGAGGAATGAGGGCTGAGCCAATTTGTATTTAAGATATTAGGAGGTGTGTATCAGTGCTAAGTCACGTAATTTGAGCTCATGAGGAAAGCTGTGTGAGAGAAGACAGAATGCTGACATCATCTGAAGCATGCTTTTCCAAAAATCTGTAAAGTTGTTGATGATGGGGACAGTCTCAGAGATCTGAAGTGCTACATATTTATGTTGTTTCATTTGATCCTGTACTGGCCTGTAAGTTACTAGGAAAAGAACCATATCTTTTTGTATTTCAAAAAGCTATATGATCAAATACTGAGTTTTGTAATCTGGCTGTATAATTAAGGAGAAAGTCTTTTGCGGGGTTGGGGGTTTTTTATTACTTTGTAACTAGAGGTAACAAAAAATGCATAAGATCAGTTTGTGATATCACAGTTATTCAGGTTATGATGTATAAAATAGCATTACTGCAGTTTGGATTAAAATCTTTCACTTGGCTTATAAGAATGAAAGTTAGAGAACAATATGGCATATAAATGAGAAAAGATTATTCCTTTTTTCTTCCTGTCACAGTACCACCTGTCATATCTTTCCTAAGATTTCCAAAAGTCTGTAGCATAAACAGAGAACTGCATTCCTTTCTCATTCATAATATCTAGTGGCAATGAACCGTGCCACAGTTTATCTAAACTAATTTCAATATATACTTTTTTTTTCTTTTAACTCATGAGCATTTTTTGCTGTTAAGAGTGACTATATAAATCTTCTAATTCGGAAAATCCATTCCCTTTGTGGGAAATGGTGGATATATTTGTTTATGAACAAAAACGTCCCCTCTGTATGCTACTGCTGCATAAGCAGCCCAGCTGAGAGTGTGTGCACTGAATTCTGTTGCCTCATACATCAGCAGGAGAAGTGTCGACAAGTTTCTGGTCCAGGGACGGTGCTGTTCCTTGGATGCACTTGTAAAATCCAAGACAAGACAGACGAGTTGCGCAGGTGTTATGGCAGGCAAAATTTATGAGCCAGAAAGATTCACAGCTTGAATTTCAGATTGCTTAGGTCTAAAGGGCTGGCAATTTAAAACAAAGCAATGCAAATAAATAAAAACATGCAAATCAGAGCATGAAACAATGTGGAACGTTGTAAAGTTATTTGTACATGATTCAGATTTCAAGGAGGAATTCTGCTTTTGCATCAGCTGTGGCCAGCAGTGGCACAACTTCGCCTGTTTCTTCCTCTCCTGCATTACTTTATTGGTCCCTTCAGGACACTTTAAATGATGGAGTACATCTGCTTTGCAGACCCTACTGCTGCAGTATAGTGTTGTCACACCTGAGCCAACTAGTTTAAAAGTCATTTAAAAACCCAACTTGAGCAAGGCTGAGCACAGACTAACCACTTTAGCTCATAGTGTGTTATGCTCAATAATAATAATACCCAGCAAGTGGTTTGCATGATCTTATGTTTTTTAACTGAGGAAAATTATTTCCCTTTCAGGCCTTTCATAGAAAAATTCTTCCTTTCCTCCTCCCTCCCTCACGCTTTTCCATTTGCTTTCACATTGAACACTTTTAAATTCAAAGTGTAGAGAAATTTATGTCAGAAGATTCAGCCTGAACATTTAACCTGTAAATTCCAACTAACCTGAACAAAAAAGTTTTATTGAAGCTTCACAATGTGCAAATAGATATTTTTTGACACACTCCTTTGGGCATCTGTATTTCAGCCAGAAGTGGAAGGCTCTGGGAGTGGGCTTTTCAGATGTCCCAATAAAATTGGAGTATTGAATTTTCACATGTTTTGGAACACTGCTGTAAATCAACCAACATCTATACGAGGTGCCTTGAAGCGCCATGGGGGGGCAGACAGCCTCTTTGAGGCTCTCAGCTGGGTTTGTCCCATCAGGGCTGATACAGGGAGTTTTCTACAAAGACATTTTCACTGGCAGAGCATGTGAAAAATTTGGTAGCTGGAAAGAGAGGATATGTATCCGAACTTCTGAGTACTTGTGTGAGCAGAAGTCGTCCTGCGGAGGTGCTTGGTGTGTCCTTAAGCATTTTGGGAAAAATTCCGTGCTGATGCCTTTAGGAAGGGCTTTGTAGTGAGAAAGGGAGTGTCATGGGAAAGGGAAATATATTTTCCCATATAATGGGAAAAAGTACACAGGGTCTGTCCTCCCTTTGTAGTCTCCTTTCTGCCACACTGTCTCCCTCCCTCCCTCCAAAAGTAAACCCGTCCCTGGCACCAGAGGGGCATTGAGGACTATTCTGCAGGCCGTCTCCTCTGAGCATGAAGTGACATGAAGTGTCTGAAGTAGCAAGTGAAGATGTTTCCCTTTGAGATTCATCCAGACAAAGTAAGATGAGTGGGATCACAATAGCATTTCCCATATGTTTTGAATACCAGAAGCCTCTCTCTCCCTTTTCCACATGTTTTGAATACCAGGAGCCTCTTGCATACTTGAAGTGTCTCTCTCCCCCTTCTCCTCGAATGGTACTGCAAACCAGAGAAAAGCCATTCAGCCTTGAAAGCGTTGGGAAGGCAGGAGGCTAAGATTCTATTTGATTTTTTTGTTTGTTTGTCACAGCAACAATGTCATTATGCTGGTCAGCAGTCCTGAGCAGCTGTAAAAGCCCCATTTCTTAGCCATTTCTCCGAGCCTTTCTTGTTTGAATGGCAGCATTTGATCACAAGATCATAGAAAGGTCTTTCCCAGGTTCAATCACAGGAACTTGAAAGAAGGGCAAAGCAGCCTACATTTTGCTTGGGCTGCCTCAATGTCTATGATGTGTCTGCAATTTATCTTCTACAATGTAAGAGACATCAAGAGGGAGGGGAAAGGTGATGGATATCTGATTTTACATTTGTCCTTTTTGTTAAAGCTCATTAAAGCAGCATTTTATATGTAGCCTTTACCCTACCACCCAGTATATAATCCTTCGGTATATAGTATTTTTGGAATTGCTGCTGTTCAGCAAAGAAAATGAAAACCCAAAAATGAGAGAAAAAGGGCAAAGGAGTAATTTAACTTTTAGATTGCACAGATATGGTATGAAAAAATACCTTTCAAACGCCAAGTTTAACAATCCTTACTTCACATAAGACTTTTACATTTCAAAAAATGCAAATTTCAGCCACAAAAGAAATCCCAAAAAAACAACTAAAATGTGTATATCCCAGTTGTCATGGGTGGCTCTTCAGTTACAGTATTGTATTACTGAATACGAGCAGCATCTTTCTCTATTAGATTACTGATTACACTGTGAATTCACTGATTCTGAGCCTTTTTTCCCCTCTTTTTCCTTCCCTTTCCCTTTTCCTCTTCATTTTCTTTCTTCCTTTTTTTCCCCCCCTCTTTCTTTTCTCTCCTCTTCCCCTCCTTCTCCCTCTGTCCCCCTTTCAGTAAATACTGTAACTTTGTGACCATATGTGAAGTTTTTTAGTTCAGAGCTCATACATTAATAATTTGAAATATGTATTCAAACTAAGAAAATATGACCCAGCAGCCTCCTAACTGTATTCTTGTCTGGATTTCCCCCCTCCAACCTCACCCATGGTAACAGCAACATGGAGAAGCACCTTTCAAAGTGCTCTCCTTCAAGAAATTCTTCATCAGCTGAATTTTACGTTACACTGTAATGAAAACCTCAGCATTTGGAATTTTCAAAAGAAGCCTGGTAGCTTAGGAGTAAATATATTGTAAGAGCCTGCATTTCACTGATGTAGGAGTTGATGTCATTGGTTATTTTTATCTCTAATTTATCTTATTTCAGACTAGCCCCAAGGGTGGCTCTAATAGAAACCAGAGAAAAGTGAGCTGGATTCCTTGAAAGCAGTGAGCATTCTTCTTGAATGTGAGCAGTAGCACCAAGAAACCTGCCTTTGCCTTAGGAGGCTGTAATTCCAACAGCTGTGTGGTGGATGCAAGGTTGAGCAGTTCCTTTTCCATATGAGTTACCTTTACTTCAGCGTACTGCATATAATGTAAAAGGAAATAGTCATTAAAGGGCTTTAACACAATTTTTTTTGTGATTAAGGTGTTGGTAGGCAGTTTTTCATTTATATACGTTTTGCCTGCCTGTAATTTCAACCAAATAGTCCTTTTGTGTATCTCATGACCCAGGCTGCTGGTATAGCATTATAGCCAAAGTGGGATTTAATTTCACTGCTAAGAAAATAAGAGATGTAGGTGGGAAATAATAGTTGAAGGTGGAAAATATTGAAGATATTGGGATTGGGGTGTGCCTTAAATTTAATTTTAAAGCTTTTTTTTCCCAAGACGTCGCTTGTTTGTTGGCTTTGGAAGAGTTAAAAATATTCAGCACCCCTAAAAATGTACAAAAGGAGTGGTCTCAATCAGGATTCTGCTGTTCTGATCATTTTATGTGACCATTGATTGCATAAGGTTTTTCTGAATGCCAGAGTAGTGACATAAAGGAGGCTTATTCTGTAAGTGAGTTCCATATTACTCCTCTGGTATCTGTTAGTAATTTAACATTTTTGGCATTTTTTTGAACTAGTTTGAGTGGGAGGTATGTCAGTCCCATTAATTTACGTGGATACTTAGGTGCTGAAGTCTTTTTGGCTTAATTGAAACTATTGACCATTAATCAACATTAATATGACCAAGTCTATGAAAATCAATTGATAGAGCCAGATTGTCAGAGCTGAAATTAAACTGTTTCTTCATCCAACAAAAACAACTTGGAAGCTGAAAGGTTCTATTTGTCACACAAGAAAGATCAACTCAGGATCAGGAAAAAGATCCACCCTTCCTTTAAGGTGAGAGTTTCAAAAAGATGCTAATTATATTGATTTTGATAGTGGTTTTTGTTCAACAGATGTTCTTCTCCTAGGAAATACATGAGGACCACCAACATACTTCAAACAGACCCCCAGAAAAGAGCAGTCACCACATAATGGCTTTCAGTCATCACTGATGTGTCTGAATCAATGGCTAATTTGTTATCTCATTACCATTGCTCATGCATCAGATTCTGTACCTAGCAGTAAACATGAAAACTTTGCTGCCTGATTGCTGCATATCTTCTAATAACAAACACAGACTTAATTCTATTTATTTTCATGCTTCTAACCTTTTGCAGGGAAAAAAACGATACAGGCAGAGACTAGTGGTAACTGCTGTGCAAGACTGCCATTGTAATTAGCCCATTTTCCAGGAACACAATGATTCTCAAGAAGTCCAGTCTCACTCTGAAACCTGTAATAGTGCCCTAAGGAGGTATCGGGAAAGGCTTTAGCCGGCACAAGTACATTTAATAAAACTAAATGTGGCTGTCAGAACTTACAAACACTGGTTAAGAAATCAAAGTAACTCAGTTATCAAGCACAGCTGATGGATTCCAGATTGAGGTCTATCGACGGTTTATGTACAGCATCTAAGGGGAATGTGGCAGGGAAAGATTAGGCAGGGGAAGACACGATGCCAAGTTCATTGGGATGTCAGTCCTACTACACCCATGAGCAGAGACCTTTATTAGGTACCACAGGGGAAACTCCACACATTGTGCTTTCTGTGAGGGAGTTTAGCTGTTAGCAATATGGTATGTTTGGTCTTTGGTTTAATCCACATTTTGTTATTTTTTTTAGTGTTTCTTAAACTGCTACTTTCCTGGTAAGAACTAACTTAACCTGCACAAGCAACTACTTGGAAAACAGCTGACTTGATCTCACTTTCCTTACACCTTGGAGAGAATATCTCGGTTAATAAACTGGTTGTCCATCATTTTTCCTGTTCCCAGCAGGCTTAGTGCAGTGTGTCTTCCCTGCAGCTAGCATTGCCTTGCTGTCACCATCTCTTTTATGCCAGCATTTCAAAAATTTCCTCCATGGGTTTTGAGCAGCCTCAGCTGCACTGAACTTCTTGTAAATACAATCCTGCATCTCCATGTCCTGTGCCTGCAGCACTAGATCAGACACCGTCTGCATCTTGTCACTTATCCACTCCGAAAGGAAGGGTTTTGCTGGATGATGACACAGCGCAGATTCCCGCACTCTTGGTAGGCAGACTGGGCACCAATGACTTTGACCTAGAGCCTGTCTGTTGTGTCCTTTCCGCAATGCAGAGTCAAAATTGCTTAATGTTTTAGCCTGTGACAGATTAGACAGCAGAAACCTTCTGTTTTTTGATAACCTCTTTTGATAACGAGTTTGTGTCATTGGAGCTAAATCCCTATGACAGTTACTTGTGTTGGTATATCCCTTTTGCTTGGGCTTTTCAAGCTCTGATACATGTGAAATATGCTGACTTGAATATGTCTTGCATTGTTGCTTTTTGTAGATGAAGATACAGCCCAACAGCCTAGAAAAATTTGAGTTGTGCTCCCACCTGTCATGCCAGAATTGTTGGCAAGCTATTTTTCCATTAAAGCTGTTTCTCATAGGATTGTGTGTATGTGTATAAATATATATATATATAAAAATATATATATAAATATATATATATATATATATAGGGTTTATTTTCCTCCTGAAATCTCATTGAT
The DNA here is from genome assembly GCA_013398855.1 of Mohoua ochrocephala. Taxonomy (NCBI): domain Eukaryota; kingdom Metazoa; phylum Chordata; class Aves; order Passeriformes; family Acanthizidae; genus Mohoua; species Mohoua ochrocephala. Next base: position 14,052 of record VZTA01006297.1, on the reverse strand, counting down.
GACCTTGACTGAGAAAGGTTTCTTAGCACATACTTAAATAACCCCTACTCGAATTTTAAATAAATGCTTGATTTTTTTACCTGAATAGCAGTGGTCTCCTGAGTCTGAACTTTCTATATAAAGCTTAAAAGAGCATCTGGGTGAGAGAGCAAAGTTCATTTTCTAACATCTGCCAAGGTTTTGAATGATGGTTTTTATCTTTTTCTTAAAGGCAAATGAAAGTTAAAAAATTAGGATAGATCAAAATCAATTTACCTGAATTGGTTGAGCAAGCCAAGAACTCCTCTGAATTGCCAAATCCTTAGAGGCATATTGACTTCCACTTACAGTAGAAACAGTTCTGTTCTTTTTAAACTCGGAATGCTTTGGACATTTTTGTTTGTTCAATACGCATATCTATTTCCACTCCACTCAATGTCCCTAATATTTTACCATCTTACAAATGAATTAGCTCACAGAATAACATACAGAAAAATCTTTGGCCATTCTTTGGCAGCTAAGGTGAGACCAAAAGAGAGAAGATATCATGTAGGAAGTTTGGAGTGCTAAGAATAATAAGAATAATTAATGCATAGCTTTTTCATATACTTTTTCGCTAGCGGAGCTCACAGAAATCTGGGTTTTAATCCTACATCTTAGTTCAAGCTCATTAACTCTTCTTAAAGTCAGATTGTGTTAATTTTGATGGTTTTGATGGATTTTATTTTGGTTTTAGTGATTATAAATCTGTTTTCCTAGGTAATCCATTTTAAGGAATTAAGTTTCCTGATATTTTACCAGTGTGTGCTGATTTTTGAGACCACTGCTGCCTGCATCTTCCTCCTGCATGCTGCTTGTAATTTGTTGGCATATCCTTTTGTGCTGAAATACCTGTCTTTTGGAATTAGATCTCAGCTGAGCTGGATGGGGAGTTGAGCCATGAATGTTAACACTCGCTAGCCTTAGTTCATTTTTACAGGCTTCTGCAATTGAGCTTAGCTCTTTGAAAAGGACTTGTGTTCCTTTCAAGAGGATATCCTTTTGCTCTCGTGGCACTTTAAAGGTCTGTCCGTAGCATCTGCCAAAACCAAAATAACAATTCCTTAGGTATTTCCTGTTTTCTTGTGTTTAGAGCTCAAAAGCATCTATCAGCTTAAAACAGTTCCTCCTCTTCCGTGCTAGCTTTTAAAAGTTGCGTCAGTCTTAGAAACATCCAGTTTTCAGCAAGTCCCCTTGACTTTGACATTCTGATAGATTTTTCTTTTAATATTTGGTCTTCAGTTTCATTCTTCTTGCTGTGTATTGAAATTTTTTCGCTGCTTGTTGCCTGTTTGGAAGTCTTAAAGCTCTATTCCAGACAAAAAGACAGTCTTTAAGATGCTCAATCTCCTCCTTTGCCAAAATTAGAAACATGCTTAAGGTTTTTGTCAGATTCTGGATTTAATTTCCTGGTTAAAGGACTTTGCCTCCTTTTTTCCTAATTTTATTTTTTTTACCCTTATTTTCCTTTAAATTTGCTCGTTTCCTTGCGCAGTGAGATGACAGTTCTGAGAACGTCTTTGGGCTTGTGAGCTCACAGGAAGAGGATGCTGGGGAATAAGCACTTAGTGGCATCATCACTGCTTTCCCATGGCTCTTACTGCTCGGTTGAGAGAAAAGATTCTTATCTACTCTATTTATAGTCTTCATTATGATTATTATTTTCACTGTACAAAAATAAAAAGGGGAAAGTTTGGAATCTCTTAGCCCTAGATTCCAAGTAGTATCATTTTAACAGCCCACAAAAAAATTTTTTTCCTCCTGAGACTCTGCTTGTCAGAGTCCAGTACTCTCTGATCTGGTTCCTTCAGACATTTCACACGAGAAGAGTTCCAGATTTGTTTAAAGATACTTGACATTATGTGGAGTTGTGATTTAGAAGAGCAATAGAGCAGTAAGCTGAAACTACAACATAAGCATGATATGGCAATAGTGTTACACAGCAGAGTCACAATAAAAACATGATTCCCAAGGCCAGTCTTATGCTTCACTATCATGATGTTGAATATTCCCAGCCACTGCAGAGGAACGTGTGGCTCAAAGCCAGCTCAAACCTATTGCTTTTTTCCCCCCAAGTTTCTCTTATTAGTTGCCTATACGTTCTACTTTACATGGGCCTGAAATTTGTAGATATTTCCTCCATGGTTCGGAATGACATTCACACCCTTTGGATTAAGTCAGGCAACTCCATTTACACGAACAGGTGATCCACTCAGCTGATGGTGCTGCTTATCTAAAGCAAAGGGCCCTTTACCTTGGGGGTGTCCTTTGTGTTGAGTTCAGTTCAGCTTTCTTAACAAGGTTGTGGCCGCCTGTCTATTCTTCACTGAACTTCGTGAGCACATACCTCACCTGTGCCCGTCTCCTCTTCCAAGGGTGATGAGCTGTTGGTCAATGATTGTCTACCCCCATCTCAGACCAGCACTGGTGATCCTTGATGTTGCACAGTGAACTTATTCCGTTCATCACATGTATGACCATGTCTGGTCACAGTGAGGGTGGGAACATATGCCTATGGGGAATGCTGATGAGCTCAGAAACCTCCCTGGGTCCATTTCTGTCGCTTTGCCTTGTGGGGTTCACTCCATCATCATTTACACAAGCACTGGTGATGACTTCTGTACAAAGATGGTGTCTCTGGTGTCCCTTTTCTTAATCTGTTGCCTTTCCTTGCCAAGAAAGTGATCCAGTCCATGGCTCAGTGATGTGACTCTTGGGCATGACACTGGATAGCAGCCTCTGCTTTCCTCGTTCCTGCTTGCTCCAGGTATCCTTGCAGACGTGGAGTATCAGAAGACTACTCTGATGGTCACTGAGATGGTTGCCCCCTGCACATGACCACCAAAGCAACCTCTTGGTATCATGAGCTGCCTCACTACCTTCCTTCCTGAGCCCCACAGAAACACAGACCCCTCTTGCTGGCACAGAACCCGCCGAGCTCCTCGTCCTTGTCGCGCTAAGGAAACTTGGTGGCTGCCAGTCCTGGCCTGCAAACTGTGGTCTCTTCAGCAGGTCTGAGGCAGCAGGACTGTTCAATGTTTTAATGCCAAACGTAGGTTTTTGAAGATAGTTGATGTTACGTGGGATTTTGATTTGTAAGATTCATATAGCAATATGTGGAAATCACAACACAAGCACGATGTGGCAGTTGTAATATACAATATTGAATCACAATACAAGCCTGATTCCAAATGCCCATGGTTTTTTGCACCACCATCACAAAGAGGGGCGTTTTGTCTTCATTAGAGAAGTCCCAAACACAAATTGAATCAAAAGCAGCCTGGAAATCTTTAGATGGCCTTCATATTGAGGCAGTCTTACTATTTGTTTCCTAACAGTTTGCGTTCTTCTGTTTATTTGTAAGAATCAATGTTTTAATATTTTTTTTTCCTATATTAAGTCATAGGTCTCATTTTAGCCACTACTTCTGAAAGAAAAATCTTTATATTTCACTAAAATCAAGTCCTGAAGTTGTTGGGGGAAGAGGAGAGCCTGCATAATGCCCCGAGTTATTTGGAGATTCAGAGCCAAAGACTCTAGGGTAATTGCCCGTGACATTTCAGATCTGAGATCTGTCTGCTTCGGGAAGGGGGACAGCTCATTTGAAACATTTCCCAGGATCAAGGCTTTTTCTGGCTCCATCAGGAGTTTCAGGTTTAAATGGCAATTCAGTCAGATGTATCTTGTGCCATCAGCATGTGGGTGCCAGCTCAGGCGTGCAGGGACAGGGTGGCTTTGCGTGCGCTGGTGGGAAGTTACACCAGGATGTAAGGCTGCATGTGGTTAATAGATTATAAAATACTATATATACTGTTGACTTTTTAGGCATCATCATTGAAGTGAGGCAAAAGCAAGCCACAAAAGTTAATTTTCAATTTTCCATGCTAAAAAAAGGGAGAGGGGAAGTAGCCTGGATAAAATGTGGATAATACAAACCATGTACGCATGAAGCCATCCTAATCCTTGCTATACTCGTGTACAGTTTCTTTAGAGAGCACGGTCAGCTTTTAAGCTGCAGCCAAAATGTGAAGAGCAGTGGGCATTGTGCATTCCATTTTCTGTGCCGTGGTGTTGGAGCCAGGGGTGTCTGATGAAATCTCGTAATGAAACATGTGAATGCTTTGAGCAGTTGAACACAGTTCAGCAAAGCAGAGCTGAACTAATGGGGACTGCCTGTTTGCCAGTAAACAGATAATTGCACTCTCTTGTTTAACTGAATTTTCATGAAACTAAAATAGATTTTGGTAAAGTCCACCGTGAAAATGTGTTCTACTTGTTGATCCTGTATATAGGGAATCGAGATATAGGGGAGAGGGAGGGTTTCTATCAGATACAGAGATAAGGCTTGAGGTTAAATTGTTGCAAAAATAATACAATTTCCACATCTTATTCAATTTAGATGTTTTTACCCAGAAGGTTTTCCATTGCTGCTGGTGCTGTTATCGGTAGCAATCTCTTCATAGATGGATTAGAGTCAGGGAACATTATTAGGCCACAAAAAGTTCTTTTGTTTTTGCAGAACAACCTTGACACGTATCATTCATACGTGGTTAGTTTGCGTTTCTTGGCTAACAGCCATTCTAAACGGTAAAGAGCATAGTACCGGGCAATGTGAGGTTTTGGGGTCTTATTTTGAAAAGGAAAAATCAAAGAATCCTTTTGATTCATGTTATTTCTCATGAGGCTATCATTTCAAAGGCTTGGCATGCAAGTTATGTCATCATAACCTCCTCTGTTCTCCTTTACTTGTCTCATGAACAATTTTCTCATGGAGGAGAGGCTGGATATTCTCAAGAATATGCTTTCTCTTTGAAAAAGCTAAAAATTTTCTGATTCCCTGAGGTGCTGTTGGCAAAACTAATAATTCCAGTTTGTTGCTTCATTCACAATCACTTTCCATTGGGCATTACACTGATAAGAGCCTCACTCTTATTTACAATTCTGGAATTTGACTTTAGGCTCAAAAGCCTAAATCAAAAGCTTGGTACTTGCTTTTCTCTCTATGCTGTACAGACTGCACTGAGGTATCGGGCAGACATTCGTGATCCCCTCACAGCTGTTGCCAATGAAAGCTGAAGAGCCTAGGCAGGGAATCTGTTGTCTGGTTAGATACCTAAATTTAAATACCTGAACGTGGTTTTCAAATGCAAAGACCACTGAAAGTTTCATTGCTTAGCATAAACTTCAGAAAATCATGCTCTAGACAAGAAAATAGACACTGGTAATAACAGAATTACGGGATGGAGGGAATTCTCATAACTTTCCAATTCCCTCATTTGGTTAAGTGGAAGGATGGAAGGAAGACAATTAAATATTAATGAAGTTTCTAGAATTATTACTGTCTCTATTTGGTATAGGTAAAAGCAGTGGTCCAGAATTTATTTGGACCAGTGGACAGCCTTGGTCTTCTATCAGCCTGTAAAAGAAGGCTTGAAGATTATCATATCACTGCCTTTTAAATTGGAAACACCACTCTGTAAGTTTGCTGTGAAGACTTTGTTCTCTGGTCTCATGGTCCATAAGAGGTGTTATACCATGGTTATATCTGGCTATCTGTAAGACATTCCTAAAATATCTAGCTTGTTTTAATGGTTGTTCATAGAGTCCTGATTTAAATGCTAGCAGCATATTTTCCTTAATAAAACCCTGTCCTTGTAAGGAAGTAATCCATCCCCCAAGTTAATTTTAAAGTTTCTTGTTCACTTTAAATATTTCATTACATTAATTTTTCAAAGCAACAAAACAAACATTCATCAAGTGAAACTAAGCATGTCACCCTTGGATCTGTACATCTGTTGCTCTCCTACTGCTTTTCTGCATAATTCATTTTAATACATTTAAAGTGTACATCTCATTAAAATTCCTGACACACATTTATATACACAATTCATATTTAAAAAGGAAAAAAGGTGGGAAAGAGTTTCATGGCAAGGAGGTTCATCAGCATGACTGTTCTTTAGTTTTTTGCCTGTTGAATGTATGCCTATGGACTGCCTTTAGCCACCTACCTCAGCAGACACCGTCATTTGCCTCTCCGACTCTCTCTGACTCACCTCTTCAGTGCCTTTAGAAATTTCCTACAGGACATTTTCACTTACTCATGATGTCTTTGTTCCTCTTTAAGTGCATATATCCTCTTCTCTTCAGCCTCTTTTCATCACTTGACGTGATTTATGTCCACAAGGTATTCTGTGCATCGGTCCTGCTATCAGCCAAGAAAATACCCATCAGATGCCCTAAGGATTTCTTGTGGGCTGGCTAGAGTGCTGAAAAGGATTTTTATTTTTATTCCGTTCATAATTTCTTTTCCATTCATCATTTTTTTTCCTCTGTCAGTATTTTCAACCATTACTCTATTTGATTTGGTTTCATTTATTTTAGCATTGCGGAGTTATTGTATCTTTTAAACCAGATTTAGAAAACAAGTCAGTCTGGTAGCTTGAGGTGGCAACCTTTTGAATTTGGTGACTTCTTATTTCGGTGGCTGCTGAAATTTGTTCTCTGAAATCCGTCATAGTGCTTAGGATTATGTGTGATTGTTAAAAGCAATCATAAGGTGTTATCATAACACTTGAAGAACCTTAAGAAAAGCTTATAACTGCATAAGAGGACTCAAAATGCTTTGTCAGGGAAAGTAGGACCATATTTGAAAAGAAGAAAATCTAAAATGGTCATTTAGGGATTTATCTTCCAGAATCATTCTCTGGCAATAAATGACATTTTAGGTAAGTGGTTTATGATTTCTTTGGAATTTCACATTTAGCTTTTGACATGTATCACTTAGAAACCTCATGAGAGATATATGCTAAACGAAATTCAGAAGTAGCAATTGTCTACTTGAATAACCTTTTTCCTTCTTAGAAATAAGGGTTGAAATACACTTACTGGAAAAGTTTATTCAGAGTTTACAAGGGAAGCTTCTCTTTGCTTCCTGGATGTGGTACAATGTCAGTCAGCGAGGAAGAGATTGAAAGCCATATATGAGCCCTTTAAAAAGATTAAGCCAGGTGCATTCAGTCACTTTGGTTTCCTTGAAATTGAGTCACAGAAAGTGCAGCTGAGAAGGGAAAATTGAGAGAGTTGCCTTCTGAGGAAAAGTTATTTCATTTTATTCTGATTACCTAGTTCCAAATAAGCAGCACAGGTTTAGATTCAGCAGTGTCGAATATAGGTTATGATCTATGGGAAATGAGAGGTGATGGGTCTGGAGGCAGCTGAGCTCCTGTGCACTGGAGGGCTTCTCCTTGCACCTGAGTGAGAGCTCGGTCTCTTCAGTAGCAGGCAAGCACAATTTTCAGGTGCTGACTGTTGTGAGGTTAATTCATCCGTGTTCAACATCAAGAGGAAAGGAGTTTCATGTGGACTCTAAATCTATTGTCTGTGTTGCCCCTGTAGGGGTTGTATGTTCCTGGACTTTAAAGTAATGCACTTGTATTGTTATGGGATTTTATCTAGTGTATTATCTACTCTCAGCTTTATCATAAATACAACAAACATTGCATGCTACAGCAACAGAAGAGGTAGAAATTGGGAACAGACTTGGAGGACAGTAGAGTACAATAATTTATCTTCAGAAGGTCTTAGTGTTAGGAATGACTGATGCGAAATTCCTTGTATGTGCAGCAGGGTTTTTCATTAAGGGTAGGGACCGTACCATTTGTTTCAAGGTATTTCAGCTACTGGAAGCACGTGAAATTTAAAAGAGCAGAGTTAGGTTCACAGGTTGGTTTTTCCCAAGTAGCACTAGGTAATTTCATATGTATCCCAGTGAGATTAATGAGGGAAAATCCTACAATATATTTAAGAGACTCGGGATGACAGGGCAAATAATGTTTTCTTACCGTCCATTTGTTTCACAGATGTCTGCAGTTTGCTTCCTGGAATTTTCCTTGTATGTATTTGATATGGAGCACTGTCTGTGGCAGATGGGGCACTGGTCTGATCGGGTGATTTCTGGTTTGCCCCAACAAGAACTCTCTTCTGTCTGGCAGCTGTGTTCATTTTGCTGCTCCTTTTTGGCTTGCGTAGCACTGCGTACAATGAAATTGGGACAAAAGCTGCCAAAACTCTTTCTTATTATTTTTATAAGCTGGAGAACTAAACCAAAAGTGTTTCTTATTCTGAACTCCTAACTGAAGTCCTAATTAGTCTATGAACCCAAGTGATTTTATGCTTTTTGCCCTCTTACTACTCATACTTCTATTCGTTCTGTTGCACCAGCTTTATTTAATTTCATCTAAAACTATCTAATACTTTAATCTCTTGATGTCAGAGACTGGATTTATCTGTATCTTGGAAAGCTCCCAGAAAAATGGTCTGGGAACCATCAAGTGCTACTGCAGTGCAAGAAATGGTTGATTAGGCTACAGACAGGTCAGTGGCTTACTCCTGATCAAGAGAGAATTTCGTGTCCCTTTTTATTAAACTTCAATGATGTGTAGCATACTTTAGTCAATAAATAGCATTTTGCTGTTCATGCCCGCTGGAAATAATACATGATGCTGCAAGTATTGATCAAAGAGCTCTACTCTGTTAATCCCTCTGCTGGTAACAATGTTAAATATTTACGGATTCTCCCTTAGTCCTCTGAAAAGTGTTTCAGCCCTGCAGAGCATGCTCAGCCTTTCTGCTTTATACATGTTTTAGAAGTATGTTACTCTTTTTACTTTTTTTTTTTTTCAAGAACACATGCATGACAAAGCATTATAAGATGCTTGCACCAGTTTTAAAGCTTTATTGCATAAGCAGGTTGTGAATGTATACATCGATTGGGTTGGTGTACAAATTCAGAATTAAAAAGGGGAATGCCTCAGAGAGAAAATCCATCAGTGCCTCATCTCCAAGTGGCCGAGTTACATTAAGGACTAGGAGAGGCTAACACAATGCAGCACATTGCTGTATCGTGAGATGACAGGTAACAAAGAAGACATATTCATATCAGGTTTATTTATCCAAATTATCTGAAAATTATCTGAAAATTATTATAGAGTATTAAAAAATGAGTTATTTCTCTGCTAAAAGCTTACTTATTGTATCTGTATTCTTATCAAAAAGCCTCAGAGCTTTGTAGCAGAAGATACAATGAATCATGTAGGCTTCCTATCTCCTGTACTTGCTCATTGACCTCATGGAAATGTAATCATTTATCCTCAAATTTTATACTAATGTATCGAAGACAGACTTGATATTGTCAGGCATGCAATGGAATACGCTCCAGGAAACCTTCCTTCCAGTGGTGAGGTGACAAATGAAAAAGAAAATAAAAATGGATTTTGCAATTTAAAACATAGTGTGCTCAGGGAAGAATGCATAGCCAGCTATAATGTGATATGATTCATTTCTATATATGCAGGGAAGGATTTTACACAAAAGCTTTATAGGAGTTTTACAGGATATTTAAAGTAACATGAAGCCCATTCTACATAATGGTGCTTGCTTTATCTGCCACAAGCTAGAAGAAAAGTTTAAATACTTGTGCTTGCCCTCTTATCTTTCAGTAAGATGTCACATTGTGCCTCATCCCATTACGTATTTAATCATCCTTTGGACCTGATTATGTGTTTGGAGGGGAAGGTTGGCAAAGAGAGTAAAACAAAATGCACACACGCTTCTCTCACTAAATTGCTGAAGGTCTTGTTCATACGATGTAAAGAAATTGCATTTTAGGTATCCTCAAAGCTGGTGCAAAAGAAGTCAGTGCTTTATGTTGAAAATTTTACATGACTTTGAAGGCTATTCTCTTCTTCTAGGTGATCAATGGTGAGTGGATTTTAATGGTTTCAGCTTCTGTGATGCTCATTAAAGATAAAACATACAGTGTTTCAGATCCTTAAAGTGTTCCGTCTTAAATGCCAACATGGGTGTTAGAAGGGACAGGGCACTTTTAAAAAGCTGATCTTCATTTAAGTGGTTTTGCAGGGTGAAACTATGAAAATCTGTCCGTTACTGGTGATAGATTCAGTGGCTGATGGTGCCACCACAGAGTGGCAAAGAATGACTATAGCTGCCCCTTGCTTTCATCATACCTCAGGATACAAAGTTGTTCATGTTTAGGGCCAGCACAGGGATGCTGTCTTCTTTCTTCTATCAGATCTTCTCAACAGATTAAGAAATCTGGTTTCTGTCAGCAGTATTCAAAGTAATGTTTTCCAAATACCTGTTATTTTAGCTTAATTCAGTTCCTGCATGTGAGGAAAACATCCCAGTTTCCCCAGTAAAGATACAGTGAGGCGATGTTTTGGAGTGCTTGATGCCTTTTTTACTGAAAAGCATCCTGCTCAGATGAGTTGACTTCACCTTTCAGAGACTCCTGCTCTTCCTGTGCAGTGTATGAGTCTCTGAGGCCTGGAAAGAAACAGAGCCCATATCTCCATATTTCTATACCTGGGTCTTAATTTTGAGACCAGAACATATGTTTGTAATCCTCCTAATCTCTACTGACTGGCCCTCAAAACAGAGTATAGATCTTGGGATTAGTGAGAACTGCTTTTAGTGTAAATGGTTGGGCCCTATGTTTTCGGAGCATTTCTGCTGAAAATATATTTCACTGATTTCTGTTGGTGTGTTTTCATTTGTGGCAGACAGCTATATCTGAATAAATGATTTATTATTTTGTATTACATTTTTGAGCTGATTTTTCATCATCTGTATGTAAATAAATTGTGCTGCCAAAGTCAGGTATTGAACTCACAAAGTTTGCATAGCAGTCATAACCAGATGTATCCTCAGATGCATCATTAAGTGTTCAAGGCCAGGTTGGATGGGGCTTTGAGCAGCCTGATCTGATTGAAAGGTGTCCCTGGCCATGGCAGGGGAGCTGGATGTGGATGATCTTTAAGGTCCCTTCCAACCCAGGCCATTCCATGATTCTGTGATTGTGTTGTTAAGACTAATGACTCCTCAATCTCTGTGCAGGGTGGGAAGTTATGAGAGGTACAACCACCTTTTGTATCCTCCGTAACTGTTCATGGGCATGCATCTGAGGAGGGCAAAGCGAGGAAAGCTGTCTCTGCTCTGAGTACAACGATGCATTTTTCTGTGCAAGGATTTGAGGCTTGAAACTTTTCTTTAAATATCTCCTAATACTCCAGAGTGTGACTCAAGGAAGGGCCCCATGCCATACTGTGCTGGGAGTTCCAAGTTTCCACTTTTCATGCATTATATGCTCAAATAATGAAGTGCTGGCTTGCTGTGCTGGTAACCTGGATGGGATAGAAATACAGCACAAGCCAGTGCATTTATTTGCCATGACTGGTTGGTATGTGTTCTAAGTTTCAGCAGCTTGTCAGTACAGTTTCACCACAGTGAAACCAGTTTGCAACTGCTCCAGCAGTCCACTGAATCCCACAAGTAATCACGTGCTAACTGGTAGCAGAAGAGGCCCTGTAGTGGATGGCAGCTCGTGTGCTTCATCATGCACAGAACAGGCAATGATTCCTCATTCTGGAGGGAGAAGATTCCATTATTTAAAAAAAAGAAAAAAGTTCTTAAAAATGTAAGGAATATGCTAAATAATAAAATTAAAGGAAAAAAATAGAGCTGAGTGGGTGTACACTGTAGTGGAATGGACTAACAATTTATGGAAACATGCTGCAGAGATTAAAATATAAGGGCATATTATTTTTTACGTAGGGAATACTTGTATGATCAGAACTGTGTGATGAAGAGCTTTAACTTTTGTAGGTGGGTGTTTAGCAGAGTGTGTTTGCTGAAATATCTGTCCTTCACGGCAAAAAGCTCTTTTGTGCCTCATAAGCCCATGTGGCCTGACAGAGGTAGTTTTGTGTCGATGCTGAGTGATTGCATGCTTTCTGGGTCATTCATGTTAACGTTTTGATTATAGTGATGAGTTACAAGGGATGAGCTGCAGAGGCTGTGATGTTGCATTGGAATGTTCTAACTCAGATAAAGAAAAAAGACGTTTATCTAACTGCAAAGCTTTGAGACAAAGTGACTCACATAAACAGATGATCTTTAAAGCAAACTTTCTGCTCTGTGTTCTGGTGGTGGTGTCAGCTGTTGTCCTAAAATCTTGGTGTCCTTCAGAGTTTGCTGTGTTTTACAGCGGCTGTGATCCCGGGTAGTCTGTATGAAATACTAGGATGGGCTCAGTGATGGTGAGGTATGAATCCTTGTGAGAGCTCAGTTTCCCCCATAATTCTGTCTTGTGTTGGGAAAATATACGTGATCCTGGAAAGCACACAAATGGAAATTGTGAGGAAGAGAGAGGGGCATATTCCTGCATGGATGAAAGCACTTTGCATTATAACCAGCTCTGTTCTGCCACTTAACCACCAAGAGACAAAAGACAAGAGTAAGTGCTCTGCTGTTAAGCCTAAGTGTTATATCTTGATTCTTTTCTGCCCAAAGCACTTCAGACTAAGTGCACAGCTATGCATTAGGCTTGAGAATCCCACTCAATTTGGAATTTTTACACCTCAGTGCATCTATACACTGACTTTGTGTCTGTGCTGGATGTCATAGTCACTTCTCTTTGTTGGTCAGTGTACAGAGCTGCATGATATGCCTCTAAATAAAATTAATTCAGTGTTCCTTTAAAAGCAACGACAGGTAAAACCCCAGACCTATCTTTGGCTTTCAGTGAATTGTATAAAACCTGAAATAAATCTGCTACCAGTCACACGGGGCAAACTCACCTTCCATGAACTTGATTTTAAAGACTTATCTACCTCGGGGATCTCTGTTGCTCATTCCCTGCCCCTTCTATGCATAGAAGTTTCATTGATCTCAACAGGATTTCTGTGCACCAGACACTGTCAGGATATACAGCGGAGACCTGTGGTGCAGATAAGAGATGCACAATACTGATTGGAAATAAAATATGCATCAGAACGTTACCCACCCAGAACATGTAGTTTTTTGCATGGAGAGTGGCACCGAGCTGAATTTATGTGCAGTGTCATTTATGTTTCGCATAATTTTCAACCTT